>SJYA01001316.1:186205-290295 GCA_006410615.1 Neotragus moschatus | reverse complement strand
AAAACAACAAATAACACACAAGGGGATTCCCATAAGGATAACAACTGATTTTTTTAATAGAAACTCTTCAGGCTAGGAGGGAAGAGGGAATGGCAAGACATACTTAAAGTGATGAAAGAAAATAACCTACAGCCCAGATTACTGTACCCAGAAAGGATCTCGTTCAAATATGAAGGAGAAATCAAAAGCTTTACAGACAAGCAAAAGCTGAGAGAATTCAGCACCACCAAACCAGCTCTCCAACAAATGCAAAAGGATCTTCTCTAGACAGGAAACACAAACAGGGTGTATAAACTCGAACCCAAAATAATAAAGTAAACGGCAACTGGACCATACTTATCAATAATTACCTTAAACGTAAATGGGTTGAATGCCCCAACCAAAAGACAAATTCAGGCTGAATGGATACAAAAACAAGACCCCTATATATGTTGTCTACAAGACACCCACCTCGAAACAAGGGACACATACAGACTGAAAGTGAATGGCTGGAAAAAGATATTCCACCAAATGGAGACCAAAAGAAAGCAGGAGTAGCAATACTCATATCAGATAAAACAGACTTTAAAACAAAGGCTATGAAAAGAGATAAAAAAGGACACTACATAATGATCAAAGGATCAATCCAAGAAGAATATATAACAATTATAGATATATATGAACCCAACATAGGAGCACTGCAATATGTAAGACAAATGCTAACAAGTATGAAAAGAGAAATTAACAATAACACAGTAACAGTGTGAGACTCAAGAGACCCAGGTTCAATCCCTGGGGTGGGTAGCAACCCACTCCAGTATCCTTGCCTGGAAAAATGTCATGGACAGAGCAACCTGGTTGGCTGCAGTCCACGGGTTCACAGAGTCGGGTACAACTGAGTGGCTAACACTAACAATAATACCCCAATCACACCTATGGATACATCAACTAAACAGAAAATTAGCAAGGAAACACAGACTTTAAATGATACAACAGACCAGTTAGACCTAATTGATATCTATAGGACATTTCACCCCCCAAACAATGAATCTCACCTTTTTCTCAAGCACACATGGAACTTTCTCCAGGATAGAACACATCCTGGGCTATAAATCTAGCCTTGGTAAATTCAAAAAAATTGAAATCATTCCAAGAATGTTTTCTGACCACAATGTAGTAAGATTAGATCTCAATTACAGGAGAAAAACTATTAAAAATTCCAACATATGGAGGCTGAACAACAAGCTGCTGAATAACCAACAAATCACAGAAGAAATCAAAAAAGAAATCAATATTTCTATAGAAATGAATGAAAATGAAAACACAACAACCCAAAACTTGTGGGACACTGTAGAAGCAGTGCTAAGGGGAAGGTTCATAGCAATACAGGCATACTTCAAGAAACAAGAAAAAAGTCAAATAAATAACCTAACTCTACACCTAAAGCAACTAGAAAAGGAAGAAATGAAGAATGCAAGGGTTAGTAGAAGGAAAGGAATCTTAAAAAATTAGGGCAGAAATAAATGCAAAAGAAACAGAAGAGACCATAGCAAAAATCCACAAAGCAAAAAAACCTGGTTTTTGAGAGGATAAATAAAATTGACAAACCATTAGCCAGACTCATCAAGAAACAAAGGGAGAAAAATCAAATCAATAAAATTAGAAATGAAAATGGAGAGATCACAACAGACAACACAGAAATGCAAAGGATCATAAGAGACTACTATCAGCAACCATATGCCAATAAAATGGACAACATGGAAGAAACGGACAAATTCTTAGAAAAGTACAACTTTCCAAAACTGAACCAGGAAGAAGCAGAAAATCTTAACAGATCCATCACAAGCACAGAAATTGAAACTGTAAGCCAGGCTTCAGTAATACATGAACCTTGAACAGCTTGATGTTCAAGCTGGTTTTAGAAAAGGCAGAGGAACCAGAGATCCAACAGGCAACATCCACTGGATCATGGAAAAAGCAAGAAAGTTCCAGAAAAACATCTATTTCTGCTTTATTGACTATGCCAAAGCCTTTGACTGTGTGGATCACAATAAACTGTGGAAAATTCTGAGAGAGATGGGAATACCAGACCACCTGACCCTAAATCAAATCCCTATGATTATATAGTGGAAGTGAGAAATAGATTTAAGGGACTAGATCTGATAGATAGAGTGCCTGATGAATTATGGACAGAGGTTCGTGACACTATATAGGAGACAGGGATCAAGACTATCCTCATGAAAAGAAATGCAAAAAAGCAAAATGGCTGTCTGAAGGAGGCCTTACAAATAGCTGTGAAAAGAAGAGAAGTGAAAAGCAAAGGAGAAAAGGAAAGATATAAGCATCTGAATGCAGAGTTCCAAATAATAGCAAGAAGAGGTAAGAAAGCCTTCCTTGGCGATCAATGCAAAGAAATAGAGGAAAACAACAGAATGGGAAGGACTAGAGATCTCTTCAAGAAAATTAGAGACATCAAGGGAATATTTCATGCAAAGATGGGCTCGATAAAGGCCAGAAATGGTATGGACCGAACAGAAGCAGAAGATATTAAGAAGAGGTGGCAAGAATACACAGAGGAACTGTACAAAAAAGATCTTCATGACCTGGATAATCATGATGGTGTGATCATTCATCTAGAGCCAGACATCCCGGAATGTGAAGTCAAGTGGGACTTAGAAAGCATCACTACGAACAAAGCTAGTGGAGGTGATGGAATTCCAGTTGAGCTATTTCAAATCCTGAAAGATGATGCTGTGAAAGTGCTGCACTCAATATGCCAGCAAATTTGGAAAACTCAGCAGTGGCCACAGGACTGGAAAAGGTCAGTTTTCATTCCAATCCCAAAGAAAGGCAATGCCAAAGAATGCTCAAACTACCGCACAATTGCACTCATCTCACATGCTAGTAAAGTAATGCTCAAAATTCTCCAAGCCAGGCTTCAGCAATACGTGAACCGTGAACTTCCAGATGTTCAAGCTGGTTTTAGAAAAGGCAGAGGAACCAGAGATCAAATTGCCAACATCAGCTGGATCATGGAAAAAGCAAGAGAGTTCCAGAAAAACATCTATTTCTGCTTTATTGACTATGCCAAAGCCTTTGACTGTGTGGATCACAATAAACTGTGGAAAATTCTGAAAGAGATGGGAATACCAGACCACCTGACCTGCCTCTTGAGAAATCTGTATGCAGGTCAGGAAGCAACAGTTAGAACTGGACATGGAACAACAGACTGGTTCCAAATAGGAAAAGGAGTACATCAAGGCTGTATATTGTCACCCTGCTTATTTAAGTTATATGCAGAGTACATCATGAAAAACGCTGGACTGGAAGAAACACAAGCTGGAATCAAGATTGCCAGGAGAAATATCAACAGCCTCAGATATGCAGATGACACCACCCTTATGGCAGAAAGTGAAGAGGAACTAAAAAGCCTCTTGATGAAAGTGAAAGAGGAGAGTGAAAAAGTTGGCTTAAAGCTCAACATTCAGAAAACGAAGATTATGGCATCCAGTCTCATCACTCCATGGGAAATAGATGGAGAAACAGTGGAAACAGTGTCAGACTTCATTTTGGGGGGCTCCAAATTGACTGCAGATGGTGATTGCTGCCACGAAATTAAAAGACATTCATTGGAAGAAAAGTTATGAGCAACTTAGATAGCATATTCAAAAGCAGAGACATTAGATTGCCGACTAAGGTCTGTCTAGTCAAGGCTATGGAGAAGGAAATGGCAACCCACTCCAGTATTCTTGCCTGGAGAATCCCAGGGACAGGGGAGTCTGGTAGGCTGCCGTCTATGGGATCGCACAGAGTTGGACACGACTGAAGCAACTTAGCAGCAGCAGTAGCAGTCAAGGCTATAGTTTTTCCTGTGGTCATGTATGGATGTGAGAGTTGGACTGTAAAGAAAGCTGAGTGCCGAAGAACTGCTGCTTTTGAACTGTGGTGTTGGAGAAGACTATTGAGAGTCCCTTGGACTGCAAGGAGATCCAACCAGTCCATTCTGAAGGAGATCAGCCCTGTGATTTCTTTTGAAGAAATGATGCTAAGGCTGAAACTCCAGTACTTTGGCCACCTCATGCAAAGTGTTGACTCATTGGAAAAGACTCTGATGCTGAGAGGGATTGGGGGCAGGAGAAGAAGGGGACAACCGAAGATGAGATGGCTGGATGGCATCACTGACTCAATGGATGCAAGTCTGAGTGAACTCTGGGAGATGGTGATGGAACGAAGGCCTGGCGTGCTGCCATTCATGGGGTCGCAAAGAGTCTGACATGACTGAGCAATGAACTGAACTGAAGTGAATGTTGCTAAGGAAGCCAACTGGACAATTGTGCAGTGTTAGTGAGTAAGGCAGGACAATGTAACATTTTCTCTTGCAGTGAAAGAAAATGTTTTGAAAAAAATTTATATATAGCCATTAGTACAACTTAATTATTAATTCTTTGGAAACAACTGGTGTTTACATTGGAAGAAGGATTTTCCTTTTCCTCTATTTCCATCATCCATGGGAAAAGCAAGCTAATTCTTTAAGTAGATAAAATAAAATTTCCAATTCCATAATATGCACACAGTGTGAATGTTTCCTCCTCTGCTACCCATTATGTAACCCATCTCTCCCATCTCAAATGTCTTGTCTTTTGTTGTCTTTTTACTCTCCCAAATCTGCTGATTGCCCCACTGTAGCACAATATGGAAGTATCATTATATAAACATTTCCCCCTCATTAGTTTTAAGTTTTGGACTCCTCTGGTGGCTCAGAGGGTAAAGCATCTGACTGCAAAGTGGAAGACTTGGGTGAGATCCCTGGGTCAGGAAGGTCCCCTGGAAAAGGAAATGACAACCCATTCCAGTACTCTTGCCTGGAAAATCCCACAGACAGAGGAGCCTGGTAGGTTACAAGTCCATGGGATCATAAAGAGTTTTATCAAGGCAGAATTCATATATTTTAAAACTATGTAAGCCAGCTTAGTGATGAGAATTTAATGAGGTATATGTCAATATTATTAAATTTATTGAGAAAACAGTAACTTCTTTCTATGGTGCATTTTACCTCTTGTCATAATTGTATAATAAATGTATGAAGATTTTGCTAATAGAATAGCAGAAAATACAACAAATATTGATCTAATGATAAAAATATTTCCAGTAGGGATCTAAGGGTAGAATTTATACCAAATGATTCTCACTGGTATTGTATTTTAGCAAATATTTGCACTTTGTTGATACAAAACCATTGATCTTTTTCAGTAGATACAAGATAATTATTATGAGGTACATAATATTTGGGTTATGTTTTGCTTTTGAAAGAGTAGTGATGTAATTGCTTCATAGAAAGTCTCATTACTGACATGAACCACAGTAGAGTTTTCTTAAGATAGATAATGTTTTAATTATAGTTTTATAAGTTTTCCATCTTTTTAATAGAATTATAACAAAATCACTAGGTGATTTTTCTCATAGTGCAACTTGCTTTATAATCTGTTTATAAAATTCTACAAAATTTATTTTAAAAAATTTAGGTGACACATACTGATGCATTATTAAGTTTCTCTTGCTAGAATTTACTTTTATATATTTTTTTCTGAACACTGATTTTTATATTTGAGAACTATAAATTGTACAGGTATCTCTTTAACATAGGTAAAGCATGTTGACTATTCATTATTTTCTAGCTGTATTCTAGGTTCTTAATGTAGGTGAATCGGAGAAGGCAATGGCACCGCACTTCAGTACTCTTGCCTGGAGAATCCCATGGATGGAGGAGCCTGGTGGGCTGCCGTCTGTGGGGTCGCACAGAGTCGGACATGACTGATCTACTTCACTTTCACGCGTTGGAGAAGGAAATGGCAATCCACTCCAGTGTTCTTGTCTGGACAATCCCAGTGACGAGGGAGCCTGGTGGGCTGCCGTCTATGTGGTCGTATAGAGTTGGACACGACTGAAGCGGCTTAGTAGTAGTAGTAGTAGTAATGTAGGTGAATAAGAAACTCTTATATTTTTTTCAGACTTCTTTTAGTATTTGTCTTTATATCATATTAAGAATAAATTCACAATGTATCAGTTCTGTTACAAGAAACATAAATACAACAAAAAATGTTTGCCTGTGCAATTGTATCTTAAGTGGCTCTAGGGTACCTATGCACTTAGCCTTGTGATTAACTGAAAATAAGAGCAGTCAGCTGAATAATTTTCGAAACGACTAGAGATGAATATAAGAAAGAACATATTCTTTAGGGAATTCTTACTGATTTGCCAATATTTAATTAGTATCCAATATAGTCTCCATACATAACAGATTCAACCAGTCCCTATTTTATGTTGTGATTACACTTCTTCCCCAAATGTGTAGACTATGTGAAAATTGTGGTGTCTTAGTAAAGTTGAAGTGGTTACTGTGATAAAAACTGTATTCTGTATGTATGTGTGTATACCCTACATTTAAAAAATGGGTCTATCCAACAGTATTTTCTGAAGCATCTCATCAAATTCATTTTAAATATAGTAACTAGTCTTCATGAATCAAGTAGCCATTTGTGCCAAGCAAATAGGAATACATTTTAATATCATATTAATTTCATATTGAAATGTTTACTATCAAGTAATGAGTTACACGGTGGTGTAGGAGTGGGAAGCAAGCTGAAGATTTGGCATTACTTATTTAGGAGGGTATAAAAAATAAAAAAGGGTGAAAAAATAGTCTAGATTTGTATAAACACCTAACAACACACAGATTGTTTTAGATCCCATTCTTTTTTAACCTGTCAAAGTTCATCACCAAGCTCATTGAAAACAAAGATGCATTTTGCTAAACCTCTTTTCTAGGGACATGAACAGTGCTATAAAAATTTAATACTGTTTTAGCAATTTTTTTAACAATCAGCCACATTTAGGTTATAAATAAGAATGATTTCAAGTTCACTACAACAGTGGAAGATAATTTTCCTTTTATGTTCTAAATATAAATGTATTTGTTTTAATTGGAGGCTAATTACTTTACAATATTGTATTGGTTTTGCCATACATCAACATGAATCTGCCACAGGTATACACGTGTTCTCCATCCTGAACCGCCTCCAACCTCCCACCCTGTACCATCTCTCTGGGTCATCCCAGTGCACCAGCCCCAAGCATCCTGTATCATGCATCAAACATAGACTGGTGATTCATTTCATATATGATATTATACATATTTCAATGCCATTCTTCCAAAACATCCCATCCTCTTTCTCTCCCACAGACTCCAAAAGACTGTTCAATACATCTGTGTCTCTTTTGCTGTTTCGCATACAGGGTTATCATTACCATCTTTCTAAATTCCATATATATGTTAGTATTCTATATTGGTGTTTTTCTTTCTGGCTTACTTCACTCTGTATAATCGACTCCAGTTTCATCCACCTCATTAGAACTGATTCAAATGTATTCCTTTTAATGGCTGAGTAATACTCCATTGTGTATATGTACCACAGCTTTCTTATCCATTCATCTGCTGATGGACATCTAGGTTGCTTCCATGTCCTGGCTATTATAAACAGTGCTGTGATAACCATTGGGGTACATGTATCTCTTTCAATTCTAGTTTCCTCGGTGTGTATGCCCAGAAGTGGGATTGCTGGGTCATAAGGCAGTTCTTTTTTTTAAATTTAAATTTATTTTAATTTGAGGCTAATTAATTTACAATATTGTATTGGTTTTGCCATACATCAGCATGAATCCACCACAGGTGTACACATGTTCCCCATCCTGAACCCTCCTCCCACCTCCCTCCCTGTACCATCCCTCTGGGTCATCTAACCTCAAAAATATACAAGCAATACCTGCAGCTCAATTCCAGAAAAATAAATGACCCAATCAAAAAATGAGCCAAAGAACTAAACAGACATTTCTTCAAAGAAGACATACAGATGGCTAACAAACACATGAAAAGATGCTCAACTGTCACTCCTTATCAGAGAAAAGCAAATCAAAACCACAATGAGGTATCATTTCATGCCAGTCAGAATGGCTGTGATCCAAAAATCTAAAAGCAATAAATGCTGGCTGGGGTGTAGAGATAAGGCAGTTCTATTTACAGGTTTTAAAGGAACCTCCACACTGTTCTCCATAGTGGGTTTACTAGTTTGCATTCCCATCAACAATGTAAGAGGGTTCTCTTCTCTCCACAGCCTCTTTAAATATGTTCTTTTATACATAAGTGAAAAAAAAAATCCCCTTAGAAATTCCTAAATCATTCAAGATTGGGAACTCATGTACACTTGAGATGGAAAATTTTAATTAATAAAATAAAAAAATAAAAATAAAAATCACCCTTTTCCCAGTTAAAAAAAAAAATAAAGAAATTCCTAAATCAACTAATGTTTGTGGAAAAGTTGCAAGAACTAAATATTAAATAGGAGATCAATGTAATGTGGTGATAAAAAAATATGGATTTTGAAATCAGATGTTCTGGGGATCTGTTTTTTTGTTTTTTTTTTCTTTTCTAATAACAATTTAACATCAGTCCTGCTGTTTCACCTCCCAAAACCTCAGTTTTGTTTCTATAAAATGGAAAGCCATTCCCTTGTTCAACAAACAATTATAAATATTAAATAGTCAAAGCATGGTAGAATCTATATTAACCAGTTTCTACTTCATCCAAGAGATTGCACAATACAATCAATATTTGCTCATTGTTAGTGCCTTAGCCAATAGGCTAGTCTCTAGTAACTGCTTATAAATCTATTCCCATCAGTCATTCTCCTCTCTTCTCAAATATGTTTAGAATAATTGTACTAATTTTACTTTTGTTTATAATTATATTTTAAATAAATATAACTGTATCTGTTATCTATCATCATGATAATGTTGCATAATAGACAACTCAAAATATTAGTAACATAAAATAATAAATCTTATTTGGTTTGTGAATTTTGGGGATTCATCTGTAAGCTGGGGTGAGTTTTCTGGCTTAATATATGTGCTTACCATTTGCGTTTCAACCCATCTACTAATGCATTTGCTCAGATTTTTTAGTTAATTTTCATTTATTCTTTCATATTTGTATTGCCAAGAACATATTCTTCACTCTTTTTATATAGTAGCACATTTTATTTAATGTATTCTTTTTCTCTGATAATATTATTGAAATATACTTTAAAAATTTTCTCCTCTTTCCTCAAAATTAAAAAAAAAACAAAACTGTTTAGTCTCTTAATGTTGATGTAGTGGCTTAAACTAGTGTATAGTAATTTTTTATCTGCCTACTCTAGTTTAAGGGAGAATCAGTTAAAAGCTAATTGGAGGTTCACTATTCATGTTTGGGCTTGTTGACTATGGAATTCACTGGAATTGTTTGTGCATTAGGGAAATCTTAGTATATTTAAGTCTATTTTTCCTTTCGCATGGTGGTACTCTACCTGCACCCTCAATTCACAATACAATATCCTCTTATGTGATGTGGGTTCTATGTCTGACTATCATCATTCCAAAAACCATCATTCCCAAGATGAGAAGATAGGGATTCAACATTCAGAAAGTAAATTTCAATCAGAGCCTCTGTTTTCATTTTAGTACTTCTGCTTCAGCAGTGCCTTCTGTTCCCCATGTTGCTTTATGATTTCTAGAATGAAGACTTTCAATATTCTATCAGATTGAGATATAAAAACCAATCAAATTCTCAAAGTAAAGAAGATATATGGGGTTTCAGTGTCTTGAAAAGAAATTAAACATTCAGTGTTAGCCCCACTTTTGCCCATTAGTTTGTCCTAAATACAACACATTTCCGAAGCTATTGGGGATGCAGTAGAGTAAATCATTTATTTCATTCACTGCTCAGTTTGGATTCAAAACTGCTGGTTTAATCACCATTAGTTTTGTTTTTCCAATCTCTAAAGTGATTTTGTCTCTTCTGTTATATTTGTTTTTCAAAGAACATATTTTTGAAAAGTCACTTCCTGTCACTGGTAGGATTTTGTAGAAATGAAGGTAAAAGTGTCTATTCAATCCACCACGTTATTCAGAAAACTGACCCCAGCAAGGACAAGACACATGGCATTAAAATAGAAATTCAAGAGCTTAAACTCTTGCTATTATAACAGTGTGCCTCAGAAAGACATTTTAACTGCACCCATAAACACTACAGAGCTAAGTTACAAAGTAAAATGAGAAATTTTGACCAATGCAAGAGATATATCTTTCACTGAAACTCTAATGATCAGATAGATATATCTGTTACTCTGTAAGACTTTTAAGAATCCTTGGTGAATGCAAATACTTTATAAGTCTTTTCATACTAAAATGAGTGTGTTCAACAGAGAGAAAATCTTCAGGAACAAAGATTTAGTTCTATAGCATTTACACCACTGTCTTGAAAATGGAACTTATGAGGCACAAATTGTTGACTCTAATCTTATTTTTCTGAAATGGAAGAGGGTATATTAATATCCTTGCCATAGAAAATGCTTCCAAAAGTAGAGCAGAACCATCCCTGAATAAATTTACATGAATTTTGGATATGTTTTTATTCATTGTATTCAAACACATTCTGTGAATTAGATTTTGCATACATTTTTGAAATAACTTGATGTCTTGGCCAATATAAGTGCTTTGAAGATTTGCATTCTAGATTCTAAAATATTGTACAGGTAAATTTTCTAACCACAGAAAATAAAATGTGAATCAGGCGTTTAGATGTTTGGCATTTAAACCAAAAAAAAATTTTTTTTTTCTTTTTCCTATAGTTGCTTTCTCTGATTTTAAGACAGCACAACTCACTTGTCTAATCCCTAGATTACATGGGTCAGATATTCAAATTGCACTTTTCCCTTCTATCTGTTATATTAACCAGAAATATTACAAGTAGAGATAGCATGCCACTTTTCTTACTTTAATGTATGACAGGTTCTACACTGTTATAAACAATTATTTGTGAAAATAAAAGAGAAAAAAATTGTTGCTGAACAAAACTATTTCTACTTAATAAGTTAGACACAGTTGCAAATGCAGAAAGTCTTCATAAATGGAAAGCACATACCTTGTCATCAGCGTTAATAACTCTGACATTAAGTTCTATTTAAATGGAATTGTAATCCAAGGATCTTAAATGTGACATAGAAGCTAATAATGAAATAGTTGCTCTAGGATGCCTCTTTCTTTCTCTTGAAACAAAAATGTAACATAAATGTATTTTTATTTTACTTAACAGATAAATGAAACAAATAATAACAGGTTTATGAGCAATACATATAATCCCATGGACGAAGGAGCCTGGTAGGCTGCAGTCCATGGGGTCGCGAAGAGTCGGACACGACTTCACTTTCACTTTCACTTTTCACTTTCACGCATTGGAGAAGGAAATGGCAACCCACTCCAATATTCTTGCCTAGAGAATCCCAGGGATGGGGAAGCCTGTTGGGCTGCCACCTATGGGGTCACACAGAGTCGGATACGACTGAAGCAACTTAGCAGCAGCAGCAGAACAATACATATTCTAAAACATGCTCTGTAAAAGTCATATAATCCATTACAACTGCAAAAATTAGTAGATTTTTCAAAAATTTTAGAGTATCAGTTCCATGAATTTGTCCTTAATCAAGATATAAACCATTATGCATTTTACTTATAATTGTTTTATTTACTTTGCTATCCCCAAATATTGCTAGGCATTACTCTAATGTTTCTTACCCAAGTACATACACGAAGATAGCACTTGTCCCCTAGAAAATTGCATATGATATACCTAGTTTCTAGTAACAATATCACTTTTAATAGTAAAACAACTAAGAACTATGTGCTTATAAGAAAATCAGAACCACAAAAAAGCATGTGCTAAAAGGGTTAATATTGCTAAAAAGAGCTTCATAAAATTTTAACAGCTGCTTTACCATAATTACTTAGGGTCAGCTAATCCTTTTCTTTCATGTAAATATAAAGCTGACATAATTTTTCTTTTTCACATTTAAATTATTTATTATTTTGTTATATCTTTGTTCTTTTATGAAACTATGTTCCTTCTATAACTGATTAAGATTTGAAGGATTCTTCTTGCATCAATTCATTTCCTTTTTCAAATTTCCACATATATAAAAAAAAATATTTCCTAACCTTCATAAACTTAAATTTACATTTAAATGCAGTTCATTCTGCTGGGAAAAAAAAAAAAAAACAACTTAAATAAAGAATAGTTTTATCCTAGCTATAAATATGGAGCTACAAGATTATGCCAACTTCATAAATTGAAGGGTTTAAAAGAAAAGAAATATAATTCTGCATAATTCTAGCTATATGCTCATTAGAGAAAGATTACTTTCAATATATGATTTACCCAAGTAAGCCCAATTAGTGTTCTAAACGTCTCAGTGCCAAAAATCGGGGGGAGGGGGTGGAGAATGAGAAGAAAAGTCTTCCGAAATAGACTATATTTTATAGATGTCCAGAAAATGCTGAATGTGTATTTTATAGAGAATGATAAATCTTGCACTCTTAATGCAAATTCCTTATATCAATTTTGGTTTTCTGTGTAAATGATTTAAAACAACATATTGCCCTGAGGTAAATTTAATTGACCTAATTCGACCTCCTTGCAACAAATTATATGAACTATGAATGATGATACTTATTTAATTTTGCATGTAAATTAAGTCACAGACAATGAATCTCAAAACAAGGATCAGCACGTTTCATAAATCATACATTTATTATGTTAATTTGATAATAAAAATGTTTGCAAGCAACTGACAATACAATTAAGCAGAAAAATTCAAGAATAATAAACAACCCTAAAATTATTTTTGACAAAGCTTTCTTAGTTTTCCTTAAATAGTATTTGTCTTGCAAAAACGAAGTTTCCTTAGGTGCAAGAAAAGGATGAAAGTGAAAGTCACTCAGTCGTGTCCAACTCTTTGCGTCCCCATGGACTATACAGACCATGGAATTCTCCAGGCTAGAATACTGAAGTGGATAGCCATTCCCTTCTCCAGGGGATCTTCCTGACTCAGGGATTAAACCCAAGTCTCCTGCATTGCAGAATTCTTTCCCAGCTGAGCCACCAGGGAAGCCCAAGAATACTTGAGTGGGTAGCCTATCCCTTCTTCCTGACCCAGGAATCAAGCCAGGGTCTCCTGCATTGCAGATTGACTTTTCACCAGCTGAGCTACAAGGGAAACTATATTCATACAAATATTTTTATACATGGAATGTGTGATGATGATTCTTTGAGACATTAGTGGGCAGGAAACTATCTTAGCAACTACACAGTTAAGTTTGTAGAATAATGAAAATGTCATTTAGGATCAACAATATTCACTCTGACAGTAGCTCTAATTATTCAACAGTTTTAGTATTTCCTTCAGCCGGAAGGGAATCCATTGCTCACTAAACTTTTGACCCACCATCCTGGTGATTAGGTTACTTCTGCTTTGATTTATGTACATGTTAGGGCTTACCTGATAGCTCAGTTGGTAAAGAATCCTCTAGCAATGCAGAAGACTCCAGTCTGATCCTTGGCTCGGGAAGATACTATCCCTGGAGAAGGGATAGGCTACCCACTTCAGTATTCTTGGGCTTCCCTTGTAGCTCAGCTGGTAAAGAATCTGCCTGCAATGTGGGAGATCTGAGTTCGATCCCTGGGTTGGGAAGATCCCCTGAAGAAGGGAAAGGCTACCCACTCCAGCAGTTTGGTCTGGAGAATTCTGTGGACCATACAGTTGTTGGATTGATTGAGGTATATGGAAATACTGCATTCCAGTTCATTATCTCAAAGCACACAGTTATATTTCTTTATCACAGGCATTGAATCAATACAAAGATCTCCACTGTAGAGTCTGTTTCCAAGGGAATTCAAATAAGACCATCAATAAGACACTAGACATGGGTCACACCAGAAGGCTTATAATGAAGACATCATTACCACTTGTAGGTGGAACAATGATAGTCCTTATAATGTTGTACTTATTTATGAAAAATTAAGGTGAGATAATTGAGGCAAGAAATATACTGGTGGTTGTAATGTCCTAACTGAGAAATATAAATAGTAATGAAAGGGAGTATGTCAAGGCTGTATATTGTCACCCTGCTTATTTAACTTATATGCAGAGTATATCATGAGAAATGCTGGACTGGAAGAAACACAAGCTGGAATCAAGATTGCTAGGAGAAATATCNCGGGAGTTGGTGATGGACAGGGAGGCCTGGTGTGCTGCAGTCCCTGGGGTTGCAAAGATTCAGACGCGACTGAGCAACTAAACCGAACTGAAGTGAGGACTTCTCTGTAGATACAGTGGGAAAGAATTCACCTGCCAGTGCAGCGGGCATGGGTTCGATATCTGGTCCCAGAAATTTCCAAATGCCAAATGCATATGAGATCTTCAAAGAGTTAAATAATAAGACCTTTTTTTTTAACCATACCACATAGCTTGTGAGATCACAATTTCCCTATCAGGGACTGAACTTGCACCTGCACACTTTCAGCAGTGAAAGCATGGTGACCTAACCACCAGGGAATTCCCAAATAAGATCTATTTTTGAAAAAGAAATTATAAACATAGCTTTAACCAAATTAATTTTTGTTTTTATGCCATAATTGACCACATGTAAATAATTTTAACAATAACAGTATGGCTTACAATAATGAAGTACATATACCATAGGTAATTTTTGTAAATTCTAAATTCTTCATATGAGATATAAATAATATAATTTTGGTATTCACATATTACCTTATAATCAGCAGGCCCAGGAGTAGTAAAAACTTCTTTCTGAACCAGGAAGACAGTCCGAGGAACAGAAGAACCAAATGCACTTTTCTTTGGTTTCTTCCAGTAGGTATTGCTAAAGTTGTCGGTGAATGTATTGTTTTGGATATTATAAAACCCAGGACCTAGAATTATGAAAAATATAATATATAATAATAAGCACCTTTTAATTCTTTTAAACTTAGTAACTCTACTATTTATTTTATTGTATTGCATTTATTGAATGAGTCTTTAAATTCTATAGTGCTTTAAAGTTTTCAAAAGTTTCACACACCTGGTTTCATATAATCACAGAATAACCCTTTCACTTATCCCTGCCTCTGTACTCCTCCCCTCTGCCCTCTCCTCACTGGTAAACACTAGTTTGTTCTCTTTATCTGTGAGTCTGCTTCTTTTTTGTTTTTATTCAGTTTATTTAGTTTGTTGTATTGTTTAGATTTCACATATAAATGATATCATACTGTACTTTTCTTCTCTGACATTTCATTTAGCATAATATCCTCAAAGTCGATCTATATTGCAACAAATGGCAAAAGTTCACTCTTCTATGGCTGAGCAGTATTCTGCTTTTTATATACATCTTTATAAACTGAGTAACTGTAGGCAATTTTCTTAGAAAGACTTCTCATATATTGCTGACAGGAATGCAAAGTGCTTTGCTTCTTTGAAAAACAATTTGTCAACTTCTTACAAAGTTAAACTTATACTTACCATATGACCTAGAAAGTCTACTTCTAATTATTTTTCCAAGAGAAGTGAAAACAAGCCAAATGTCCATCAGTTGGTGAGCAGATAAACAAAATGTGCTACACCCAAACAATGGAATACTACTCAATAATAAAAAGAAAAAATAAATGCAACAACATGATTGAAACTCAAAAACATTATGCCAGTGAAAGAATGATAGACAAAATTCTAAATAATGTGTGATTCCATTTACTTAAAATTTTAGAAATGGCTACCAATTCTTTGCTATCCATGACACTGAGAGATAACGTTTCATGCCCTTCTGTTCAATATGGGCTACCCTGGGTCATTTGATTGACTAATAGAATGTAGCAGAAATGATGTCCTGGGACTTTCTGAGGGTCAGTCATAAGAAGTCTTACAGAGCCCTGAGCTACTATGTCAAAAATCAACTACCCTGGGGCAGCAATGCTGGAGCTATGCACACACTGAATGACAGTCTCATCTCAACTCTGCCTTCCAGAAACCCCAAAAACTAATGAGATAGGATAGAAAAAGCATTTTTTTAAGCCACTAAGTTTGTCATGCAGCAACAGACAACCTATGTCCTAGTGTGTGTGTGTTCAGTTACTTCAGCTGTTTCCAACTCTCTGTGACCCCGTGGACTGTAGCCCACTAGGCTCCTTTGTCCACGGGATTCTCCAGGCAAGAATACTGGAGTTGGTCGCCATGCCTTCCTCCAGGGGATCTTCCCAACCCAGGGATCTTCCCAACCCTGGGATCAAACTCATGTCTCCTGCACTGAAGGTGAATTCTTTACCCACTGAGCCACCTGGGAAGCTCTATATGTTTTGTGTTATATTCTTAGATATATAAAGATTACCCACTGTAATCTAGTATATGTCTCTCTATATAAATACATAACATGTATTATATACAATAATCATATATAAATGTATATACTTATATATAACATATATATTATATATATAAGAATACCCACTGAGAATACTAGAACATATGATTGGACATCACCCAAAATAAAATTTTAACAAAACTGAATATCATAAGTTACATTACTGGCAGTGACCACATAGTTACTATATTATATATATGTTCACCTACCAAGAGAAAATTAGGAACTTTATTGAAAAAGGGGAAGCAATAGAAAATCACAACTAAGAGATGAGATAAGTTAAATTAAAATTGTACTAAAATTACACATTATTTTTATCTGAGTTTAGTGTATAGTCAATGGTTAAAAAAAATGTTGACTTAAATTAAGAACACAACCCACAGAACAAAAAAAAAAATTGTACTTTCTAGTGCATCCATCTTGTTAAGAATATTAAGTCACATCAAGTTAGAGTGGATACATATGAATTAATTTCCAACCTGGCATTTTCTCTGTCTTAGCGTCTTGTGTGAATCGAGCAGCACTTTGACCAAATGAGGTATTTTTCAATCCTAATGTTTTCTTCAAGGGCTTGAAAGCAGTTCGAGATTCATTGTATGTGCCAGGAGCTGGAGTGATTGATTTCATAGGGACAAACCTCTAGTGAAGATCAGGAAAATATGCCAGTTAAAAAGTAATGGTACATTTTGATATTTCATGACTTAAAAGCTGCCTTTTTAGTAATATAACATCTGGAGTTTAATTTATTTCTTAATAAAGTGAAGAAACTGTAGATGAATTAAAATCTTGCACCTATCAAAACATAAAATATGTACTTTTAGTAAAATCATATGTATATTAATACAGTAATGCATTATATACTTTGCTAAGCCAGAAAGACTTTTCAAAGGACATCATTTCATTATGAGATTCAGATGATAGTGTATGGACAATCTCCACATTTAAGATATTCTGCAAGTTAATAAATAAAATCTAATGATCAAATACAGTTTCTTCTATGTAATAAAACTACAAATTGACAAAGTTCCTGAATATGTACATTCAATTAACACAACAATATTAGCTACCTTAAGAAAAAATCTTATAGATTCAAATGGTACATAAATCACTTTAACTTATAACATTAAATTTTTTATATTATAAATTTACAATAAGCTTACTTGGTATATTCATTTACAGGGAAGCCTGGTGTGCTGCACTCCATGGGGGTCACAAAGAGTCGGGCATGACTGAGCGACTGAACTGAACTGACTGATTAAATGTATCTATATGTAAACTATGGAATCTTATGACATATAGATTGTACAATTTATTTTTTAACTTTTTTATTTAGAATTAACTTAAAATTTGGAATATTCAAAGTTATAAATAAAAATAATACAGAAAATTCCTGTGCCATGTTTATCCAGGTTCACCTACTGTTAATATGCCATTCACTTTTTTCATTTGCCCACTTTATTTCTGCTTTTCTATTTGTATGTCCATTATTCCCTCTCTCTGTCTCTATACATACACACACACACACACACACAGAATTATTTAATGGCAAGTTATGTATGTTGTGTTGTGGCCAGCCCTTTCTCCCTAAATCATTTGTGTGCATTTACTAAAAATAGGGATATTTTCTTACATGTATTTTTTAATGTAGCAATGATATAAGACTTTTATTTAATCTACCATTCATATTCCAAATTTGTCAGTTGATCTAATTATACCTCTAATGCAATTTTCCCATCCAATACATCATCTAGTTTAGGCTCAGCTATTGCTTTTAGCCTCCTTTCATGTAGAAACATTTCCAAAGCCTTCCTAAATACTATCTTATTATTTAAATGCTGAGTACAATATTTTTAAATGGTAACATTCAACCCTGGCTGCATTTCTTGACGAGTTAAAAAAAAAAAAAAATTTGATGCCTGCCTGGGCCCTATTCTGGACCAGCTCCATCAACTCTAGGAGACAGGAAAGAAAGCAACTGGATTTGTATTAAAATTTCCCAAAATATTCTAATTTGCAGCAAAAGTTGAGAAGCATTATTATGAAGAAAATCTTAGGTTTTAAAAATTACTAGTTGAAGACATAAGAAAATTCAATGCATTTAGACAAAATACCAGACAAATCCTTAAGTCGATGACTTTTTAAAATAAGTATCCCAGAAACATAATATGCCTTTATTCCTAAAAAACAAAAATTGTCTTCTAAGTTCACCTGGTTAATCAAATTATTGCTTTTTCAATCATGCTGCTGCTAAGTCACTTCAGTCATGTCCAACTCTGTGCGACCCCATCGACGGCAGCCCACCAGGATGCCCCGTCCCTGGGATTCTCCAGGCAAGAACACTGGAGTGGGTTGCCATTTCCTTCTCCAATGCATGAAAGTGAAAAGTGAAAGTGAAGTCGCTGGGTCATGTCCAACTCTTTGCAACCCTATGGACTGCAGCCTTCCAGGCTCCTCCATCCGTGGGATTTTTGAGGCAAGAATACTGGAGGGGGGTGCCATTGCCTTCTCTGTTTTCAATCATAGTCATTAATAAATCTACCCATATTCAACTAAACACTAACACTACCCTAGCAGGCAGTCCTGTTGGTTTTAACTCTTCCACATCTTTCACTTCAGAATCCCTTAAGCAAAACTGATACCATATTCCTTTTCACTTCTGAGAAATATATTTAAAATATTATAACTGATGCCAAGTCATGTCACATTAGGACTATATATTAGATGAACAGAACAGCATAAAAACTGAGAGTTCTGGTTGCAAAGATGTGATTTTTAAAAATCAAGGGCACACCCAGTATCTCACTCCCCTACATTCGTTCTGTGTTGTACCTCAAGTACCATCAAGCTGCTCAAGGCAAAAACCTAGTATTCATTCTTGATTCCTCCTAGTCCCTTACCACAACCTTAACTCATTAAAAAGTCATGTTAATTATGCCTCCAAAATATACCTGCAATCTACCTGTCTCCAAGGAGGTGCCTCTTAAGTACAATGAAACCAAAGTAGTCACATGTAGTCATCTAAAGATTAATAATCTTCCCTGGTTAAGTAAGATAATCAGAGTTTACACAGTACAACTGGAGAAATATCACAACTACTTGATCCAGACAGTGCCACATTATAAAGGTTTGTTAGTATTATAATGTTCTTGCCTAAGAAATAGCTTCAGTTCAGTTCAGTTCAGTTGCTCAGTCGTGTCTGACTCTTTGCGACACCATGAATCGCAACACGCCAGGCCTCCCTTTCCAACATCAACTCCCGGAGTTCACTCAAACTTATGTCCATAGAGTTGGTGATGCCATCCAGCCATCTCATCCTCTGTCGTCCCCTTCTCCTCCTGCCCCTAATCCCTCCCAGCATCAGAGTCTTTTCCAGGGAGTCAACTCTTCGCATCAGGTGGCCAAAGTACTGGAGTTTCAGCTTTAGCATCATTCCTTCCAAAGAACACCCAGGACCGATTTCCTTCAGAATGGACTGGTTGGATCTCCTTGTAGTCCAAGGGACTCTCAAGACTCTTCTCCAACACCACAGTTCAAAAGCATCAATTCTTCGGCACTCAGCTTTCTTCACAGTCCAACTCTCATATCCATATATTGATATTTCTCCCGGCAATCTTGATTCCAGCTTGTGGTTCATCCAACCCAGCATTTTTCATGATGTTTCATGACTGGTTTGATCACCTTCCAGTCATATACTCATTAGAAAAATATATGTAAAACCCAGAGTAAAATTTCTTATAAGATAAACTGAACTTTCACATATGCAAATTTGCTTAGTAGAAAATGTTTAATAAAAATTACAGTTTGAATACTAATCTCTGCAATATTCTTAATATCATAATCTTATGTCATTTAAGTCTACCCCACATTTTTGGCAATATGATTTGCCTAGACTATATCTGTTCCCAATCTGTTTATACAACACTTTTCTTTTTATAATCTTCCTAGCATCACTGACTTTGTGGCTAGTGTTGCCTTTTACCTGTTATCCTCTGTCTGTGAAACAACTGTAGAACATTACCTGGGATTGAGAAAGAAAAGCAGGTGATGCATCATTCACATTTGATGTTGCACTTTTATTCTTCTGAAATTGGCTCTTAATGTCATATTTTCCTGGCCCTGGTACTCCCTAAATTACAGAAAGAAAAAAAAGACATGCTCTCATTAAGAAAGTATCTATAGCACCTAAGGGAACAGTTGGTTAAATATCTGAACCAAAGCTACAGGGCTTTTAAGTGATATTACCAAAGCTCTTCATTAAAAAGCAAGCCAGAACAAACTTAAGAGCAACAAACAAAAAAAAAAAAAAAAAAAAAGAGAGAGAGAGAGAGAAAGGCTTTGCTTTCCTTTGCAAAGCCTCCCAGGAACCTAAAAACACACTGCTTGAAACTTTGCTGCCCTCTACTGATAGATCTCAGAAAAAAAAAAATTATCTGAGCCGTTCACGTGATTAAACACTACATTAAATAAATATATTTCTTCCATTTAACTTATACAACCAGCTCTTCTATTTTAACTACAAATGTTAGAAGATATAAGACATTAAGCTTTTAACTAGATACTTTTCAAAAGATAAAATTAACTCAGTAAATAGTAGGATTGAGTTTTAATTATCCTACTAATAAAATATAAAATATGTATCAGGAAGTACTATTTATTCATCATCAAATATTTTAATTACCTTGATAAAGTACCTTTCATAGTATATAAAAAGTTAGATTTAAATCATCTGCTTCATATATAACTCTCCTACTTTTCTATAGTTGAAAGAATTACACACTGATTTATGAATTAAATACTGGGCTTATAACTCGGATATAAAATGAAATTCTATCAGTAAATTCTGTCACCTATATTATTATAATTCATCAAAATCCAACCATGTTTCTCAACCTCTACGAGTACTCTGATCCAAGCCACCATCTCTTATCCAGGTTACTGTAAAAATCTTCCTAACCACCTCCCCTACTTCCAATATTGCCCATCTTCAGTCTGTTTTTACCACAGAAGCTAGCAATGGGTCCAGTTAAGGCCTTTAGTCAGATTGCACCATCCCCCTTCTCAAACCCATTCAATGGTTTTCAATCTCACTTCCAACAAAAAAAAAAAAAAAAAAGGGAAAAAAAAAAAAAANATCTTCAGTCTGTTTTTACCACAGAAGCTAGCAATGGGTCCAGTTAAGGCCTTTAGTCAGATTGCACCATCCCCCTTCTCAAACCCATTCAATGGTTTTCAATCTCACTTCAAAAAAAAAAAAAAAAAAAAAAGGGAAAAAAAAAAAAGAACCTAAATATGAAATGAATTTCACTTCCAGACACACTATTACCACTCTAACCTCCTCTCCTACTACTCTCTCCACTCTGTTTCCCAAAGGATCAATCATATATTCACCTAAGGACCTTTGCACTTACCATTCTCTTTGCTCAGAATGTTCTCCTAGATAGCTCCAAGGCTCGCTCTTTCAATTCAGTCAGTTCAATGTTACCTCCTCAGTGAGCCATTTCCAGGAAACCCAAACAATCCCTGTTCCCTCTCATATTTTTCAACTTTATCATTTTTTACTACCCAAAATATCATTTCCTGCTCTATTGTAAGCTCCGAGAGGGCAGTTTTGCTTTGTTTTTTTTTTTGTTTGTTTGTTTGTTTCTGTTTCATTGATTGCTGTATCTTTAGAGAACAGAAGAGTAGCTGGGGTATACTAGGTGCTCAGTAAATACTTGCATGAACTCATGCACTGAATCTTCCATTTTCAATGGCCATATAATGACTTCAGAAGATATGTCCCTCTGGGAACTAACATGTCTCCAAAGAATAGCATTATCCATTTGTAATAATAGTAAAATATCTATAATTTAAGTAAAAAAATAATTTGAAAAATTCTTCAGGAGAAATTCTTATACATAAATACCTCTTCTTAAAAACAAATTAGATTCTAAAAATGTATGCATAAGTCCATATTATATCGTCTCAAATGAACAGAGTTATGCAATTATTTGATGGCTGACAGAAAGATTCACTTTGGTCATAGCATCTTAATAAGCCAATTCTAAATAAGTTCCAAAACAGGACTGTGAGACACTGACCACTGAAGGGCAGGTCTCCCTTTGTGATAGTGTAAGAAGGTAAAATAAACTCTGCAAAGGCCAAACCCCAGACACAGGATGAAAATGCTGGTATATTTATCCTGCTTTTACAAACTGCGATCAACAAAACACCTGCACTGATATCGGTCTATTAAATACGAGGCCCCTGAGATCTTGAATCAGAATCTTTTTGGGCACAGGAACCTACACTTTTAACAAGCCTCATAGAAGATTCTCAAGCACAATAAAGAACCACAGCTCAGCCAAAAGGGGTCCCTACCACAGCTTTTTCTGCAAAGCACATCTATCTTAAAGTAGAAGGCTTAGACCTTGAAAGTATCCTGCTTTAGGAAGAAAACTTAAAGATTACTGTGGCAGACTGTTAATGTAATCTTTTCATGTACAACCTAATAAAAATGGCCCTCTTTAGACCACGTGCTATCTGATGGAAGGACACACAGTCACTTATAAAGCAGTGTTTCCCCTACCCCAGGCAAAGGAATATGCTTGAGGCGGATGTACTTAGCACCTCTTGTAGAAAATTACAGGACAAATAAATTGCTCAACAAATAACTTCAAGGAAAGGAGAGAGAAGAAAAGAGGGAGAGACCAACAGAGATGTATCAATCAACACCAATGGCAATGCGTGGACATTCTGTGGATCCTGTTTCTATATTTATGAGACACTGGAAATTTGAAGACTAATTAAAAATCCATCATATTAAGTAAACACTGAATTTTTTAAGGTAATTATTTGGTTTTTTAAAGACTCTCTTTCAGAGGTCACTACTGAAATGTTTACAGATGAAATGAAATGCCTAGGATTTGATTTAAAAAAAAAGCTCTCTTTAAAAACTAGGGTATAATCATTTATTTGATCAGATGGTGTGTAGAAGTTACAGTGACTGGAGAAAGTCAAACAGTTTAACCTTTACTCCTCTAACTTGGAGCCGCCATCAGTGATGATGATTATTTCCACAGAAAATACTAAAAGCTTACTATGTACAAAGCAGTGTACATACTAATAAATAAAGCATGGGCTTTGCTTTTGAGAAGCTTACACTAGATCCCAACCCATGCTTTACAAGAGAATTATCTGGGGAACTTTTAAAAATAATAATGCCTCGTTCTACTTTATTCAAACTAAAGCCAATAGAAATAAGACCCAGGCATTATTAAAATTTTAAAAGCTTTCTGTTTAACGTTAATGTGCAGTCACAACTGAACCCTAAAATAGTTTAAAACTCACACTGCTATGACCCTGCAGGTACAATCACTTTCCAGTGGTTCCATAACTGCCATTTTCCCTAGAGTTCCAGAGTCCCCTTCTGTAAATAAGGACTATAGTGCAACGAGGCTTCCAGATATTTCTTCCAGCTCATGTTCTATAATTTTAAATTCTATAATTAAACTCTATAATTATATTTTCTTGAAGAAAATTAGAGATACCAAGGGAATATTTCATGCAAAGATGGGCTCAAGAAAAAGACAGAAATGGGATGGACCTAACAGAAGCAGAAGATATTAAGAAGAGGTAGCAAGAACACACAGAACTATACAAAAAAGATCTTCACAACCGAGATAATCACAATAGTGTGGTCACTCACCTAGAGCCAGATCCTGGAATGTGAAGTCAAGTGGGCCTTAGGAAGCATCACTACAAACAAAGCTAGTGAAGATAATAGAATTCCAGTTGAGCTATTATTTCAAATCCTGAAAGATGATGCTGTGAAAGTGCTGCACTCAATATCCCAGCAAATTTGGAAAACTCAGCAGTGGCCACAGGACTAGAAAAGCTCAGTTTTCACTCCAATCCCTAAGAAAAGCAATGCCAAAGAATGCTCAAACTCCCGCACAATTGTACTCATCTCGCATGCTAGTAAAGTAAGGCTCAAAATTCTCCAAGCCAGGCATCAACAGGACATGAACCATGAACTTCCAGATGTTCATGTTGGATTGAGAAAAGGCAGAAGAACCAGAGATCAAATTGCCAACATCAGCTGGATCATCAAAAAAGCAAGAAAATTCGAGAAAAACATCTATTTCTGCTTTATTGACTGTGCCAATGCCTTTGACTGTGCGGATCACAGCAAACTGTGGAAAATTCTTAGAGATGGGAATACCAGGCCACCTGACCTGCCTCTTGAAAAATCTGTATGCAGGTAAGGAAGCAACAGTTGGAACTGGACATGGAACAACAGACTGGTTCCAAATAGGAAAAGGAGTAAGTCAAGGCTGTATATTGTTACCCTGCTTATTTAACTTATATGCAGAGTACACCATGATAAATGCTGAGCTGGATGAATCACAAGCTGGAATCAAGACTGCCGGGAGAAATATCAATCACCTCAGATATGCAGATGACTCCACCCTTATGGCAGAAAGTGAAGAAGAACTAAAGATCTTCTCAATGAAAGTGAAAGAAGAGAGGGGAAAAGTTGGCTTAAAGCTCAACATTCAGAAAACGAAGATCATGGTATCTGATCCCATCACTTCATGGGAAATAGATGGGGAAACAGTGCAAACAGTGACAGACTTTATTTTGGAGAGCTCCAAAATCACTGCAGATGGTGATTGCAGCCATGAAATAAAAAGACTCTTACTCTTTGGAAGGAAAGTTATGATCAAGCTAGACAACATATTAAAAAGCAGAGACATTACTTTGCCAACAAGGGTCCATCTAGTCAAGGCTATGGGTTTTCCAGTGGTCATGTATGGATGTGAGAGTTGGACCATAAAGAAAGCTGAGTGTGGAAGAATTGATGCTTTTGAACTGTGGTATTGGAGAAGACTCTAGAGAGTCCCTTAGACTGCAAGGAGATCCAACCAGTCCATCCTAAAGGAAATCAGTCCTGAATGTTCATTGGAAGGACTGATGCTGAAGGTGTAACTCCAACACTTTGGCCACCAGATGCAAAGAGCTGACTCATTTGAAAAGACCCTGATGTTGGGAAAGATTGAAGGTGGGAGGAGAAGGGGACGATAAAGGATGAGATGGTTGGATGGCATCACCGACTCAATGGATGTGAGTCTGAGTAAACTTCAGAACTTGGTGATGGACAGGGAAGCCTGGAGTGCTGCAGTCCATGGGGTCACAAACAGTCAGACACGACTGAGTGACTGAACTAAACTGATAATTATATTTTTAATTTTCAAATTATTTTTATTATTCTTGACAACTTCTTTATTCATGTATGCATTATTCTCCATCTTTCTCTGAATATTAATTATAATTTTAATTATTTATAATTTTGTTTTACTATCTGTTTCCTTGGAGTTTCCTTGATGTTGGCTTCTTGATTTTTTGCTCTTGTGTTTCTTGTCAGGGAGTACCCTCAAATGTCTGGTGATCCATCCCTTCCCCCTCATTCAGATGTAAGAGTGAGTCACTGAAAAATGTTACTTAAAACTTCACACGTGAATAGATGTGACTGGAAACCTACTGAACTTCATTACGTTGTGACAGCCTCACAACTCAGCCTTTATATTAGCAGGCCCCCAAATGTCACTCTTTTCCCAACCCTGGCTGACAATTTCAGTGAGTGGGAAAAGTGCCTGGAACATCTCCCTCCTCTCTATATAAGGTTAAACTCTCCGTTTCCTTTCTTCCCTACTTATAATTATGAAAAAGTAAAATACACAAAACAATTCCCACATATACATTTCCCAGGGTCAATAATCCTCAACTACATCCCCATATGTTTCTAATCCTATCAATCTGCCCGATTCTCATTCATGATGTACAGGCAAATCCAAAATATCATATAATTTCCATCAATAAATACTTTAGGATATATCTCTAAAAAACAAAGGACTCTTTCTTTAATATAACCACAAAACCATTTTTCTATCTTAAAAAAATCAGTTGACTTCTTAATTATCAGAGTTCAAATGTTTGTGATTGCCTTATAAATTCATGTATATATTAAATATATATCAAATATGGAAATATAGAAATGAATACATATATTCAGGGTATAATGCAATAAGGTTGCAGAAAGGGCAAAGATAAGGAAGAGGAGGAATATTTTTTTTACTAGCTCCATTTAGATATCACAGGGTTTTACTTTAGATGCTTTGCTTAGTCTATAAAACTCAATTTTGCAATCAATACTTACTTAGATAGTGTTTTTAGCTTTCCCTTTCTGTGATCCTTCTTACAAATAAAATAAACACTAATTCCCTATAGTTACTGAGCATCACTGTGTGGCAGGCACTGTACTTGATACTATTCCTCTTATCTTTAATCCTTAAAAATCCTGCAAGATAAACAAAATTACTCAAGTTTGCCTAATTAGGAAAATAAGATCCATGGAGATTAAGGAACTTACCTCTAAGACAACTAGTAGGAACACAAAGAATACTAAGGTCTGACTAACTACAAAGCCCCTCTTCTTTTCTTCAAGGAATATTATCACAAAAGTTTATTACACAGATCATGGCAAAACTAGTTGAAGACCATTAAATTTTCACTAACCTATTACATAGTGAGACGTCCTCTTTTATATTTCATAAATATATTTCCTTTGGTTGTCCATTTTTACAAATAACTGAATTGCCAGGTATGTGCTAGGTACATGCTAAGTTCCCGGATGTATAACAGGACAGACCTGTGCCCTTAGGAAGTGAAAATTCCAGTGAGAAAGACAGACCAGTAACACCGAACAGATAAATAAACTATTTCTAAATTGCAAGTAACGCAATTTGTATGAAGACTACAGAGTGCTAAGTTAGAAAGTAACAATGGAACTTAGGAAGCAAAGACAATTTATGTTGAAACCTAAACACAAGAAGGAGCTTATCTTGGGAAGAATGGATGGAACAGAAAAGCATATACAAAGGGGAAATTGGTCAGTACAGCATTCCTGGAAGGGGCTGGCAGGAACACGTTTACATCTAGAAGTAAAATTTCTCAGTCATGTGGTAATACTATATTTAGCTTTTCAAGGAATCATCAAACTGTTTCCCATAGAGACCACACCATTTCACATTCCAACTCACTACGTACAAAGGTTTCAATTTCTCCATATCCCCACCAACACTTGTTGTTTTCCATTTTTTTATTATGTAAATCCCAGTAAATGTGAAATGGTACTTTGCAGTGATTTTGAAATGCATTTTCCTAATGACTAAAGGTGCTGGATGTCTTTTTGTGTGTTTACTGGACATTTGTATATCTTCTTTGGAGAAATGTATATTCTCAAAAAGTCTTTTGCCCATTATTCAATTGGGTTGTTTGTCCTTCTGTTGTCAGATAACATTTTAAGATGATATATCTGCCTGCCTGTGAAGATAAAAGAAGGTAGTGAATTTGCTACATGGCTCAGGAAACTCAAACAAGGGCTCTATATCAACCCTGGGATGGGGTTGGGAGGGGTGGGGTGGGGAGGTAGATGGGAGGGAGCTTCAAAAGGGAGGGGATATATGTATACCTATGGCTGATTCATACTGAGGTTTGACAGAAAACAGCAAAATTCTATAAAGCAATTATCCTTCAATAAAAAATAAATTAATTTTTTTTTAAAGGGAATGAGACTGGAAGCAAAGATACCTGTTAGAAGGCTATTTCAGAAGTCCAGGCAAGATAATGCTTTCTTATTTTGACTAAACAATAGTTCTAGTAATGATAATACAGTAATTATAACAATAAGATTAATAATCATGACAGATTATCTACAAACATGCCCACCAAAAATTCTTCCTATCCCTAAAAGTTCATCAGAACTTTTACTTTACCTCCCATCAGAAAATGGAGTTCATCTCCCTGTTTATGAATCTGAGCTGGCCTTGTGACTTGTTCGGACAAAGAGAATATATGGCAAGTTACACAGTACCATTTCCAAGCCTAGGTCTTAAGAGGCCTGACATGTTCCAAATTTGCAGTCTCAGAGCCCTAAGCCTGTTACACAAGTCTAACTACCTAAAGGAAAGTGAAGTCCAGCCAGCTTCCAGTCATTACAGCTGTAAGAATGTATTTTTTAGTATAAGAGACTTTCCAAACTGCCCCAGGGTTATCTCTGACTCATGGAAACGTGGCCTGTTATGCATAGGCACCCCATCCCGAGCTCACGCATATCTCTGTAACCTATGAAACTTCCTCGGGACTTTTCCAGAAGAGCTGTTGTTCCGAGAAACTGCCCGCCACAGGGGCGCCACCTGGTCAACAGTTGTAACCTGTTATCAATGAACCAATCCTTGAAAAGGTCAACACCTGTAACCAATCAATCTGTTTCGGCTTGCTTGTGCTTAAAAGCTACCATGTAACAACACTCAGGGTTCTCGTTCCTTGCTTAAGGAGACGGAACCCCGGCGCGCCGGTACAATAAAATCCTCTTGCTGTTTGCATCGAAACCTGGTCTCGGTGGTCTTTGGGGCGACGGATTCACGGCGAGGAACCAGTGGGTTCAACACAGCAAAGCCAGCTAAGACGTCTCATGTATGAATGAAAGCATCCATCTTGGGTACTCTGGAATGCAGCTGGATGAGTGGTCTTAGCTGATACCATATGGCTTAGAAAAATTACCCAACTGAATCCAAAAATCCAGAGAATCACTGTACTATGAAGGTTAATTTCAGCAGGCCTAGAATTGGTGTGAGTTGTTCTCCTAAAGCATCCACAAGGCACTGATCCTTGGTCAAGATTAGAAACTACTGATTAACAGTTTTGTTTTGAAATTATGAAACCCTCATGAGTTTGAGTGGTTGGCATCCGCTTGTTAGCATTGTTCATTGATAATAATAGTTTGCACCTGGCCACAGTGAGATAGAAGGTTCCATAGTTGATGCTGGCTATGCAATAGAAAATGCCTACATGACCAGTAAAGTATAAGGAATTCTGATAAAAGACTTCATTTGAGCTCCCAGGTTTTGGGATGTCCACCCATCTGTTAGCGGTTTCTGATCTAAGACAGAAAGCATGTCCTGATATGGCCTTATGGAGAGAAGACAATTAGAGCTCACTCGTGGCCTCTCTGGAACCCTTGCAGCTTTTGATGACAAAGAATACTTTAATGCTGTTGCTATTTGTATTCTTTGTCTGCAAGAAACTGTATATAAGTATCATCATTTGGGGCCTTGAGTCTTCTCTAGCAATCTAACTCCATTTGTTGCTATTAGCACAATCATGAAAATAACAAATAATTGTTGTTTTAGGGCACTGCATTTTAGGGCAATTTGCTAGGCAGCAATAGGTGACCAAAACAAAGCTAACATTTACTGAGTATACACTCTTTGTCAGCAATAAATTCAGACAAGAAAACTGTGACACAAAGAAATTATTTCCAAAAGCAACATGGCTTGTAAGTAGGTGACTCAGATATTATCGGGTACTAGCACAATCCCAATTTCCAACTCCCCTTTCCATTACCATATGCCAGATAGGGGTAGCCCAGTGACACTGTCCTGGCTAATGTCATATAGTGTATGTGTGTTCACTCACTCAGTCATGTCTGACTCTTTGCAGCCCCATGGAGTGTAGCCCACCAGGCTCCTCTGTCCGTGGGATTTTCTAGGCACAAATATTGGAGTGGGTAACATTTCCTCTTCCAGAGGAATGTCAAGATCCAGGGATCAAACCTGTATCTATTGCATCTTCTGCATTGGTAGGTGGATTCTTTACCAATCGCACCACCTGGGAAGTAAGCACTTGTCAGGTGGAGAAAATATAATAGAAGGAAGACCAGGGTTAGAAGAAAGACAAATTCAATTTTGAAATGTTACTTTTATAGTTCTTATAAAACATCAAGCTAGAGGTATCATACAGACAGCAATTTTTGGAAGACTGGAGCTCAGTGGAGATTTCAAGGTACACTGGAAGTGATCTGTGTATTTGGAAGTGATCAGTACATACAGGTGATACCCAAGGTCATCAGAGTAAAGGTGGTTTCTGAGGATATTGTATAGACAAAGAAGAGAAAGAATTAAGAATATTATGTAATATTTATGTGATCTCAGTATTGTATTAATTTCAATATTAATTTATGTATCACTAATCCTNGCTATTTCAGAAGTCCAGGCAAGATAATGCTTTCTTATTTTGACTAAACAATAGTTCTAGTAATGATAATACAGTAATTATAACAATAAGATTAATAATCATGACAGATTATCTACAAACATGCCCACCAAAAATTCTTCCTATCCCTAAAAGTTCATCAGAACTTTTACTTTACCTCCCATCAGAAAATGGAGTTCATCTCCCTGTTTATGAATCTGAGCTGGCCTTGTGACTTGTTCGGACAAAGAGAATATATGGCAAGTTACACAGTACCATTTCCAAGCCTAGGTCTTAAGAGGCCTGACATGTTCCAAATTTGCAGTCTCAGAGCCCTAAGCCTGTTACACAAGTCTAACTACCTAAAGGAAAGTGAAGTCCAGCCAGCTTCCAGTCATTACAGCTGTAAGAATGTATTTTTTAGTATAAGAGACTTTCCAAACTGCCCCAGGGTTATCTCTGACTCATGGAAACGTGGCCTGTTATGCATAGGCACCCCATCCCGAGCTCACGCATATCTCTGTAACCTATGAAACTTCCTCGGGACTTTTCCAGAAGAGCTGTTGTTCCGAGAAACTGCCCGCCACAGGGGCGCCACCTGGTCAACAGTTGTAACCTGTTATCAATGAACCAATCCTTGAAAAGGTCAACACCTGTAACCAATCAATCTGTTTCGGCTTGCTTGTGCTTAAAAGCTACCATGTAACAACACTCAGGGTTCTCGTTCCTTGCTTAAGGAGACGGAACCCCGGCGCGCCGGTACAATAAAATCCTCTTGCTGTTTGCATCGAAACCTGGTCTCGGTGGTCTTTGGGGCGACGGATTCACGGCGAGGAACCAGTGGGTTCAACACAGCAAAGCCAGCTAAGACGTCTCATGTATGAATGAAAGCATCCATCTTGGGTACTCTGGAATGCAGCTGGATGAGTGGTCTTAGCTGATACCATATGGCTTAGAAAAATTACCCAACTGAATCCAAAAATCCAGAGAATCACTGTACTATGAAGGTTAATTTCAGCAGGCCTAGAATTGGTGTGAGTTGTTCTCCTAAAGCATCCACAAGGCACTGATCCTTGGTCAAGATTAGAAACTACTGATTAACAGTTTTGTTTTGAAATTATGAAACCCTCATGAGTTTGAGTGGTTGGCATCCGCTTGTTAGCATTGTTCATTGATAATAATAGTTTGCACCTGGCCACAGTGAGATAGAAGGTTCCATAGTTGATGCTGGCTATGCAATAGAAAATGCCTACATGACCAGTAAAGTATAAGGAATTCTGATAAAAGACTTCATTTGAGCTCCCAGGTTTTGGGATGTCCACCCATCTGTTAGCGGTTTCTGATCTAAGACAGAAAGCATGTCCTGATATGGCCTTATGGAGAGAAGACAATTAGAGCTCACTCGTGGCCTCTCTGGAACCCTTGCAGCTTTTGATGACAAAGAATACTTTAATGCTGTTGCTATTTGTATTCTTTGTCTGCAAGAAACTGTATATAAGTATCATCATTTGGGGCCTTGAGTCTTCTCTAGCAATCTAACTCCATTTGTTGCTATTAGCACAATCATGAAAATAACAAATAATTGTTGTTTTAGGGCACTGCATTTTAGGGCAATTTGCTAGGCAGCAATAGGTGACCAAAACAAAGCTAACATTTACTGAGTATACACTCTTTGTCAGCAATAAATTCAGACAAGAAAACTGTGACACAAAGAAATTATTTCCAAAAGCAACATGGCTTGTAAGTAGGTGACTCAGATATTATCGGGTACTAGCACAATCCCAATTTCCAACTCCCCTTTCCATTACCATATGCCAGATAGGGGTAGCCCAGTGACACTGTCCTGGCTAATGTCATATAGTGTATGTGTGTTCACTCACTCAGTCATGTCTGACTCTTTGCAGCCCCATGGAGTGTAGCCCACCAGGCTCCTCTGTCCGTGGGATTTTCTAGGCACAAATATTGGAGTGGGTAACATTTCCTCTTCCAGAGGAATGTCAAGATCCAGGGATCAAACCTGTATCTATTGCATCTTCTGCATTGGTAGGTGGATTCTTTACCAATCGCACCACCTGGGAAGTAAGCACTTGTCAGGTGGAGAAAATATAATAGAAGGAAGACCAGGGTTAGAAGAAAGACAAATTCAATTTTGAAATGTTACTTTTATAGTTCTTATAAAACATCAAGCTAGAGGTATCATACAGACAGCAATTTTTGGAAGACTGGAGCTCAGTGGAGATTTCAAGGTACACTGGAAGTGATCTGTGTATTTGGAAGTGATCAGTACATACAGGTGATACCCAAGGTCATCAGAGTAAAGGTGGTTTCTGAGGATATTGTATAGACAAAGAAGAGAAAGAATTAAGAATATTATGTAATATTTATGTGATCTCAGTATTGTATTAATTTCAATATTAATTTATGTATCACTAATCCTTATATGCAGGTCAGGAAGCAACAGTTAGAACTGGACATGGAACAACAGACTGGCTCCAAATAGGGAAAGGAGTGCGTCAAGGCTGTATATTGTCATCCTGCTTATTTAACTTATATGCAGAGTACATCATCAGAAAAGGCAATGGCAACCTACTCCAGTACTCTTGCCTGGAGAATCTCATGGACAGGGGAGCATGGTAGGCCACAGTCCATGGGGTCGCTAAGAGTTGGGCAAAACTGAGTGATCTCACTTTCAGTTTTCACTTTCATGCATTGGAGAAGGAAATGGCAACCCACTCCAGTATTCCTGCCTGGAGAATTTCAGGGATGGGGGAGCCTGGTGAGCTGCCATCTATGGGGTTGCACAGAGTCATACACAACTGACGCGACTTAGCAGCAGCAGTAGCAGAGTACATCCTGAGAAACGCTGGGCTGGAAGAAGCACAAGCTGGAATCAACACTTCTGTGAGAAATGTCAACAACCTCAGATATGCAGATGACACCACCCTTACGGCAGAAAGTGAAGAGGAACTAAAAAGCCTCTTGATGAAAACGAAAGACGAGAGTGAAAAAGTTGGCTTAAAGCTCAACATTCAGAAAACAAAGATCATGGCATCTGGTCCCGTCACTTCATGGGAAATAGATGGGGAAACAGTGGCTGACTTTATTTTTCTGGGCTCCAAAATCACTGCAGATGGTGATTGCAGCCAAGAAATTAAAAGATGATTACTCCTTGGAAAGAAAGTTATGACCAACCTGGATAGCATATTCAAAAGCTGAGACATTACTTTGCCGACTAAGTTCCATCTAGTCAAGGCTATGTTTTTTCCAGTGGTCATGTATGGATGTGAGAGTTGGACTATAAAGAAGGCTGAGCACAGAAGAATTGATGCTTTTGAACTGTGGTTTTGGAAGACTCTTGAGAGTCCCTTGGACTGCAAGGAGATCCAACTAGTCCATTCTAAAGGAGATCAGTTCTGAGTGTTCATTGGAAGGACTAACGTTGAAGCTGAAACTCCAATACTTTGGCCACCTGATGCAAAGAGTTGACTCATTTGAAAAGACCCTGATGCTGGGAAAGATTGAGGGCAGGAGGAGAAGGTGACAACAGAGGATAACATGGTTGGATGGCAACACCAACTCGATGGACATGGGTTTGGGTGGACTCCAGGACTTCATGATGGACAGGGAGGCCTGGTGTGCTGTGGTTCATGGGGTCACAAAAAGTTGGACTTGATTGAGTGACTGAACTGAACTGTGAATTTATGAATCATTCTAATCTTTCAACTCTAATAATTTTTAGAGCATTTACTATACTAAAACATTTAGATTTAATATTTTGGTAAGACTGATGATTGTTCCATTTTCCAAAGCTAATTAAAATGTTTTTATTCTAGTTTCTAAAACAGGATGATGTCCAGAATCTTCTTCTATTATAGCATCTTACAGTAAGAAGAAACAAATTTATAAGGAACTTAAAATGAAGATTTGCAACTTAAAATATTTATGCTTAATTCAATAAAACATTTGCTATATGATTATAACTGGCATTATCTTCTTAATTTAAAACTGAATATATTTAATAAGTATGTCCCAGGTACACTTAACTCTTTGAGTCACTCAGTCACAATGATTGATTGGACAGAGCAATATGTAACTCTGACTTGAGAGTATAGGAAAGAATATGTGTTTATTATGTTCATTTTCATACTTGCAACATAAATTGTGGTTCATTTAGAAAGCATAATGCCCTCTGTTTCTGAAACAGGAAGCAAAATACTCTGATTTTTTTAAAAAGAAACAGTTAAATTTAAACAGAATTAAATCAAATAAGCATGGTTAGAAGAACTCAAAGTAACCAAAAAGATTTGGAAATTCTGTATTAATCAATAACTGTATTATAAGTATCACTGGGTCTCAAGTATAGTACTTAGTACTTAGGTTATACACCATTGAAATGAGAAAACTAAATACGTGACCAGAAGTGCTCTGTAGAACAAACCATATACTAGTTGTGCACTAAGTTGCTTTACTCGTGTTCAACTCTTTGCAACCCTATGGACTATAGCCTGTCAGGCTCCTCTATCCATGGGATTCTCCAGGCAAAAGTACTAGAGTGGGCTGCCATGCCCTCATCCAGGGGATCTTCCTGACCCAGGGATCGAACCTGCATCTCCTGTGTCTCCTGCACTGCAGGCAGAATCTTCATCACTGAGCCACTAGGGAACCTTACCATATTTTCAGTAACAGAAATAGAAAATAGCTTTCCCATGTAAATCTAGACAAGTATATCAGGAATACGTGAACTAATAACTTCCAAATGTACAAGCTGGGTTTAGAAAAAGCAGAGAAACTAGAGATCAAATTGCCAACATTCATTAGATCATAGAAAAAGCAAAGGAGTTCCAGAAAAACATCTACTTCTGCTTCATTGACTACATGAAAGCCTCTGTATGGATCACAATAAACTGTGAAAAACTCTTAAAGAGATAGGAGTACCAGACCACCTGACCTGTCTCCTAAGAAACCTGTATGTAAGTCAAGAAGCAACAGTTAGAATCCAACATGAAACAACTAACTGTTCCAAACTGGGAAAGGAGTACCTCAAGGCTGTATATTGTAGCCCTGCTTATTTAACATCTCTACAGAGTACGTCAAGAGAAATACCAGGCTGGATGAATAACAAGCTGGAATCAAGACTGCCAGGAGAAATACCAACAACCTCACATACGCAGATAATATCATTTTAATAGCAGAAAGTGAAGTGAAGGGAAGTGAAGTGAAAGTCGCTCAGTCGTGTCCAACTCTTTGTGACCCCATGGACTATATAGTCCATGGAATTCTCCAGGCCAGAATACTGGAGTGGGTAGCCATTCCCTTCTCCAGGGGATCTTATCAACCCAGAGATCAAACCCAGGTCTCTCACACTGCAGGCAGATCCTTTACCAGCTAAGCCACCAGGCAAGCCCAAGAATACTGGAGTGGGTAACCTATCCATTTTCCAGCAGATCTTCCTGACCCAGGAATTGAACTAGGGTCTCCCGCATTACAGGAGGATTCTTAACCAGCTGAGTGACCAGGGAAGTCAATGGCAAAAAGTGAAGGGGAACTAAAGAGCCTCTTGAGTAGGTGGGAAAGAGCAGAGTGAAAAAGCTGGCTTAAAACTCAACATTAAAAAAAAACAAAGATCATGGCCTCCAGTCCCATCACTTCATGACGAACAGAAGGGGAAAAATGTGGAAGCAGTGACAGATTTTATATTCTTGGGCTTCAAAATCACTGCAGACCGTGACTACAGTCATGAAATTAAAAGAAACTTGCTCCTTGGAAGGAAAGTTATGACAAACAGAAGACAAAAAGCAGAGACATCACAATGCTGACAAAGGTCTATGTACTCAAAGCTATGGTTTTTCCAGTAGTCATGTCCAGATATGAGAGTTGGACCATAAAGAAGGCTGAGCATTGAAGAACTGATGCTTTCAAACTGTGGTGCTGGAGAAGACTCCTGAGAGTCTCTTGGACTGCAAGGAAATCAAACCAGTCAGTCCTAAAGGAAATTAACCCTGAAAATTCCTTGGAAAAACAGATGCTGAAGCTCCAGTACTTAGTCACCTGATGTGAAGAGTCAACTCATTGGAAAAGACCCTGATGCTGGTAAAGATTCAGGGCAGGAGAAGAAGGGAGCAACAGAGGGTGAGATGGTTGGATGGAATCACCAACTCAATGGACATGAGTTTGAGCAAACTCTGGGAGATAGTGGAGAACAGAGGAGCCTGGCGCACTAAAGTCTAAGGGGTCACAAAGAGTCAGACTCAGCAACTGAACAACAATATCAGGGGACGCAGAATTTAAATGTGAGCTACTAAGTTTGACTGTAAATTGGAGTATAAGATGGTTTTATGAAGTTTCAACCATTTTGTGAAATTAAGGACAGCTGATAAAAGCTACCAAGATTCCTTAATACAGTTGCTCAAATAACAGTTCATGTCAACACTGGTATTAGTAATTCAGTTGTGTCAAAAATTTAATATAGCAAATCTGAAGCTATATTGCCAAGTTCTAAGCTAGAGTAAACATGAGTAAACATGGATATCCTGAAAATGAAAAATGTCACCACAATAATCAACAATTATGTAAGAATTATGTGATTCTGTGTTCAAAAATTTTTCACTAAGAGAAAACATACAAATAATTTATATAGTTTTCCTGCAATTATACATCCAAATGATGGATGATCTAGTTGTGGCCAAGGTAAAATGCTTATATTAGTAAATTAGAACTATGTGAATGTTCAGAATTCATTGACATTTATTACTGTGCAATGCAACATGAACTTCTGCCTAGAGTTATGTAACACAAGTGTATTCTTACTGCTCCCTAAAAACCTAAATTCCTCTTTTTAAAGAAACAATTGACATTTAATGAATAACAAGCAATTGAATATATCTAAATGAAATAAAGTTAAGGATTACAATTCTTAAATGAAGCTAAAGGACCCTATAAGATTAATTGCTATTACACTTACAAGGATGGAGAATTCAAATGACAGCTGGGGCCAGGTGGGGAAATTCGTGTTGAATGTAAAATGGTACACTAAGGATCACTCATCCACACCAGGGGCAGCATTTAATCATCCCCAATTGACTTCTGTTAGGTTTGGGCTTTTGTCTTTTTCATTTTTAAGAAAAGCTGAATATCTAGATTATATTTATGAAATTCTACAGGTTACAAATGTTGGTAACTAATTCAATTTTTTATAACTATGAATTGGCCATAATCCACTTGTAGGTTCATTTCAGCCTATCTAGCCACCAGATTTCACACACTGCTCTTAATCTACTCTTAATCTATCCATTTCTTATTCTAAGTTTAAATATATTAGAATATATCTCCCTATATGAATTTTTGCATATACTTCTAGATCTTGTAAAATCAGAGCCCAAAAGAAATTTGATAAATGAGTTGGAATTTTCTATACCTAGCTGTAATAGCATCAGGATGAAATTATACTTTTCATAATTATAAATGATTAACAGAGAGATGACCTTTACATAGACTGATAGTTCTACAACTAGGATGGCCTAGGTCTGAAAAAATCTCTGTAATGCTATGTAGGAAAGAAAAGCAATTACTTATATGTAATTTCACTAGATTATTGTGCAGTGATCAAACTATGGAGTCACATCAAAGGCATTGCCTCATACCATGAAGAAACCAATTGTGTCTTCACAATTCTCATTGTTATGAGATGATCTAACTTCCTGATACATTCCAAAGTCAGTGAATACAATAAGTAAAAATAGTCCACACTTCTCTAGGCTTCCCCAGGAGGTGCAGCAGTAAAAGAATCTGCCTGCCAATGTAGGAGATGCAAGAGATGCAGGTTTGATCCCTGGGTTGGAAAGATTCCCTGGAGGAGGAAATGGCACCCCTCTCCAGTATTCTTGCCTGGAAAATTCCATGGACAGAGAAGCCTAGTGGGCTACAGTACATGGGGTCACAAAGAAATGGATACGATTGAGCATGCATGCAAGTATAAGCAAGTATACTTCTTTAAGCAGAGTAATGAAGGGTATGTTGGTGGCAATCAGAAAATGAAGTGTGAAAGTAGGCTCTGCAGGACACATTTAAAGATCCCAGAAGAAGATCATAGATCAAATCATCAAGCTATGAAAGAACTAGAATAAGAACCTTCTCTGATTCTGTGTGGTGGAATATCAATGTGAATTTCATATAGATAGAGGGTCAAGAAGATGATAGAGAAATTTTAATTCACTAAATTGAGCTACTTGTAATTACCTAAGCGAAGGAGATTCTCTATCTATAGCTTCAATAGTAGTATTTCTTAAAGTTTGGTGTCTACCACTCCTTAATAGGTATCAATGTACATGAATATCATCAAGTTTACATATTTTTGAAAATGTGTTTCTGGGAGGGGAGGGAGGCTCAAGAGGGAAGTGGTATATAATTATGGCTGATTTACACTGTTGTATGGCAGAAACCAACACAACATTGTAAAGCAATTTTTCTCCAAAAAAAAAAAAATTAAGTGTGTTTATTTTCTTCACAACAAAAGAAAATTATCTTTTAAATAAGCAATAAAATAAGTTTTATTTCAGTGAGAAGGATAATATTATTTGCAATTTTTCACCAAGGTAGCTCTATGCAGCTCAATGGTGGATAACTTAATTTATAATTTAAGTTATATTTGCAATTGATCTCTCATTCTGGCTTCTGCTAAGCTGGAAATTTTAAATTCATAGTCATAGATCATTATAAATGGCACCAAGTGTTTAGTGGCTGCCAGATAAATATAGATTTTCATATTAACACAAATGGTCCAGAAATTATGGAGAAATGGCTCACTGAAGACTACTTTCAGGACTCAAATAGATGATAAGTTCTAACATTTTACAGCCAAAAGCTGGAAGGCTGGCTGTTTCGACTTGGAAGACAACAATAAATGTATCTCTAATCCACTCTTGTTTTCAGTTCTCAAAATTATTTCTTCATGCTCTGCTGCAGCATTTGGATGTGGTTTATATATTAGCTAAATAATATATCATCAGTTTCTTTTTCCAGACTAAAAAAGACATTAAGCTGGGAAAAGATCCAAATGTCAGTCTCAAGCTATTTGTATTTCAGTTTGATTGCCTTTAAAAATTCTGGGAAAATAACCTTAACACTAAGAAGAACAGTATTTTGGCTTGGAAATGACAAGTTCAGACCACTCAAGATACTAAAATATGCCACTTGAAAAGACCACATGAAATCATAATGGTCTTACTGGCAGAAAATTTATATTTTATTTCAATAGCTCCTATGATCATCTGTCCCTTGTCAACATTCTTACTTCAGTATGATCAGAAAGTTAAATCTAACATTATTTATTTCTTCATGATCCACACTTAGAGTACACATATACACTGACTGAAATTTGAATATATTCATACTTTTCACTTTCTGATTCAAATCCTGTTTAAAATTAGAAAGCTAACTGATGATTACCAACTCTTTTCTATCAACAAAGCACAGAATGGATTGCCACTCAGGTGGAATCTCTTTTATTTACACAGCACTCTCCCATGTTGTGATTATGTTTTTTGCTGCTATAACCTAACGCAAGTTTTCAAGTCCACATGTCTCATTAAATCAAAGAAGCACCACTTCTCCCTTTGCTAGAGTTTTCAAAGATAAATAGAAGTAAATGTTGGCAAATTCTTCCCCACATATGGATGTAGCACAGATAAGCAAGAGTTGATTCATATTCTGCAAATCAGTAGTTTAACGAAGAATAAACCAAAATTCTACACATTTGTACAGATATTACTACATGTTTATAGGTACTCTCATACACATATGCTACCAATATTATATGATGTCTGCTTACAGCATTTAATGAAAGAGATTACTGTGCTTTCTGTGCTTTCACTGTGCTTTCTCTCAGCATAATTATTGCCTTTGACTTTTCATCTTGTTTTATAAGAATATCAGGCAGGAGTGAATCCACTCGCAAACAGTAACAAACCCAACATTGTCTTTAAAAATAAAGTTTTATTTGTCTCATAAAGTAGTAAGCCCAGAAATAAACCATGTAAGTATTGATTCTGTGACTTAACAATGTCAGTACCCAAGTCTTTGTGACTCTCTTAAACATTTTCTCATTTTGGTACTTCAAGGTTATAGACTGCTGCAGATTCATTACTCCAACTACAATTCAGAAAGTATAAGAACAACCAAAAAAAAAAAACAGCAAAGAATAAAGAGGCTGTCTTTTATTATTAAGGGTTTATTGTACAGCTTAGTCTTTCATGAAGAGCATTCAGATGAATTTCAGCCGAATTTGAGGATCAATTAATATAGCTGGCAAGCAGTTAAATAATGACTCCTCGAGTTGGCAGGACTGTGGCAGGGTTGTGCTTCCTTGCCTTAACCAACTTCTAAAGGCTGTCCCTGTCCTTGGCTTGTGGCCTTGCATTACTCCAACCTCTGCCTCCATCATTACATTCCTTTCTCTCTCTCTGCTTCTGTTGTTACGATGCTTTCTCTGACTCTGTCACTCTTCTGCACCTCATAAGAATCCATGTGCTTAGACTACCCTGGTAGTGCAGTAGATAAGAATCCACCTACCAATGCGGGAGACACAAGTTTGATCCCTGGTCCGGGAAGATTCCACATGCTGTGAAGCAACTAAACCCATGTACCACAACTACTCAGCCCAAGCTCTAGAGCCCACGAGTCACAACTACTGAGCCTGAGCACCACAACTACTTAAGTCTGTGTGCTTTGAGCCTGTGCTTTGCAACAAGAGAAACCACCACAATGAGAAGCCTGTGCACCCCAATGAAGAGTAGTCCCCACTTGCCCCAACTAGAGAAAGCCCACGTGCAGCAACAAAGACCCAGCACAGCCAAAAATAAACAAACAGAACCCTTGTGACTACACTGGGCCCATCAGAGTAATCCAGAAAAATATCTCTGTATCAAGATCCCTAATCTCATCTGTAAAGTTCCTTTTATCATGTTCACATATTCACAGGTTCCAGGAATTACAACTTGAACATCTTTGAGGATACATTATTGTTTCCACCATAGTAAAACCTGTGGTCCCCAAAGATTCATAGCCATTCCACATTAAAATGCATTCACCCCATTCTAACATCTCCATAAGTCTGAATCAATTATGGAAGCAACTCAAAGTGTTAAATCTCATCTACGTTGCCTCAACTCAAATGCCCCAAACTGCAGTATTTAAATCACATATTATAAATCAGGTAGGAATGAGACTCTGAATATATTCTATCTGGGGCAAAATTTCTCTCTACTTGAGGACCTGAAAAACTGGAAAACAAGTTATCAGCTTCCCCAGAACAATGATGGGACAATCATATGACAGCAAACAGACATCCCATTCAAAAAGGAAGGACCCAGAAGAACAAAAAGGAATCAGCCATCCCGAGGAATTTCAAAATCCTGTCAGGCAATGTCAGTAAGAACTGAAGCCTTAGGAATAATCCTCTGTGGATCACAGCTTCACATCTTTGGGCCAAAGCTCCACCCTGGGAGTCAACCATCCTTTTTCATCAAGGTAACATGTGCTGCCAGCCCAGTAGTAGTCTTTTCAGCCTGTTTCCTAATGATAGAACCTGGCATCCACAGCCTTCTTTAAATTAATTTTCTTTCGGTCCCTTTTAGTCCCAGCTGGCATTGTTATTGTTGATGTAAAATTCTAAAGTGGATCTCTCATATCTGACACAGGGATCCATTCCACACAAGAGGCTTTTTCACCAGTTTTCCCTAAATTATCCCGTCTCTATTTTTGGCTTCAACTGAGACTGTTAAAGCGATCCATGAGTCACAAACCTAGTCTCTTAGAACAGCCCTCTAAGTGTGACTAAACACTGTGACTCTACACCCAGACCTTTCTAAGAAGATTGTTCAGCCATAACCTTGGTTTTCTCACCAGAGCACTCTTTCCTGACATGAATCTTCTAATTTTAGTGTCTTTTTCAATTTAGATATTCAAGGCTGGAAACTTCTTAAATCATAAGTCCTACTTCCTTTGGCTTAATAGTTCTTCCCTTTGTTTATCTTTTTCCTCTCACATTTTACCATAAGCATCAAGAAGAAACCTGAGTGTATCCTCAACACTTTGCTTATAAATTACTTCATCCAAATATCCAAGAATATCTCTAACAAATTCTAATTTCCACATAAGTGAGTAGGACACAATTCTGCAAAGGTCTTTTACCATGTAAAGTAACATATTCATAGGTTCTTGGTAACAGGACACAGGCATCTTTGGAGGGTCATTATTTACTTACTACACAAGGCTTACCTCCTTGGGCCTCCTTTCTCCCCTAATCAAATCTTGATTGGTAAATTTTTATTGCCTTGTAGTGTTTTAATATATTCAAGCAGATTTCTTTATTCACTTTTTAAACTGTCCTTAACTAGAGAGTTCATCCAAAATGCAGTACTTTTCTGTACTTTCTTAGTAAACTATATTTTTAAAACCCTGTGCAAAACAGCAAAGTCCTACTGTGAAGCGCAGAGAACTGTAGTCAATATCTTATAGGAAACTATAATAGAAGAGAATATGAAAGGAATACATGCAACGCTGAAACTCTGCTATAAACTAACTCTGCCTGAAATTAACACAACATTGCAAATTAACTATACTTCAATCAAAAAAATAAAGTTTGTATAAATAACTTCATACCTCAAGATTCCTGTCATTAAAAACATCTTACTCTTTTTATTTTTTTTATAAATTTTTATTTTTTAGTTTGTTTTGCTTTACAATACTGTATTCGTTTTGCTATACATTGACATGAATCAACCACGAGTGTACATGAGTTCCCAATCCCTCCCCCCTCCCACCCCATACCATCTCTCTGGATCATCCCCGTGCACCAGTCCCAAGCATCCTGCATCGAACCTAGACTGGCGACTCATTTCACTTATGATATCATACATGTTACAATGCCACTCTCCCAAATCATCCTACCCTCTCCCCCTCCCACAAAGTCCAAAAGACTGTTCTATACATCTGTGTCTCTTTTGAAGAAAAAAAAAAACTTAGTCTTTTTAGCTTTCTAATTTTACTGAGGCTGGATTTTAAAAGTATGTGTTCTAAATTTTAATTCTAAATTGCTATCATCTTTGCATATATTCATGTCATTTGCTTCTCAATCTTTATGACCTTAAAACTTATTATCTCATCTTATAAATGAGAAACCTAAGTGTTAAAATGAGCTGAACAGGTTACCTTAGGTCACAAAGTAAATAAGGACCAAAAACAAAAAACAGGAGTTAAGCTTTTCAGAAATATTAACAAATTTTTCTTATTTTTAAAAATAGATACTTTGAATCTTAGAAGTTCCTATTTCCTATAGAGATATAGATGTTACAGAACTTCATTTCACCTATATCCACTTGGTATTTCCTCTCCTTGTTCTATATTTGATTTTCTCTTCTTTTTTCTATTTCCTAAAGACAGAAATTGATTTCATTTATTTTACCTATTTCTTCTTTTCTAATATAAATATTAATTCTACATATTACCCACTAAGCACTGTGTTAACTCTTGTCCCACAAATATTGATAGGTTTAGGTTGTGTTTTTCACTTACATTTAGCTCAAAATATTTTTTAATTTCTCTCATGATTTTTTCTTTCTTCCCAAGGTTTGTTTAGAAGAATACTGCTTAAGAAAGACATATGAATCAATGGAACAGAAAAAAGTCCAGAAAGAAACCCACACACCGATAGTCAATCAATCTTTGACAAAGAAAGCAAGAATAGACAATGGAGAAATGTCAAATCTCTTCAGCGAGTGGTGGTGGGAAAGTTGGACAACCTTGTGTAAATCAAGAAGTAGAGTACATCCTCTTACCAGACACAAATATAAACTCAAAATGACTTAATGACTTAAAGACTTAAGAGTAAGACATGACACCATAAAACTCCTAGAAGAGATCACAGGCAAAATATTCTGTGACATGAATCATACCAGTATTTTCTTAGGTCTGTCTCCCAAGGCAATAGGAGGAATAAAACCAAAAATAAACAAAGGTGACCTGATCAAGAGTTCAAGCTTTTATACAGCAAAGGGGACCATAAGCAAAAGACAACCTATGGAATGGGAGAAAATACTTGCAAATGATGTGACCAACAAGGATTTAATCTGGAAAATATATAAGCAGCTCGTACAAGTCAACAATAACAAAAATAGATATAATAATAATAATAATCCAATTGAAAAATGAGCAGAAGACCTAAATAGACATTTTTTTTTTCTGAAGAAGAAATACAGATGACCAACAGGCATATGAAAAGATGCTCAATATTATTAAATATTAGAGAAAGGCAAATCAAAACTACAGTGAGGCACCATCTCACACCAGTTACAATGGCCATTGTTAAAAAGTTGACAAATATACTTTACTGTACACCTGAAACTAAAACACTGTAAATCAACTGCTGCTGCTGCTAAGTCTCTTCAGTCATGTCCGACTCTGTGCGACCCCATAGATGGCAGCCCACCAGGCTATCCCATCCCTGGGATCCTCCAGGTAAGAACACTGGAGTGGGTTGCCATTTCCTTCTCCAATGCATGAAAGTGAAAAGTGAAAGTGAAGTCACTCAGTCATGTTTGACTCTTAGCGACCCCATGGACTGCAACTTACCAGGGTCCTCTATCCACAGGGTTTTCCAGGCAAGAGTAATAGAATGGGGTGCCATTGCCTTCTCCGGTAAATCAACTATACGCCAACAAAAACTTTTAAATACTAAAAATTAAAATTAAGAAAATAATCTAAAAGTCTACAAATAATAAATGCTGCAGAGAATTTGGAGAAAAGGGAACCCTCCTATATTGCTAGGAATGTAAAGTTGGTGCAAACTCCCTATAGTGAAAAACAATATGGAGGATCCTCAGAAAATTAAAAATACAATAACCATATGATCCAGCAACCCCACTCCTGGGCATATATCCAGACAAAACTGTAATTCAAAAAGATACATGTATCCATATATTCATAGCAGCAATAATCACAATACTCAAGACATGGAAACAACCTAAATGTCCATCAGCAGATGAATGGATAAAGAAGATGTGGTACATATCTACGATGGAATATTGTTCATCCAGAAAAAGAATAAAATAATGCCATTTGCAGCAACATGGATGAATGTAGAGATTATCATACTAAGTGAAGTAAGTCAGAAAGAGAAAGACAGATACCATATGGTAACACCTATACGTGGCATCTAAAATGTGACACAGATGAACCTATCTATGAAACAGAAACAGACTCACAAGCATAGAAAACAGACTAGTGGTTGCCAAGGGGGATGGGGCTGTGGGAGGGATGGAGTAGGAGCTTGAGGTTATCGATGTAAGCTTTTATATACAGAATGGATAAACAAGGGCCTACTGTAGAGGGAAACGATTATTTGCTTTAGCTCAGCTTAAAAGTTAGCCCCCTTACAGAGAGGTTTTTTTTAAAGAGATTAAATTTTTAAGAACCATTGTAATTGCTATATCTATCTAGGCAGATACTTTGCTCATAGTATGCATGCGTATTAGTTCAGCACCAAGCCCTGTAACAAGAAGGTGAGGCAGATAAGGTATTGAGAGAAATTAAAGCATTTCTTTATTAAAAAATTTACTCAAGAAATAAGATTAATAAACAAATCAAGGAAAGATAAAGCAGAAAAAAAAATTCCTTCTGGCTTTTCTCACTTTTTAGATCTAGGAGTCTCTACTTATGTTATGGAAATGATTATTGATAATGCTGAAAATTAATTATGTTCACTGTACTTTAAAAATATCAAAGTGCTTGATTTTTCCATTTGAGATGCTCTCTTTGGCCCTGAAGTGTTATTCATACCTGCTCACAATGTCTCTCCACGCACTAGACTGGAAACTCCTTGAGGGTAAATTTCCATCTTCTCAACTCTCAAGGTGCCTTGCTTTTTCTCTTCTCTGTAAATCAATCATGGATATCTTTGAACAAGCCTTCCCTGGTGGCTCAAACAGTAAAGTGTCTGCCTATAATGCAGGAGACCCAGGTTCAATCCCTGGGTCGGGAAGATCCCTCGGAGAAGGAAATGGCAAACCACTCCAGTACTCTTGCCTAGAAAACCGCAGGGACGGAGGAGCCATCCGGTTCATGGGGTCCCAAAGAGTCAAACACGGCGGAGCGACTTCACTTTTTGATGCTGCCACTAATGGAGGTACTGTGTGGTATTAGAAACTGTTGGAAGACAGCCAGTTTCCCAAAGAGCAAAAATAACCCAGCATCTGAAACAGTCATTTAGACATTATTCTCACCACACTAGAACTCTTAAACCTTTACAAGGAATTACAAGGAAAATGCAAGGTAACCAAGAACCTCGAAAGGTGGCAGAAGCAAAGAAGGCATCTTGGTTTGCTGCCACACCACCATTGCTTATGAAAGCAGCACCCCAAATGGTCTGTGTGCTTTGATATACACTCTAGTAACACCACTGTCGCTACAATATTGATGAAATAAATGCATGTCAAAAACAGCCCGTTAGTAAACACAATCATACACTCATAAAAAGAGAAGTGCCGCTTAATTTACAAATATATGATAATACCTTTACGTGATTTCAATCAAATCTGTTATAGTCAAAGAAGATGATTTCAATGTTTTTAAGTATATTGACACTTGCTTTATTTCCCATAATGTAGTCCCTCCTGATGAATGTCCTATGCTCCCTAGCAACGTGGGCATTCTATTCTTTCAGGTCATGTGCTCTACAAATGTCTAATAGGCCAAAGGACTGATAGTACCATGCAAGGCTTCAGGAAGCTTAGTGATGTTCTATCCCCTGTTCTATCAGTTATTGAGTCCAAAGTGGTGAAATATCCAGCTCTAATTGTAAATTTCTCTATTTCGTCATTCCATTCTGTCAGTTTTCACTTCATGTACTCTGAATCTCTGTTTCTACATGCATAAACATTCAGGATTACTGCATCTTCTTGATGCCTCTTTCCTTTTTATTATGAAAGGCCCCTCTTTTTCTTTGGTAATATTCCTTGTTCTCATATCTACTTTGTCGGATACAGTCGCTACTGCATTTTCTATTTGCATTTGCATGGTACGTCATTTTCCATCCTTACATGTTTAACCTAAGTGTATCTACATAATCAAGGTGTGGTTCTTAGAGATAGCACAGTTCTTTCTTGCTTTTATATCCGTATGACAATCTCTGAGTTTAAATTTAAATGTTTAGACTATTTAAATGTTGGACCATTTAAATTTAAATGTTTAGTCCACTTAAAATAATTACCAATATGTTTATGTTAATATATTATCAATATATGCATATTGTTTCTATATGCTCCATTTCCACCAGATGTCCTTTGGAATTTTTTCCTCCTTTCCTGCATTCTTTTGGAATAGTTAATGTTTTTTAAAATTCTGTTTTATTTCTAGCCCTCTTCTGTCCTGAAGGGCTCAGCAACAATGTCATAATTCTTTGCTTTTTCACATGAAAACAGTATGAAAATGCAAAAAGATTTAATACCAGAAGATGAGCTCTCCATGTCAGTAGGTGTACACTATGCTGCTGGTGAAGAGCGGAGAAATAGCTTCAGAAAGAAAGAAGAGGCTGGGCCAAAGCAGAAACAATGCTCAGTTGCACATGTGTCTGGTGGTGAAAGTCAAGTCTGATATTAGAAAGAATACTGCATAGGAACCTGGAATGTTAGGTTCATGAATCAAGGTAAGCTGGACTTGGTCAAGCAGGAGATGGCAAGAGTGAACATCAACATCTTAGGAATCAGTGAACTAAAATGGATGGGAATGAGCAAATTTAATTCAGATAATTATTATATCTACTACTGTGGGCAAGAATCCCTTAGAAGAAATGGAACAGCCCTCATAGTCAACTAGAGTCCAAAATGCACTAAGTGGGTGCAATTTCAAAATGACAGAATGATTTCAGTTTGTTTCCAAGGCAAACTGTTCATAATGATGGAAACTGAAGTTGACTGGTTCTATGAAAACGTACAAGACGTTCTAGAAATAACACCAAAAATACGTCCTTTTCTTCATAGGAGATTTGTATGCAAAAGCAAGAAGCCAAGAGATACTTGGAGTAACAGGCAAGTTTGGCCTTGGAGTACAAGATGAAGCAGGGCAAAGGCTAACAGAGTATTGTCAAGAGAACACACTGGTCATAGCAAACACCATCTTCCAACAACATAAGAGAACACTCTACACATGGATATCACCAGATGGTCAATACTAAAATCAGAGTGATTATATTCTTTGCAGCTGAGTATGAAGAAGCTCTGTACAGTCAGCAAAAGCAAGACAAGGAGCTGACTGTGGCTCAGATCATGAGCTTATAAGTAGGGAAACCACTAAACCATTCAGGTATGACCTAAGTCAAATCCCTTGTGATTATTCAGTGGAAGTGAAGAATAGATTGAAGGGATTAGATCTGGTAGACAGAGTGCCTGAAGAACTATGGACAGAGGTTCATAACATCGTACAGCAGGCAGTGACCAAAAACATCCCAAAGAAAAAAGAAATGCAAGAAGCCAAAGTGGCTTTCTGATGAGGCTTTACAAATAGCTAAGAAAAGAAGAGAAGCAAACGGCAAGGGAGAAAGGGAAAGATATACCCAACTGAATAAATCCAGAGAATAGAAAGGAGAGATAAGAAAGCCTTCTCAAGTAAACAATGCAAAGAAATAGATGAAAATAATATAATGGGAAAGACTAGAGATCTCTTCAAGAAAACTGGAGAAATCAAGGGAAGATTTAATGCAAGAATGGGCATGATAAAAGACAGAAACAGTAAGGACCTTAAAAAGCAAAAGATATTAAGAAGAAGTGACAGGAATGCACAAAAAACGTATATAATAAAGGTCCTGATGACCCAGATAGCCATGATGGTGTATCACTTCCTTAGAGCCAGACATCCTGGAGTATGAAGTCAAGAGTGCCTTAAGCATCACTATGAACAAAGCTAGTAGAGGTGATGGAATTCCAGTTGAGCTATTTCAAATCCTAAAAGATGATGCTGTGAAAGTGCAGCACTGGAAAAGGTCAGTTTTCATTCCAATCCCAAAGAAGGGCAATGCCAAGGAATGTTCAAACTACCATACTATTGCACTCATTTCACATGTTAGCATGGTAATGATCAAAATCCTTCAAGCTAGGCTTCAGTAGTACATGAACCAAGAACTTCCAAATGTACAAGTTGGGTTTAGANTGGAAAAGGTCAGTTTTCATTCCAATCCCAAAGAAGGGCAATGCCAAGGAATGTTCAAACTACCATACTATTGCACTCATTTCACATGTTAGCATGGTAATGATCAAAATCCTTCAAGCTAGGCTTCAGTAGTACATGAACCAAGAACTTCCAAATGTACAAGTTGGGTTTAGAAAAGGCTGAAGAACCAGAGATCAAACTGCCAGCATTCCTTGGATCACAGAAAAAGTACGGAATTTCCAGAAAAACATCTGCTTCTGCTTCACTGACTATGCTAAAGCCTTTGACTGTGTGGATCACAACAAACTTTGGAATATTCTTAAAGAGATGGGAATACCAGACCACCTTACCTGCCTCCTGAGAAACCTGTGTACAGGTCAAGAAGCAACAGTTAGAACCAGACATGGCACAACTCAGCAGTTTTGAATTGGGAAAGGAGTACCTCAAGGCTGTATATATTCACCCTGTTTATTTAACTTGTATACAGAGCACATCATATGAAATACTGGGCTAGAAATGAATCACAAGCTAGAATCAAGGTTGCCAGGAAAAATATCAACAACCGCATATAGGCAGTTGATACAACTCTAACAGCAGAAAGTGAAGAGGAAGTAGAGAATCTTTTGATGAAAGTGAAAGAGGACAGTGAAAAGGCTGTCCTGAAACTCAACATGCAAAAAACAAAGTTCATGGCATCCAGCCCCATCACTTCATGGCAAACAGATGGGAAAAAAGCAGAAAAATTTTACTTTCTTGGGCTCCAAAATCACTGTAGACAGTGACTGCAGCCATGAAATTAAAAGATGCTTGCTCCTGGAGAGAAAAGCTATGAAAAACCTGGACAGTGTACTCAAAAGCAGAGATATCACTTTGCCAACAAAAATCTGTATAGTCAAAGCTATAGTTTTTCCAGGAGTCATGTGTGGATGTGAGAGTTGGACCATAAAGAAGGCTAAGTGCTGAAGAATTGATGCTTTTATTTTTTTTTTTTACTGTAGTTAAAAAAATTTATTGAAGTATAATTTATATGCAAGCCAATCCATCCATTATAAAAATGTACAGTTGGATGATTTTTAGTTAATTTACACTGTTGTGTAACTATCACCACAATCCTTTTGAGAACACTTCCATCACCCTCAGAAGTTCCAACACCCCCAAAATGTCTTTGTAGTCTGTCTCTGCTCCCTCCCCAGCCCCAGAAACATGTGATCTACTTAATGTTTGTATGCTGCTGCTGCTGCTGCTGCTAAGTCGGTTCAGTTGTGTCCGACTCTGTGCGACCCCATAGACGGCAGCCCACCAGGCTCCCGTCCCTGAGATTCTCCAGGCAAGAACACTGGAGTGGGTTGCCATTTCCTTCTCCAATGCATGAAAAGTGAAAAGTGAAAGTGAAGTCGCTAAGTCGTATCCGACCCTCAGCGACCCCAGGGACTGCAGCCTTGCAGGCTCCTCCATCCATGGGATTTTCCAGGCAAGAGTACTGGAGTGGGGTGCCATTGCCTTCTCCATGAATTGATGCTTTTAAATTGTGGTGCTTGAGAAGACTCTTGAGAGCCCCCTGGATAGCAAGGAGATCAAACCAGTCCATCCTAAAGGAAATCAACCCTGAATATTCATTGGAAGGACCGATGCTGAAGCTCCAATTTGGCCACCTGATACAAAGAACCGACTTATTGGAAAAGATCCTGAACCTGAGAAAGACTGAGGGCAGGAAGAGAAGGGGGCAACAGAGGATGACATGGTTGGATAGCCTCACTGACTCAGTGGAACGGAGTTTGAGTAATCTCCAGGAAACAGTGAAGGACAAGGAAGCCTGGCATGCTGCATTTCATGGGTCACAAAGAGCTGGACACGACTTAGCAACTGGACAGCAACTGCCTTGTTATTCCCCCTTGATTACTTTTTAGTAGCTGCTGTAGACATCTTTAACATCATATTTTAACTTTAAACAACAGAATGGCACTATGTGTATAGTGTTAAAATCTTATATCAGTACACTACAAATTTTTATTTCTTCAAGTTATTATTGTCATCATTTTGTCTCTATATATGTCATAAATCCCCTAGGCATTATTACTCATTATGCTTTAGACAGTCAATTATCTTTTAAAGAAATTAAAAGTTTGAAATATTGTTCATATTGATTTATGTATTTACCATTTCTGATATAATAGGAGTCAGTGTGAAACAATCTGAGTATATATAGATTATTCGTATTTTCCAGCCATGCCTGAATCTTGCCCCTTACATGTCATTAGCACTTCATAATAATTACTGCTAGACACACTAAGGTTATGACTATTTGGTTAGAAAATACTCAGTTCATGATGGTAAGCTTAGGTTACATGGTCATCTATTGTCCCATGATTAAGCATTTGATTTCTAGCAAGCAGAGCTGTTTCTCATTAAGAAAATACTTATCTGCAGAAGACAACACAAAGAGCTTGAAAGACCTAGAGGCAGATACTCTTATTCTCATATTGGTACTTGTCAGAAGTTTTCTACAACATCCCATTGTTGCAATACACACTTGCAATATAAACATTTGCAATACATACTTCAAGTACAATCAAATCTGCTGAATCATAAGGCCCAAGTAAAAGAATAGCTTATGATGCAGGCAGACTTATCATATTAATATCTAAGAATATGGCCAAACCTTCTCTTGCTCTGGTTTCCACTTAAAACTAGCAGACTTACAAGTATTTCAGTAGATGGGCCAAAGTAACACACTCAAATGTGATGCATATCGCTCCCCAAAAGCATAGGGAGGGAAAGGAACAGCAACTTGTCTTTCACCTAAGAGGGGATATCCTGACATGATCCAAACCACTAGACTCCCAGAAACTTCACTGAGGTCAGAGGTCTCTGAAATTTTATGGGGTTTATCTTCCACTTCCTGCTTTACATATGTCTTCCTAAGGCATATAAAGTTCTTGCTACTTTCTGCTCATCGAACCTAATGAGCATAATGCCATCAACAGCATGAACTCTGTTATTTTTCTCCAGTAAAGATACTGTATCTGAGACAGCAGTTTCAGTCTTCATTACATGTTAAAGAACTGCATGTGATACACAGTCATTCTCCAAAATTCATCTGACTTCTCCACAAATCAAATGGGACAGTTACATGGAAATGTAATAGGTGTCATTACTACTGAAACTGTCAAGTCTTCTGATGGTGGCACTAGTCTCTACAATTCCCTAGGATTTCACTATGGCATCTGGTTGATACCTTGGAGGAGAAAGGAATTTCCAATGATTTCCACTCAGCTCTTTCTACCATAATGGCCCATAACCATATGTCACAGAGCCACTCTGTGGATATTGCCGGTTTTTAAGTATATCTACTCCAATTATACATTCAGAAACTAGACTTATAACCACAAAGTAAAATCTGTGGACAAACTGTACCCTCTATGAGTCTAACTTCAGCTAAGTCAGTCAATCAACAGACTAATACAACCCTCACTTTGACTTCTGGACCACACTTGCATTTTAGCCCCCAGAAATTAGCATCAACTCAANATCTACTCCAATTATACATTCAGAAACTAGACTTATAACCACAAAGTAAAATCTGTGGACAAACTGTACCCTCTATGAGTCTAACTTCAGCTAAGTCAGTCAATCAACAGACTAATACAACCCTCACTTTGACTTCTGGACCACACTTGCATTTTAGCCCCCAGAAATTAGCATCAACTCAAAGCTGCTGCTGCTGCTAAGTTGCTTCAGTCATGTCTGACTCTGTGCAACCCCATAGATGGCAGCCCACCAGGCTCTGCTGTCCCTGGGATTCTCCAGGCAAGAACACTGGAGTGGGTTGCCATTTCCTTCTCCAATGCGTGAAAGTGAAAAGTGAAAGTGAAGTCACTCAGTCGTGTGGTGTCTGACTCTTCGCAACCCCATGGACTGCAGCCTACCAGGCTCCTCCACCCATGGGATTTTCCAGGCAAGAGTACTGGAGTGGGGTGCCATCACCTTCTCTGCAACTCAAAGCTAGCAACTAGTTTTCCTCACATCTTCCTTTTCCCTAGAGTACTCAAGTAACTGGACCAAGACTTCATTGTAAAAGGCTCGAAGGAGGATTCATAGTAAATGCTTGGGGTGAAGTTTCAGTCCTTCTTCAGGGGAAGCTCTGAAGATACCTGCACCAGTTGGTACTGCATCACAATCCTCTACAAGTGAAGCTCAGTTAATTGTGATGCCAACGATGCCACTGCATGCTGTAAGGTGCTGCTGCTGCTGCTAAGTCGCTTCAGTTGTATCCGACTCTGTGCAACCCCATAGAAGGCAGTCCACCAGGCTCCCCCATCCCTGGGATTCTCCAGGAAAGGACACTGGAGTGGGTTGCCATTTCCTTCTCCAATGCATGAAAGTGAGAAGTGAAAGTGAAGCTGCTAAGTCGTGTCTGACTCTTAGCGACCCCATGGACTGCAGTCCCCCAGGCTCCCCCATCCATGGGATTTTCCAGGCAAGAGTACTGGAGTGGGGTGCCATTGCCTTCTCCGATGCTGTAAGTTACTCGTATAGCATTTCCCATTACAAGGAAATCAATACTGCTCAAGGCTAAGAATATGGTCAAACTAATTCCAAAATGTTGACAGATCTTTTGGGAACACTTTCTCGTTTAGATTCTGGGTTGCACAGGGTCCAGTCAAGAGACAGAAGTCAAATTAGTAATCCAAACAGAATATTTTATATAAAAATTATACTATTAAAAGTTAGTCATCCTATACACTACTATGTATAAAATAGACAACTGGTGAGACCCTACTCTATAGCGTAGAGAACTTTACTCAGTGCTCTGTAATAACCTAAATGGGAAGGAAATCCAAAATAGAAGGACTATATGTATAAGGATAGCTGATTCATTTTGCTGTACCACAGACACTAACACAACATTACAAAGCGACTATACTACAGTAAAAAAATAATAATAATTTCTTAAAAGTTAGTCACCCTTGAAAGTAGTAAAAGAGGACTCCAAGGAATATATGGTGGCTCAGATGCTAAAGCATCGGCCTACAATTCGGGAGACGTGAGTTCAATCCCTGGGTCGGGAATATCCCCTGGAGAAGAAAATAGCAACCTACTCCAGTACTCCTGCCTGGAAAATCCCATAGATGGAGGATCCTGGTAGGCTACAGTCCATGGGCTAGCAAAGAGTCAGACATGACTGAGTGATTTCACTTCACATTCATACTACAGTAAAAAAATAATAATTTAAAAAAGGTTAGTCATCCTCTGAAAATAGTAAAAGAGGACTTCAAGGAATATAGCAGTTGTTACTGGAAGAAGCATTTTATTACCTCTAGGATTGAGAGAGAGTAAGCAAGGAAAGAACTAAGAATTTGGGGGGGAAAAAAAGCAACCCCAACAAACTAAGGCCAAGATTCTAACTCAATTGGAGAGAGTGTGGCTGCAGCAAACTAGAGAGCTGGAAAAGTACACGAGGGTGCCAGCAGACTGGAGCTGCTTCATAAGAAGCAGCCCACTGAGGTCCTGGTGAGCCAGCACTGGTCCTCCAGAAACCACTCCCTGGTGATAGGGGTAGGCTAACACTGATCTGCAGAAAGCTGTCCACTGAAGCAGTGAGAGGCTGAGGCTGGTGCTCAGCCTTCTAGGTGCCTGAGAAGCTAGTGGAGACTGAGCGCCACCAGTCCTGCACACTGCTCGCCTTCATGCTATAGAAGGAAGAAAACCCACAGTCAGGAAGAGAAGCCCCTTCCTCTGCTAGTCCTAGCTCTGTCTCCCCTATACTCAGTCAGTTCAGTTCAGTCGCTCAGTAGTGTCCAACTCTTTGCGACCCCATGGACTGCAGCACGCCAGGCTTCCCTATCTATCACCAACTCCTGGAGCTTACTCAAACTCATGTCCATTGAATTGGTGATGCCATCCTACCACCTCATCCTCTGTCGTCCCCTTCTCCTCCTGCCTTCAGTCTTTCCCAGAATCAGGATCTTTTCCAACGAGTCAGTTCTTCATATCAGGTGGCCAAAGTATTGGAGTTTCAGCAGGACCGGTTTCCTTTAAGATGGATTTGTTGGATGTTAGGATGGATCTCCTTGCAGTCCAAGAGACTATCAAGAGTCTTCTCCAATGCCACGGTTCAAGAGTATCAATTCTTCGGTGCTCAGCTTTCTTTGTAGTCTAACTCTCACATCCAAACATGACTACCAGAAAAACTAAAGCTTTGACTAGACGGACCTTTGTTGGCAAAGTAATGTCTCTGCTTTTTAATATGCTGTCTCGGTTGGTCGCAACTTTTCTTCCAAGGAGAAAGTGCCCTCCTATACTATCTGTTGGCAAAATCTAACATTATGCCAGTTGGCAAGAAGAAATAGTCAACTATCCAATTCTAACATCACAGGGTAGAGTTAAAAAAAAAAAAAAAGGTAGATTTGGAGCTGGGAGACAATAAATGTATAAATGGCATATGGAGCCAAGAGGGGGAGCCTGATGAACATCCCTTGTTTTGAAGCTAAACTACTGGAGGTACAAGGACAAACTATAAAACAATAACAGCAAGACATTTCGATTCACCTCTCCCTCCAAGAGATGAACTACCTTTTATCAGAACTTATGGCACACATTTCTTTCTTCAAGGGACCTTCTCAACCCGGGGACTGAACCTTGGTCTCCTGTATACCAGGCAGATTTATCATCTGAGCCACCAGGGAAGCCCATAGTAGTGTTCTGAAAGTGAAAGTGGTCGCTCAGTCTTGTCCGACTCTTGGCAACCCCGTGGACTGTAGCCTACCAGGCTCCTCTGTCCATGGGATTTTCCAAGCAATAGTATTGGAGTGGATTGCCATTTCCTTCTCCAGGGGATCTTCCCGACCCAGGGATCGAACTCAGGTCTCCCGCATTGTAGACAGACGCTTTACCATCTAAGCCACCAGAGAAGTCCAGTAGTGTTCTAGGGACTCTCTAATCTCTTTGAGTTTCCACCCCATCAAGGAAAATTTTTTCAGCCATATTTATGTATCATATATCCATTCACTTTAAGCTCAGGCTTAAGTCTGTGCTTCATTAATATTTAAATATCAAAATTTCTTAAAGTTACTAAAATGTTTCATTAATCTTTCCAAAGAACCAGTTTTGATTATCTCAATTATTATCTCTTGCATTAATTTCCTTTTTAAAAAACTTTTGAGTTTATTATATTGTTAATTTTCCTTCTAGCTTCATTATAAAATAATTTAAATTTAAAAACATTGAATAGGCAATATATTTTATATGGTTCAAAATTAATACATATTTTAAAATACATACAGTGAAAATTCTGCTACCTACCACTTTCCTTTATCTGTTCATATCTGAAAACCCACCCCAATAAGTAATCCGCTTATGTTCATTTCCATCATTTACTTCTTAAAAATTTTTATGTACATAACAGAAATATACATTTTTACTTTTTTATATTTTTTTTACAGAAAATGAAAATGGTAACAGATTCTAGATGCTCTTCTTAAACTTTTCTTAAAAATGTAACAATGTAGATATTTTCATATCTGTTTACAAAAATAGAGTTCCTTTAAAAAAATAGAGTTATATAGCATTGTATCATACTTATATATCATGATTTACTTTGCCAGTTCCACACTGATGTAAAATCATGTTGTTTTCGGGTTTTGATATTTCAAGCAGTAAAATTAATAACCCTGCATTTATTTCCTTCAGTTCAGTTCAGTTCAGTTCAGTTGCTCAGTCGTGTCCGACTCTTTGCGACCCCATGAATTGCAGCATGCCAGGCCTCCCTGTCCATCACCAGCTCCCAGAGTTCACTCAAACTCAAGTCCATCGAGTCAGTGATGCCATCCAGCCATCTCATCCTCCGTCATTCCTTCTCCTCGTGCCCCCAATCCCTCCCAGCATCAGGGTCTTTTCCAATGAGTCAACTCTTCACATGAGGTGGCCAAAGTACTGGAGCTTCAGCTTTAGCATCCTTACAGATGTATAATTCTATCTGTAGGATAATTCCTAAATTTAGAACTTATCTTTGAAAGGATACATACCTTTGTAATTATGATAGATATTTCCAAATTGCCTTTCACAGAGATTGTATTAGCTTACCTTTCCACTATTAATATATGAGTACTCCAATTTCCCCAAGGTCAGCCAAGTGATATGGATCCAAATTTTGAATCTTTGTTAATTTTATAGGTGAAAATGGCATCTCAGTTCTTTTATTATGACGAATGATGTAGCTTTTCATATAGCTAACAACCATTTGTATACATCTATTGGTATTCTATCTATTTAAAATTCAGTTCAGTTCAGTCGCTCAGTCATGTCTGACTCTTTACAACTCCATGAATCACAGCACGCCAGGCCTCCCTGTCCATCACCAACTCCCGGAGTTCATCCAGACTCGCATCCATTGAGTCAGTGATGCCATCCAGCCATCTCATCTTCCGTCGTCCCCTTCTCCTCCTGCCCCCAATCCCTGCTAGTATCACAGTCTTTTCCAATGAGTCAACTCTTCACATGACGTGGCCAGAGTACTGGAGTTTCAGCTTTAGCATCATTCCTTCCAAAGAAATCCCAGGGTTGATCTTCAGAATGGACTGATTGGATCTCCTTGCAGTCCAAGGGACTCTCAAGAGTCTTCTCCAACACCACAGTTCAAAATTTAAAATTAGGGTTTTAAAAATAGTTTAAACAAAAGTCCGTTCTATACATCTGTGTCTCTTTTGCTATCTTGCCTCTCCCTGAGGGAGAGGGAGAGGGTGGGATGATTTGGGAGAATGGCACTTAAACATTATACTATCATGTAAGAAACGAATCGCCAGTCTATGTTCGATACAGGATACAGGATGCTTGGGGCTGGTGCATGGGGATGATCCAGAGAGATGGGGGTGGGAGGTGGGAGGGGGTTCAGGATTGGGAACTCATGTACACCCGTGGCAGATTCATGTCAATGTATGGCAAAACCAATACAGTATTGTAAAGTAAAATAAAGTAAAAATAAAATTTTTTTAAAAATAGTTTAAACATACTGGAGTTTACCTTTTTGTGATTGAGTTGCAAGTACCACCTCACGATTTGTCATGATAATTTTTATACTATAGATGTTTTATGATACTCTTGCGGTTAAATTTCACTGTTCTCTTTTATGGTTTTTGAGTTTTATATCATAATTTAAAATGTCTTTTATACTCTCCTGTTCTAAAGTACTTTTCACATGATTTCCTCTGGTACTTTTATGACTTTATTAAAAATGTATTTTGATTCATTTTTAGGAAAGATTAAGTTGTTTTTTTTCACAGAAGGCCACTGATTTGTACCAACAACAGACATTTACTAATCTGTTTTTTTGTCCACGATTTCATCACATGTTAAATTACTGTAGGTTTCTGGTCTATTTCTAGGCTGACTGCCTTTCTTATTTTGCACAGTCTTACAGTGTATCTGTAATTCTGGTGTCCTATTTATGACTATTAGAGTTTTCCAGCCCAGTATTCTTGCCTGGAGAAATGTAGTATCAGAATCACTGGAAGGTCTCTCCAAAAATATACAAGTGAAGCCCCTACCAACCCTACTGACTCAGAAGCTAGCGATAAAGGTGTGTGTTTTTTCTAAAGCATGATTCTAATGAACTTCCTACGTTAAGAAACACTGTACTAGGGAATTGTACAGAGCAAGGGGGCAGAAGGAGTGATTCTCAAGGTTGGAAAGGATGAAGCAATACATTATAGTCTGACCTGGTTTCTTGTGGCTTTCTCTTTTAACTCAAAAGATAAAATAAGTACAAGAATGTAAAGAGAACTCTAGATTCTTGAGAATAATGAAACCCTGTACTGGATAAGAGTTCATATAATTAGAGATAGCAGCAAAGCAATTAATCCTAGGTGAAGAATAAAATTTCTCTTAAATTTGAAAGGGAAAGAGCAAGTAAAGTTACATGTAGGCTGTTTGATATATAATAAAGCAAAAGAAAGCACATATAAAAAGTTTTGAGTTCTTTTTTCCCTTAAAGCAGAACTTGTAGAAATATAAATTAGCTAAATAAATGCTAAATAAGAACTGAGCTCACGGGGTACTCTCCATATCTCCAATAGCTACTGGACTTGGGAATTTTAAAATAAAGGGGATCTGGGTCAGAATAGCAAGCCCATCATTTACGAATTGTAAAACATGCCAAACTTCAGCTTCCTCAGCTTTAAAATAAGGATAATACTAAAAGGGACCAAGACTTCCTTAAGAAATCACAGACTACATGTATTATAAAGATGAGCTTGGAACATTTTATTTTATCAGGAAGAAAGGGATCAAAGATTGCTAGGTTTTAATAAAAAGCCAAATTAGGCTCCCAGCTGACAAGAATGGAAGATGATGGCAGAAATAAATATTAAACACACTTGTCTAACTATATGAATTCATAATGATATTTTTTTAAAACAAATCATTGGTCACCATTGGAGAATGCTGAGTAACAACACAATATTTTGAAAAATGGCAAATAAAAGAAATAAATATATCAAGCATTTATCTTGACATTTCTATATGAACTATAACACAACATATTCAAGCAAGTATGTGTATTTCAACTGATAAACAAGTAGAAAATTAGAAACTATCAAATTTTGCAACCCTTAGTAAATAACTGGAGAAGGAAATGGCAACCCACTCCAGTATTCTTGCCTGGAGAATCCCAGAGACAGTGGGCCCCCAGCTATGGGGTCGCACAGAGTCGGACATGACTGAAGTGACTTAGCAGCAGCAGCAGTAAATCCCTAGATCTAGATTATGATCATCAATGGCCAACAATATCACAAAAGAGAGAGAGTAGATACTATGTATCCCCTGATGGAAATATACAAGATCATTTAAGAAGAGTTTTGCTGAAAAGACTGAACATTAATATGATCAAGCTTATAGATCTATTTTGTAAAATGCACAAGAGACAAAGGAACATTAAAGGACACCATCAGGAAATAGCTGGCAAAGCAAGACTGCGGGAAATTTAAGAGAAAAATAATCCTTTTTTTCCAATAAATATATATAAAGAAATGGACAGAAAGCTAGATATTAAAAGAAAGTTGAGAGCTATATCAATCAATTACAATGTATGAATCTTATTTTGATTCTTATTGAACAATTTTTAAAAAGTGAGGCTGCTGAAAAAATCTGAACACCAAACAGCAAGTGAAGTAAAGTATTAGTCACTTGGTCATGTCACACTCTCTGCAACCCCATGGACTGTAGCCCTCCAGGCTCTTCTGTCCATGGAACTACCCAGACAAAACTACTAGAGTGGGTTGTCATTTCCTTCTCCAGGGGATCCTCCCAAACCAGGGATTAAACCTGGGTCTTCCACATTGTGGGCAAATTATTTACTGCCTGATCCACCAGAGAAGCCCTAAATGGCAACTGAAAGTGAAAGTCACTCAATCGGGTCCAACTCTTTGCGACCTCAAGGAATTCTCCAGGCCAGAATACTGGAGTGGGTAGCCTTTCCCTTCTCCAGGGGATCTTCCCAACCCAGGCATCAAACCCAGGTCTCTTGCATTGCAGACAGACACTTTACCATCTGAGCCACCAGGGAAGCCCAAAACATTCATCTACTGGTTCTTTTTCTTCTGTGCCATAAAATTTTTTTTCCAAAGAAAGATCAGTTATATGTTTCAGTTTTGAGAGAATCATCTTTAACTTTGGCAGATTAGAGAACTTTCTCCATAAGTATAGCCATGCCTGAACTGTCTCAAGTGGGGTCTTCCACTAATTAGGGCAAAGACCCAAACAGGATTCATCAGTTATTTGAATCTGCTAAGAAATTTTATACCTTAATTTTCTCTTTCTTTGAATTGACAGACCTGTGATGAGGTGAAAGATGCAAGGAAGATGTGGGGCAAACACTTTACACAGGTCAGGGACAGTCGGTCAGTAATAACTGCTTGCATGATGTTGCAGTGCAGCTCGATGTACACTTGGCACTCACAGCGAAATTCCCTTCCAGCTATGGGGAAGCATAGCTATCCCGTCTTCATTCTTGATGCAGTCCTTCCCAGTCAATGATTGTGTGGTCCATTTGTAGTTGGTTGCTTCCACAGCACGCTTGTGGACTTTAAACTTGCACACTTCACAAGATAATCCTTAGGGTTTGGCAAACTGTGGTCCATGAACCAAATCATGGCCTAGAGACTTGTGCTTCCTTTTGTACAGGTACTGAAATAAAAATTTTATAGGGTTGTGAAATAAAATAAAGTGTGCAGTAGACATAGCATATGGTCTACAAAGCCTAAAATGATTACAATTTGGCCCTTTACTGAAAAACTTTGCCAGCTCCTGATGTGTGTGATATGACCCTGGATTAAACGTCTAATGCAAATTATAATAGGGTTACAATTATTTTTAGGTATTAATATTCAACCTTACATGTTAGAATATATAATATTTAGGTTTTGCATCAAAATAATTCAAGAGAGAGAATAAACATGATTGACCATGAGCTGAAAATTATGCTAGTTTCTCTACACTTTTATACAGATTTTAAAATTGCTCATATTAAGTTTCTTTTTTTTTATTTATTTAAAAACAAAATGTATGCCCCTCTTCCTCCCTGGAAAGCCTTACTTATCCTGAGCAGGCTTCCTGCCAGTCAAGAAGCATCTCTCACCAGAGTTCCCTATAGCCTCTGGCACTCACAGAGGAGTCAAGACAGTGAGTCCAAAACAGACCCCAGTTTCCTGCAGACACTCATCTGCAAGGTTTCAATGATGGGCCAGATTTTCTAAAAAATAATAATTATTATCAAAAAAATGATGCTAACGAAACATAAAAACCCAAACCAACATATGAAAACGGGGTGGGTAGATAATTCTTTACAAAGGCAATCATTTTTGATAAGATAGATCTGATAGTTGCTGATGTGGTTGAATCCAACACCAAGTTTTGTGGTCAAAACTCCATGTATAAATCTCATTTTATGTACTGACAACAAAAAAACACATGGAAGTTGGATTGAAAGACTGAAAAATGTTCAGAACAAGGAACATTTTGAGTATGCTCAGTATCATGACTATCATTTCTCAGGAATGTATAATTGGTATTCCCATTCACATGCTAGGCCAGCATATTGTAATTTTCATTAGAGATTTAATCCAGGGTCATATCACACAGATCAGGAGTTGGAAAAGTTTTTCAGTAAAGTAATTATTTTAGGCTTTGTAGACCATATGCTATCTCTACTGCACACTTTATTTTATTTCACAACCCTATAAAATTTTTATTTCAGTGCCTGTACAAAAAGAAGCACAAGTCTACAGGCCATGATTTGGTTCATGGACCACAGTTTGCCAGACCCTAAGGACTGTCTTGTGAAGTGTGCAAGTTTAAAGTCCGCAAGCGTGCTGTGGAAGTAACCAACTACAAATGGACCACACAGTCATTGACTGGGAAGGACTGCATCAAGAATGGGTGGGATAGCTATGCTTCACCATCAGTTCAGTTCAGTTCAGTCTCTCAATCGTGTCTGACTCTTTGTGACCCCATGAGTCGCAGCACGCCAGGCCTCCCTGTCCATCACCAACTCCCGGAGTTCACTCAGACTCACGTCCATCGAGTCAGTGATACCATCCAGCCATCTCATCCTCAGTCGTCCCCTTCTCCTCCTGCCCCCAATCCCTCCCAGCATCAGAGTCTTTTCCAGTGAGTCAGCTCCTCGCATGACGTGGCCAAAGTACTGGAGTTTCAGCTTCAGCATCATTTCTTCCAAAGAAACCCCAAGGCCGATCTCCATCAGAATGGACTGGCTGGATCTCCTTGCAGTCCAAGGGACTCTCAAGAGTCTTCTCCAACACCACAGTTCAAAAGCATCGATTCTTTGGTGCTCAGCCTTCTTCACAGTCCAACTTTCGCATCCATACATGACCACAGGAAAAACCATAGCCTTGACTAGACGGACCTTAGTCGGCAAAGTAATATCTCTGCTTTTGAATATGCTATCCAGGCTGGTCATAACTTTTCTTCCAAGGAGTAAGCGTCTTTTGATTTCATGGCTGCAGTCACCATCTGCAGTGATTCTGGATCCCAGAAAAATAAAGTCTGACATTGTTTCCACTGTTTCCCTATCTATTTCCCATGAAGTGATGGGACCAGATGCCATGATCTTCGTTTTCCAAATGTTGAGCCTTAATCCAACTTTTCACTCTCCTCTTTCACTTTCATTAAGAGGCTCTTTAGTTCCTCTTCACCTTCTGCCATAAGGGTGGTGTCATCTGCATATCTGATATGATTGATATTTCTCCCANTTTAATTTCATGGCTGCAGTCACCATCTGCAGTGATTCTGGATCCCAGAAAAATAAAGTCTGACATTGTTTCCACTGTTTCCCTATCTATTTCCCATGAAGTGATGGGACCAGATGCCATGATCTTCGTTTTCCAAATGTTGAGCCTTAATCCAACTTTTCACTCTCCTCTTTCACTTTCATTAAGAGGCTCTTTAGTTCCTCTTCACCTTCTGCCATAAGGGTGGTGTCATCTGCATATCTGATATGATTGATATTTCTCCCAGAAATCTTGATTCCAGCTTGTGTTTCTTTCAGCCCAGCATTTCTCATGATGTATTCTGCATAGAAGTTAAATAAGCAGGGTGACAATATACAGCCTTGACGTACTCCTTTTCCTATTTAGAACCAGTCTGTTGTTCCATGTCCAGTTCTAACTGTTGCTTCCTGATCTGCATACAGATTTCTCAAGAGGCAGGTCAGGTGGTCTGGGATTCCCATCTCTTTCAGAATTTTCCACCATTCATTGTGATCCACACAGTCAAAGGCTTTGGCATAGTCAATAAAGCAGAAATAGCTGTTTTTCTGGAACTCTCTTGCTTTTCCATGATCCAACGGATGTTGGCAATTTGATCTCTGGTTCCTCTGCCTTTTCTAAAACCAGTTTGACTTCTGGAAGTTCACGGTTCATGTACTGCTGAAGCCTGGCTTGGAGAATTTTGAGCATTCCTTTACTAGCGTGTGAGATGAGTGCGATTGTGCGGCAGTTTGAGCATTCTCTGGCATTGCTTCCCCACAGCTGGAAGGGAATTTCGCTGTGAGTGCCAAGTGTACATCGAGCTGCACTGCAACATCATGCAAGCAGTTATTATTGACCGAGTGTCCCTGACCTGTGTAAAGTGTTTGCCCCACATCTTCCTTGCATCTTTCACCTCATCACAGGTCTGTCAATTCAAAGAAAGAGAAAATTAAGGTATAAAATTTATTAGCAGATTCAAATAACTGATGAATCCTGTTCGGGTCTTTGCCCTAATTAGTGGAAGACCCCACTTTAGACAGTTTAGGCATGGCTATACTTATGGAGAAAGTTCTCTAATTTGCCAAAGTTAAAGATGATTCTCTCAAAACTGAAACATATAACTGATCATTCTTTGGAAAAAATTCTTATGCCACAGAAGACAAGGAACCAGTAGATAAATGTTTTGGAGGTTATGGAGGTTGTCAAAGAGAAGAAGAGAGATAAGACAGGGGGCTTGATAGCAGCATAGAGGTAAAGAAGTTAGGCTATTGTGTACAAATGGGAGACAAATTCACATTTAACAACTAATAAATAGTCTATAAAGTGCCTTCTCTTCAAAACAAATCCTGAGATGAAAGGGGAGGATCTGAGAGATCAAGATCCTCTATCCCCAGCAGCTCTTCTTTTTGAGTAATTTATGGTTTGATACATACATATATTTTTGAGGGGGAGAGAATTTCCCTATTGCCCCTATTTCTTTATCTTTTAATGAGAAAGATATTTAAATATGCTTGATATATTTGGCAAAGATACTTGTCAAATATACTTGTCAAAAATAGGGTTCACTGGCCTTAGTTTTTTGTACTAAAATTAACATGGCATGTTTCTTTATTTTAAAAATATTATGTATTCATGAATTCTCACACCTCCTTCCTCCTAGCACCAAGAAATTGCTAACCATTGTTAACATTTTGATAAACATCTTTTAAGATTTCTAAGCACATAAATATGTGTAATAGTTTTAAATCTGTTTTTCTGTTTTGTAATGGCTTTTTAAAACTTAATACTATGCTCCTGACACCTAGAATTCCACTTTAATAAGTACAGATCTATATGAAAGTGAAATTTGCTCAGTAGTATCCAACTGTTCATGGACTGTAGCCTGCCAGGCTCCTCCATGCATGGGATTTTCCAGGCAAGAATACTGGAGTGGTTTGCCATGCCGTCCTCCAGGGTATCTTCCCAACCCAGGGATTGAACCCAGGTCTCCCAGATTTCAGGTGGATTCTTTACCCTCTAAGCCACTAGTGAAGCTCTATATACGTAGTGAAAAAATAAGAAAGGTCAACAATTTGTACCTAATATAGAAGAATTAATAGAGATATTGATATTTGGTAATTAGAAAGAATTAAACAAGATCATATATTTAAAACACTTAACAAAGTACCTATCACTAAATAGACACTAAAATGATGGGCCACTTCTGGAGAAGAATCTTTATACATTGATACATCCATAAAAAGGCAGCACCTATTAAGAGATGTAAAAAATCATGGTGTCTCAGAGNTTGGTAATTAGAAAGAATTAAACAAGATCATATATTTAAAACACTTAACAAAGTACCTATCACTAAATAGACACTAAAATGATGGGCCACTTCTGGAGAAGAATCTTTATACATTGATACATCCATAAAAAGGCAGCACCTATTAAGAGATGTAAAAAATCATGGTGTCTCAGAGGTTAAAGCATCTGCCTGAAATGAGGGAGACCTGGGTTCGATCCCTGGATCAGGAAGATCCCCTGGAGAAAGAAATGGCAACCCACTCCAGTATTCTTGCCTGGAGAATCTCATGGACAGAGGAGTCTGGTGGGCTACAGTCCACGAGGTCGCAAAGATTCGGACACCACTGAGTGACATCATTTTGACTTCCCTGGTGGCTCAGACGATAAAGTATCTGCCTACGATGCAGAAGACCCAGGTTCAATTCCTGGGTGGGGAAGATCCTCTGGAGAAGGAAGTGGCAACCCACTCCAGTACTCTCGCCTGGAAAATCCCATGGACAGAGGAGCCTGGTGGGCTACAGTCCATGGGGTCGCAAAGAAGAGTCGGACACAACTGAGCGACTTCCCTTTCCTTTTCTATTAAGAGATAGCTAGGAAATTCAGTGACTGAGTCCATTCTTTCCACTATAACCTCACTGAGGGAGAGTAAAACAGTCTTATTCTCAGAGTACTCCAAATATACTTAAATTTTAAAGGTTTAAGCAATACCCAAGAACTGATGAAACATCAGAAACTAATAGTTCTCAAAAGCTAATTGGTAAGTTTCTCTAACAGTCTCTTAAGCTAGATAAAAGACAGGAGGCCCACTTACACCAAACATTCTCCATTTTAAATTATAACAAAGAACTGGGGAAAAATAATTAAAGTGGTATAAGGATTCAGTTAAAATTAGTAAAATTTTTAAACCAGTTCTCTTTTAGCTGCAAAATATCATCAGAATAGCTTCCCAAAATATCACTGATTTTGGCAAATGAGAACATGCTAATTGAGATCAGCTCTTAACACTTTATGAGAACCCATCTGCTGATAATTACACTTTGAATCCCTTGCTTAGCATGTTAGGTACACAGCATCCCATACCCCTTAATATTCTGATTCCTATAGATACATCTAGCAGGGACTTGACTCTACAAAAGCCATTAACTATACCCCACATAACCACTTTAAGAATCAATCCACAAGATATTTACAAAAGCAAATAATTCTTTACCAGCTGAGCCACCAGGGAAGCCCAAGCAAATAATACCAAATCTAAATTAGAGTAAAATTAACACAGGTGTTTTGACTTCAGGCTTTTAGTAGGTACCTGTGTCATAATGTATTTCCTCATCCCATTTCCTTCTATAAAGATGAAAAGTTTAGACAACCAATAATTTTCCTTTTTCCCATCACATAATTTGTGAATTGTCTTAAAAATAATCATAAAGGCATTGATTGATTTCCTTTGGCAGCATTTTTGTGAATTTCATTTATCTGAAAGCTAAAGATAAATAAATCTTATATATGTATCTTCTTTTAAAAAGTAAGCGAGGATAGCTATACAACTGATTTTTCATATGCTTTCATCTTAAAATTCACTTGTTGAATAATATGCACAAAGTGCTGAAGACTGTAATCATTCTTGAATTCTGTTACAGTTTCATTTTTAAGCTTTAATCATGATTGTGCACATTCTTTCCTGTGAATTACAATTTCTCTAAATTATTTAGATAGCTAATTTCAGATCAAACATATTAGCCACTTCTTTAGTTTATCCTGAAATCTCTTTTAGCTAAGTCTTTGATCTTTTCAAGATATATTTCTTATTTTAAAAATTAAAATTTTACAGTAAGGGGGAAAATATGTTACAGAATATGAATTTTTAGGGGAAAATAGCTTAGGTTATGCACCTATTTTTATTTTTCACCATTCCTCATGATCATGTTTTCATACGGGAAAGTCGCTCAGTCGTGTCCAACTCTTTGCGACACCATGGACTAGTCCATGGAATCTCCAAGCCAAAATACTGAACTGGGTAGCCAATCTCTTACTCCTGGGGCTCCTCCCAACCCAGGGATCAAACCCAGGTCTCCCACATTGCAGGCAGATTCTTTACCATCTGAGCCACCAGGGAAGTTCAAGAACTGGGTAACCTATCCCTTCTCCAGCAGATCTCTCTGACCCAGGAATAGAACCAGGGTCTCCTGCATTGCAGGTGGATTCTTTACCAACTGAGTTATCAGGGTAGCCCTCTCATAAGTTTATGTAAAACAGAAGATATTTCTCAAGAAATCAAATCAAAATGCAGAATCTCATTTAACAAGATACAAAAAGCAAGTGTTACTCACATGTTTAATTTTGAACTATGTTTTTATACAATTTACTCCAAAGAACTAAACACTAATGAGGAAAGTTGTTCTTCACAAGGAACATCCCTAAGAAACTATGTATATAATGAAAAGGAACCTTTGCATTACTGTCAGTTTTAACTATAACTGTGAGAAAAATTAATCAGCATAAGGGTTTATTTTGTTCAGTTCAGTTCAGTCACTCAGTCGCGTCAGACTCTTTGCGACCCCGTGAATAGCAGCACGCCAGGCCTCCCTGTCCATCACCAACTCCCAGAGTTCACTCAAACTCACGTCCATCGAGTTGNTGGCTGCAATCACCATCTGCAGTGATTTTGGAGCCCCAAAAAATAAAGTCTGACACTGTTTCCCCTGATTCCCCATCTATTTCCCATGAAGTGATGGGACCAGATGCCATGATCTTTGTTTTCTGAATGTTGAGCTTTAAGCCAACTTTTTCACTCTTCTCTTTCACTTATTTTGTTAAAGATTAGTAAATGTGCTTTCCCTAGATACTTAGAGCTCAAAATTCTTTGGTAAACTATCTTTATTTTATCCATTAAAAGACAGTTTTAACTCAATAGTTTTACTAAAAATTTTCACTAACCTTAATAAATTTTACATTTACCATAGAATGTAATTCTTATTACTGATCCATCTTGAAGTCTATACAGAAGCTATTAATTATTAAAAATATTACCAAATCATTAATTCAAAAAATAATAAAAAGAATGACACTTTGATTCATACTATTCAGTAATTTTATTGCAATTTCCTTTTGTGGAGTTATTTTCACAATGTTTCAATGAGTTACAGATTTAGTCATAAAATAAGGAGTTAACAACTGTAGTAACTAGCACATAGTAAGTGTTTAATAAATATTTTCTCTAATATTATGCACAAAATGTAAGGGAAAAAGTCTGAAGCCAAGGGCTAGGATAAGGCTAATAGAGTGCTGTTCCTGGGACCTATGTTGGTGAGAGGAAGCTGGGACTGAACTGGATCATAAACAGTCCAGGAGAAGACTGGATCATGGAAACCTGAAACAGCCAATTTGAGAATCTGGGAGCTAATATAGCATGAATATATATAGCCAATACAGCATTGAAAACAATGCCAAACAAGGGGCACAAATAAGACCACTTATTTAGTAGTCTTATTAAAGACAACTTTGAGGCACGGTGCAAAGTGAAAATGTGGTATTGCTTGTTCAAATAGTATTGAGTTTCAAGATAACAGCAGTTGAGCATTAAATCAAGCATGTGGTCCTCCTGAATGTGATTCTGTGGAACTNGCACAAAATGTAAGGGAAAAAGTCTGAAGCCAAGGGCTAGGATAAGGCTAATAGAGTGCTGTTCCTGGGACCTATGTTGGTGAGAGGAAGCTGGGACTGAACTGGATCATAAACAGTCCAGGAGAAGACTGGATCATGGAAACCTGAAACAGCCAATTTGAGAATCTGGGAGCTAATATAGCATGAATATATATAGCCAATACAGCATTGAAAACAATGCCAAACAAGGGGCACAAATAAGACCACTTATTTAGTAGTCTTATTAAAGACAACTTTGAGGCACGGTGCAAAGTGAAAATGTGGTATTGCTTGTTCAAATAGTATTGAGTTTCAAGATAACAGCAGTTGAGCATTAAATCAAGCATGTGGTCCTCCTGAATGTGATTCTGTGGAACTGCACTGGTTGGACACTCAAGAAACTTGCCTTGAGTGCAAATACCTATAATAAATCTATAAACAGGAGAAAGAATAGGAAGGTCAAATATGAGAAAGCTCAGAGTATCAAACAGGTCAGGTTAAGTAGCTCAGGACTAGATCTGTGAAGGACAAGAGAGAGTGCTAAGGACAAGAAAGAGCTTAAGACCTGCTTTTATACAATACTAGTTATGCAGCAAAGAATCATCTGCTGTGGCTTTACCTCAACCAGGATAACCAAAGCATGTTTGCTCTAGGGTATAAATGTACAGGAGTGTCCTTACTAACCGTACTCCTCTCACCAGATTATCCACCTTGATACGCTCAAAGAAGCCATAAAAGAACAGCAGAATACTTAAGAGTAAGTATTGCAAAAAGCGACAGAAAATAAAAAAGATGGCCTGGGTCTGTATTACTAAAGACCTTGCTGACTATGACTAAATGTATAAATTTTATTCTTAAAGTGGTGGAAATCACTGGAAGCTTTTGCACAAGGAAAGTATATGATCTGATTATGATCTAATTTCATTTTAGAAAGACATCTCTGAATGCTATATGGAGAAGAGATCATATAGCAATATCAATTAAAACTCCTAAGTTCCTTGGTAAAAGAAATTGGTACTATTTAGTGACTGGTAGTTGGACTGAATGGGAAAGACAGGTGGAAGAAATCAAAACTTCTGATGTGGACATAGGTGATTTGAGATGCCTATTAGATATCTGAGCAGACACTGAATATGCAGTTTAAAATATATAGAAAGACCCTGACATCTGGTTGGGTAACTGAGGTTGCATACAAGCCTCAGAATTCATATTTTTGTGACTATTCTCGTGAAGAATGAATGGGATTACACTCACTCAAGAACTGTCTCTGTGTGTGTGTCAGTGAGGAGAGGCAGGCATGAGTATAAGGTGGCCTTTCTTTACCTATATTTTCTGCTGTCCTTTTATGCTGCTAAGTCACTTCAGTCATGTCCAACTCTGTGCGACCCCATAGACGGAAGCCCACCAGGCTCCCCCGTCCCTGGGATTCTCCAGGCAAGAACCCTGGAGTGGGTTGCCATTTCCTTCTCCAATGCATGAAAGTGAAAAGTGAAAGTGAAGTCTTTTTATAATTACCATTAAAAATAAAGAAACTTCATAAGGTAACTTCTGCAATAACAGTGTTTTTAAAGCCCAAGCCAAGAAGATAAAGTAAAATCTTGATTATAACTTCAGACTTCCTAGATCCCCTGGTTTACTAATAGTATATTTTTTGAAATGAAAGAGACATGTTTGATATAAAAGGATATTTTAAAAAATCACTGTACCAAGTTTGGTTTACTAAACCCTATCACATATTTTTTCCTGATGTAAATTTACCTGAGATCTATAGAATTAAAGAATCTGCCTGCAATGCAGGAAACCTGGGTTCGATCCCTGGGTTGGGAAGATCCCCTGGAGAAGGGAAAGGCTAGCCACTCCAGTATTCTGGCTTGGAGAATTCTATGGACTATATAGGGTCACAGAGAGTCAGACATGACTGAGTGACTTTCACTTTCACTTTTACAGAATTAAAAGTATGGTAGGCCCTACCAGTCCATTCTAAAGGAGATCAGCCCTGGGTGTTCCTTGGAAGGAATGATGCTAAAGCTGAAACTCCAGTGCTTTGGCCACCTCATACGAAGAGTTGACTGATTGGAAAAGACTCTGATGCTGGGAGGAATTGGGATAGGGAGGAGAAGGGGATGACAGAGGATGAGATGGCTGGATGGCATCACCGACTCGATGGACATGAGTCTGAGTGAACTCTGGGGGTTGGTGATGGACAGGAAGGCCTAGCGTGCTGCAATTCATGGGGTCACAAAGAGTCGGACACCACTGAGCGACTGAACTGAACTGAACAGAGGCCCTACAAAACTAATTTTTCAAAAGATTATTCCAGTTAATTAAGGTAGAAAGTGAACAGTAATGCCCCTTGAATAATGCAATACTAGTGGTCATAAAGTGTGTCCATTGTCCTTGTCTATGTGAACGTGTTAGCCAAAGTGCAAGGAACAGACCATAGGCAAAGGATTAATAAAATCCCTTTCCCTCTAGCTCCAATAATCCTGAAAAGGTTCCCTGCCTCCAATAGCCTGAAAAGAGTAAGTCCACTGGATTGCTAGGCAACAATTCTTACATGCTCCCTGATTAGTAAGATGTAATTGCACTTGGAGAACTATAAATACATAATGGGGGCACCATGGCTTTATCATTTGTACCAGGCATGTCCCTTGAAGGGATCCTGGAAGTTATCCCTGAAGTAGTTAAAAGAGACAATATTTCCTGTGGGACGTGAAACTTTTAAACCAGGGAGAGAATATCACACCCTCCTCATATGTATCAAATCTCCTTATGCTTGAGCTATTATTCTGTGATTGCTAAAAGGACTTCTATAGAAGAATTTGATACTGGATGCTTGGGGCTGGTGCACTGGGACGACCCAGAGGGATTGTACGGGGAGGGAGGAGGGAGGGGGTTTCAGGATGGGGAACACATGCATACCTGTGGCAGATTCATGTTGATGTACGGCAAAACCAATACAATATTATAAAGTAATTAACCTCCAATTAAAATAAATAAATTTACATTTTTAAAAAAGAAGAATTCCTGACACTTTCAGCAGGCAAGTTGTAGTTCCTGTCCTTCTAAAACAGATAGTTTAGTATAGTCTATGATAGTTTTATGAGTCCAAATGTTTAGGTGAAACTTTCTAGGCAGCACAGTAGCAAAGAATCTGCCTGCAATGCAGGAAACATAAGAGACGTGGATTCAATCCCTCAATTGGGAAGATCCCTGGAGAAGGAAATGGCAACTCACTCCAGTATTCTTGACTGAAAAATTCCATGGACTGAGGAGCTTGGTGGACTACAGTCCATGGAGTCACAAAGAGTCGGACACAACTGAGTGACTGAACACACACACAAGTAAAAAGTATTCAAAGTCCAAGATATTACCCTGGCTGGCCATCAGTCTTCAAAAGCTGTATAAAGGATAGTTAAGATTTCTGCACAAATGGACAAAAAGAAAATGCTCCAAAACTACGGTACGACATAAGCCCCGATCCAATACAAAATGATGGAGAGGCTGTGGAAGGAAATTACAGTGTAGTTGAGGCTAAGGTGGACTTCCCTGGTGGCTCAGACAGTAAAGAATCTGCCTGCAATGCAGGAGATCCAGGTCCAATCCCTGGATCAGGAGGATCCCCTGGAGAAGGGAATGGCAAACACTTCAATATGCTTAACTGGAGAATTCCATGGATAGAGGAGCCTGGTGGCCCAAAGGCCATGGAGTTTCAAAGAGTTGAACACAATTGAGCAATTAACACTTGCACTTTTTTCCCCCAAAGGCTAAGGCAGTAATGGGTAAGAGTTGGTTGAGCCAGAGAAGTCAATAAATCATCTTTATTAGGCCTGAAAGAATAAGAATCAAATCATAATCCTGTTGGGGAAGTCCAAGAAAATCCTAAGGTTATAACTTCTATTTCTGCTTCATCCCCCACACATCCCATATCTTTCTGTATATTTCAAGGCATGTCCTAGATAAGAATTACCAAATGTCTCAGTTGGTCACAATAAATATTTGAAAGGAATCAGACGGTCCACTATGGTGGGGTATGGAACAGGTGAACAGATGCCAGCCCTGAGGCTGAGGACAAGTAACTAAACAGTGAATGCCACCACCACCAGTCCCACCTCACTTGCACCCCTTCGCTTGCTAAAAAAAAATGTGTGAACTGTGGGGCCACAAAGTCCTCCATAAAGAAAAAACCCCAAATGGAAATGGCTTTGTACAACATACAATAAAAATCTTTAATCAACTAGATGTGGGTAACTGATGCGCATATGAAATTCAAATTATGGAAAAAAAGGTCATTTCATATAAAACAGGATTGGTAGTTTCATTGTAATTGCTCCAAAGTATATTCCTCACAGTTCCCTCCAGACTTTAAGCAACACATAACCTGAATCTTATATGAAATACTCCATTTAGTAGGGAATAGTACATGTGAAAATTATATACTTAAGAAGTTATCACTCAATAATCTTTCTATGAGGAACTCTTTCCCAATTAAAAAAAAAAAAGGTTAAATGTATTTGTTTCTCTTCTGAATGAATTTTAAAAAAACTAAAGAGCAGAGATGACAGTATCTTTTTCTGTACTGAGTGACCTGAATTAAAGAACAACTGTTCCTTCCATTAAATACTGAGCTAGCCATTATAAAAGTATACACAACCATTTAATTTTGAAAATCTAAGCAGACAATTCATGGTGGGGGGGGGGGGGAACTACACTTACCTACTAGTCTTAATAAAGTTACCAAGGACTTCATAAACAATAATACTTCTCAGGTAGACTTTTTTAAGGAAAAATAAAATCATTGAGTAGTGGGATTCAGAGAAAACATATCATTAGAATCTAACAGGAATTTCCACAAGTTTCAAGATAGACATAGCAAACCTGAAAGAAAAGGATGGCTTCAATACTTCCCTATGATGCTCTCTTGTTAAAAATCATGAACTAAAAATGTGGGTAATAATCCTTCCACTGGGTCTATGCTATAGCATGAGATACCCAGAGTACTATTCCACCCCATTTCTCACCATTCATCTACACATATCTTTCCCTGTCCACTGAGAGATGTATCTCAAAAAAAAAAAAAAGTAAGTAAGAGAGATAGGAAATGTTATATCCTAACATGTAATGGTCCCTTCAAGTAAAAATGTTTTAAAAACCCTATTAAACATAGCTGCTGAGATTGCCATTTTACATGAACTCCAACCATAACATTGTCAATAAAATTGTCTTAAATTTTCCGCATTCATGGGTCATTTTGTACATAAAGTTGATAATAGAAATAATGATGTGAAATTTTTTGAAAACCTGAAAGCAGTTATGAATAGGACTAAACTCAACAAATGGACATATTTGTCTGAAGAAAAGGCTGGTTCTTTCTCTTTAACTATCAGTTCAGTTCAGTTCAGTCTCTCAGTCATGTCTGACCCTTTGTGACCCCAAGAATCATGGCACACCAGGCCTCCCTGTCCATTACCAACTCCCGGAGTTTACTCAAACTCACGTCCATCAAGTCGGTGATGCCATCCAGCCATCTCATCCTCTGTCATCCCCTTCTCCTCCTACCTCCAATCCCTCCCAGCATCAGGGTCTTTTCCAATGAGTCAACTCTTCACATCAGGTGGCCAAAGTATTGGAATTTCAGCTTTAGTATCAGTCCTTCCAATGAACACCCAGGACTGATCTTTAGAATGGACTGTTTGGATCTCCTTGCAGTCCAAGGGACGCTCAAGAATCTTCTCCAACACCACAGTTCAAATGCATCAATTATTCGGTGCTCAGCTGTCTTCACAGTCCAATTCTCACATCCATACACGACTACTGGAAAAACCATAGCCTTGATTAGATGTACATTTGTTGGCAAAGTAATGTCTCTGCTTTTTATTATGATGCTATCTAGGTTGGACATAACTTTCTTTCCAAGGAGTAAGTGTTTTTTAATTTCATGGTAGCAGTCACCATTTGCAGTGATTTTGGAGCCCCAAAAGATAAAGTCTGACACTGTTTCCACTATTTCCCCATCTATTTCCCATGAAGTGATGGGGCCAGATGCCATGATTTTAGTGTTCTGAATGTTGAGCTTTAAGCCAACTTTTTCACTCTCTTCTTTCACTTTCATCAAGAAGGTCTTTAGTTCCTCTTCATTTTCTGCCATAAGGGTGGTGTCATCTGCATAACTGAGGTTACTGATATTTCTCCTGGCAATCTCGATTCCAGCTTGTTTTTCTTCCAGCCCAGCATTCTCATGATGTACTCTGCATAGAAGTTAAATAAGCAGGGTGACAATATACAACTTTGACGTACTCCTTTTCCTATCTGGAACCAGTCTGTTGTTCCACGTCCAGTTCTAACTGTTGCTTCCTGACCTGCATATAGGTTTCTCAAGAGGCAGGTCAGCTGGTCTGGTATTCCCATCTCTTTCAGAATTTTCCACCGTTCATTGTGATCCACACAGTCAAAGGCTTTGGCATAGTCAATAAAGCAGAAGGAGATGTTTTTCTGGAACTCTCTTGCTTTTTCCATGATCCAGCAGATGTTGGCAATTTGTTCTCTGGTTCCTCTGCCTTTTCTAAAACCAGCTTGAGCATCTGGAAGTTCATGGTGAAGTCTGGCTTGGAGAATTTTGAGCATGACTTTACTAGCGTGTGAGATAAGTGCAATTATGCGGTAGTTTGAGCATTCTTTGGCATTGCCTTTCTTTGGGATTGGAATAAAAACTGACCTTTTCCAGTCCTATGGCCACTGCTGAGTTTTCCAAATTTGCTGGCATATTGAGTACAGCACTTTCACAGCATCATCTTTCAGGATTTGAAATTGCTTAACTGGAATTCCATCACCTCCACTAGCTTTGTTTGTAGTGATGCTTTCTAAGGACCACTTGACTTCACATTCCAGGATGTGTGGCTCTAGGTGAGTGATCATACCACCATGATTATCTGGGTCATGAAGATCTTTTTTGTACAGTTCTGTGTATTCTTGCAACCCTTCCTAATATCTTCTGCTTCTGTTAGGTCCATACCATTTCTGTCCTATATCAAGCCCATCTTTGTATGAAATGTTCCCTTGGTATTTCTAATTTTCTTGAAGAGATCTCTAGTCTTTCCCATTCTGTTGTTTTCTTCTATTTCTTTGCACTGATCGCTGAGGAAGACTTTCTTATCTCTCCTTGCTATTCTTTGGAACTCTGCATTCAGATGCTTATATCTTTCCCTTTCTCCTTTTCTTTTCTCTTCTCTTCCTTTTACAGCTATTTGTAAGGCCTCCTCAGACTTTACAAATAGACAATCTCAAAGGTACAAAAATTCAAATTAAACACAGGCATTAAGTGCATAACATCATTCCTTCCTAAAATTTAGATGTTCTGCGCTAAAATAACAATGATAATGCATTATACATCAACCTCCCTGAAGTAGGAAATGGTAACCCACTTCAGTATTCTTGCCTGGAAAATTCCATGGACAAAGGAGCCTAGGGAGTCCATGGGGTCATGAAGAGTCAGATACAACGTACATCAACCTAAAACCTCTAACAATTTTTTATGTAGTAACAAAATCCTATAAAAAATCTATATATTCACCAAACTATTGAAAGATATAAAATGTTAAAACATAGCTTCCTGATAAACATTTCACATAGCTGTTAACAAACAGTTGCCTTGAATGTTTTAATATTCTCTTATTCCAGCAACAGTGAAATCTTTGCTGATAACTTCTGCAGAGTCACAAAACATCTACAGTTGAATTTCATATTCTCCAAAGTTGCATTTAGAATATATCTAGGAACTTTCTCTGCTTATCATTTTGCTAAAATGTTTGTGTTGGGTATAGAGGATGTATATTCTATGACATTACTGAACTCATAAATAAGGGGCAGTCTCTACTGAGAAAGCATGAACCAAGGAGATGTTCTGTGAGCCAGCTGCATATTTGCAAAACTGATTCAACAGCATTTTATGAGAATCACCTACCATCACTCAAAAATTAAAGATGGCTTTATTAACATAAGAAAATCTCTCCGTATGTTTAGTGAGATCCTCCACATGGTGACTTCATTAGATAACCAAAAATAAGCACTAAATACACTAAAGTCATTCCCACTAAAAGCAGGATAGCATGCCAAATACCAGACACCACCATTATCATTTAACACTGTCCTACAATTTCTGTCTAAGGCAGCAAAATAGCAAACCAAAAATAATGCTAACAAAGCCAGTAGCCAAACTACCATTTTGATGACAAGATCATACATAAGGAAGAGCTTAGAGAATTATTTATAAATCTTTTAGAATTAAGAAAAATAGTTTTGCAAGGAATCCATTTACTAGATAACTATTTTAAATAAAATAGTTTTCTACGTCACTTATAGCTAGTTAGAAGTGTTTTTTCTCACTTTAAAATGTTTCAAATGTACCAAAAAGTACAACTCTTGTAAATATCATTGTTATAATGATGTTACAATTGTTACAACAATTCTCCAATCATATTATAAAAGAGCTATGACATCCATTCTCTAAAATAACACCCATTTCAAAGATAGAAGTTCTAATAAAATAAAAAAAGATTTACTTTGCAATATCCCTATCCTATATTAGTTGTTTGAGCAATCTAAATAGCCCAGAAAGTGACCCTAATGAATACAGGAATTTAATACATGACAAATAAACATTACAAACCAATAAATTGTTCAAAATGGACTTTTGTTTACATTATCCAGAAGCAGAAATACTCTTTCACTATACTTGAACACGGGACTGTGAGGCTATTCAGTGCAATAACCTCCATTTCAATATTAGGAAAAATCCCATCTATAAACAAAACAAGTACAGAAGGGGAGGTTCTTATGATCGAGAGAGAGAAATCAGGCCCTGGTGACATCACCGGAGCCTTTAAACAGCCTTAAACTGGACCCAGGGTAGACCTACTCTAAAATGTGCCAATAAATTCCTTTTCTATTTAAGACAAACTGAGCTCTGTTTACTGTCACCTAATACACCTACCAAGAAAAGTAAATACCTTTAAGGAGTACATAAAGTAAACAAACATATATGTGAATATTCCAACAATACAGATAAATCAGAGACTCACTTACTACCAAGCTTTCATTTAAACAACACAGAGCTGCTCTGCCTAAATAACTGCCCCAATATCTAGGTTATTTCTGCTACTTAATCATAAAACAACAGAGCTTGAATACAGATGCACTAAGATGACCACTATTAGTTATGACGTTGACTTATACTATTACACTGTATGTTTAAGCCGTGTATTTTTACAACTACAACTGTATCAGAATAAGTAAATTTGCAAATATATTTATCCACATTTTAGTCTGGATATCCATCTGCATTTCAGTAAAGTACTGTATTATAGTGTGCTTCATGAGTAGAGGTTGATGTATATTTCATTTTATTTAATGTTTTCTACTGGATTATATTATGACTTAAATATAACTGAAAGATTTGATGCCTCAGAGTCTTTAGCAACTTGTTTCATTTTATATATATATATATATATATATATATATATATATCAAAGCTGAAGGAAGCCTGTTTCATATACCAAAAATATATGGTTTATAATATAATCNTACTGTATTATAGTGTGCTTCATGAGTAGAGGTTGATGTATATTTCATTTTATTTAATGTTTTCTACTGGATTATATTATGACTTAAATATAACTGAAAGATTTGATGCCTCAGAGTCTTTAGCAACTTGTTTCATTTTATATATATATATATATATATATATATATATATATCAAAGCTGAAGGAAGCCTGTTTCATATACCAAAAATATATGGTTTATAATATAATCAAATATATTATCTACTTAATATTTAAATGAATTTAGTGACTAACAATTTTTTTAAATTACACATTTAGTGAAAAATGTGATCTAATCTGACTCTCACAAAAGGCAAAGTGAGTATGGATATACAGTATGTCTTAATACATAACCTGTCAAAATTTAAACAGAAAGCCACACTTTAATATTTATTCCATTTGGAAAGTATTTTTGTCACATTCTTCTACCATAAGCTAACAAGAAAATATATCTTCATCTGTAGAAATACTGATAAAAGACATCAGAAATGGCTGCAAATATATTCCCTTTCTACTAGACCAACTATTATTGTTACCATTCAAGTCATGAATATGTAATATTCATAAATCACCTTCACTATTAAGTGAATAACCGGTATTCAAATTGCCTAATTTAGTCTCTCTACCTGTAACTGTACAAGTGACTGCTTTATTTATTCACAAGTTTATTTTTTCTGACAATCAATATCAGTTATGGTCCTTTTTACTAAATGTATAATACATATTCAGAAATATGAAAAAATTTCATTCTTTTTTTTAGTTCAGCATTTACAGATGTCAAAAGGCTCTAAATTCATACGTGGGCCCATCAATTACAGAAAAACATTATGGACATGTTTTTTCCTTATTGCTTCTCCTTTTTAGGAATCTAAGCAATCAATCGAGTTCACTGAGCCAAACATTCTTCTCAAATAAAATCACTTATAAAAAGAAGATTAAAAATGCTTATTTGGTTATCAATAGAGTAAGATGGGGTTTTTTCAGAAAGCAACCTGCAACTGTATCTCAGACAAGTGCTTTCTGAATTCCATAATGAAAATATCAAAAAAAAAAAAATCACTGATCTGAAATAAATTTTCACATTTATATTTCTGAAACAACTCCCATAATATTCAATTACAAAGAAAATTTCAAATCCAATCAGCCATGTAGTAATTTAGCTATTAAAAATAAATGATTAAAAGATTTAACCTTTTGAATGCTATTGTTTAATTACTAAGTCATGTCTAACTCTTTGAGACCCTATGGACTGTAGCCTGCCAGGCTCCTCTGTGCATGGGATTTCCCAGGCAAGAATACTGGAGTGGGTTGCTATTTCCCTCCCAGGAGATCTTCCTGACTGGAGTTCGAACCGGTGTCTCCTGCACTGGCAGGCAGATTCTTTACCACTGAGCTACCAGGGAAGCCCAACCTTTTGAATGGTATTGCTTATTATACATCTGGACACCAGATAGTCTGTAAGTCGGTGTCTTCATTGTCTTTCACCTAAAAATATAAAAAAGATTCTGCTGCTTTGTGAAGTTTTTAGAGCACGAAAGGAAAGCAGTATTAATATAAAAACTACATTTAACATATTATTTTATATCTTAAAAGTACCAATATCCATATACTCCATACCTGTACTATACCACTTAGGTATAAAGTTAAAAGAAATGAAGGAGAGTGCCAAAACAAAAGGGGTTTCCTGATAGACCTATATCTTTCAATTTAGACTGTGGGGCTGAAGCCTTGCTAATATTATGCTTTATTAGCAAGCATATTTTGAAAAAGAGTTCTTCTTTTCCTAAGCCTACAATACGACTGAGCGACTGAACTGAACTGAACTGAAGCCTACAATGTATTTTTTCCTATCAAAATCCAAAATCCTATGTATTATTTATTACTGAAGTCAGAAGAATATAAAAGTAGTTATTAAATTTTTCACTTCTCTGGTAAAAAGTTTTCCTGATGGTATGATGTAAAAAGCCTAAATCGCCTAAAGAAAAGTTAAAGTATTAATCAGTCAGTCATCTCCAACTCTTTGCAATCCCATGGACTGTAGCCCACCAAGCTCCTCTGGCCATCTAATTCTCCAGGAAAAAATACTGGAGTGGGTTGCCATTCCCTTCTCCAGGGGGAATCAAACCAGGTCTCCTGTATTGCAGGTGGATTCTTTACCATCTGAACCACTAAACTTAACCATAATTCCACAATAAGGCAACCATTTCACAAAGTAATTGATAATTTTTTGCATATTTCCTTATGTGCATATATGTCCAGAAACATCCAAGCTGTGCTCCTTGGACATCCACTACCCCTTGCCACCTCTAGTCTCTGATGCTCTCTCTGCCTAGAATGTCCTTTTCTGAACCCTCCTCCAAGTCACATTCTTCAGATCTCTCCTCAGACCTCACTTCTAAAGGTGAGTCTTCCTTTCTTAATCTGCATGACGAGCTCAAATTCCTCTATTTAAACTCTCAAAATCCTGATTACCTCTCCTCCCTATGATGCTTTTCCTTTATTTTTTTTTTTCCTTTGCTAGGCTGACTATAAAATCCTGGGACCTTTTGTGGGCAGGGCCGTGTTTAGGTGTGGCTGCAGGCTCAGTGAGTCTTGAGACTGCCTCTCTGCTGGTTGGTGGGACTGTCCCTGCCCGGTTAGTTGCTTGGCCTAAGGTATCCCAGTACTGGTGCCTACTAGGTTGGGATGTTGGGTGGGAATGGGTTGGGTCCTGAGGTTAATAGGCTGGAGGGAGGATTGTACAATGGTGATTGCCAGCACCAGCATCCACTGGTAGAATGAGCTTCCCCAAATGGCTGCCGCCAGTGGCTATATGTCCTCAAAGTGAGCGGCAGTTGCCTCTTGCCTCTCTATAGAGGACTATCCAAGATTAGCTGGTAGGTCTGACCTAGGCTCCTTTCAAATCATTGCTTTTGCTCTGAGTCCTGGAGCATGCGGTATCTTGTGTGTGTCCTTTAAGAGTGGAGTCTCTATTTACCCCAACCCTCAAGATCCTGGATAATAAGTTCATGTTGTTGTTGTTTAGGTGTTAAGCTGTGTCTGACTCTTTAAAGACCCCACGGACAGTCTGTAGCCCACCAGGCCCCTCTGTCCATGCGATTGCCCAGGCAAGAATACTGGAGTGGGTTGCCATTTCCTCCTCCCAGGATCTTCCTAACCCAGGGATTGAACCCACATCTTCTGCACTGGCAGATGGATTCTATCACTGAGCCACCCAGGAATCCCTACTGGCCTTCAAAGCCAAACATTCTGGGGTCCTGTCTTCCCAGTGCAGCAACTCGCGGCTGGGAAGCCCAGTGTGGAGTCAGAACCCTTCCTCCTTGATCTTCTGTGATTTTAATTATTCTCCATTTGTCAGTCACCCACCCATGGGTATAGATCTTGACTATACCTCAACAGCAGGCCTTCTACCCATCTCACTGTTGTTCCTTCTTTATATTTTCAGTTGCTTTACTGATAGGTTCCAGGATTTTTCATCAACAGTTGTTCTGTAAGTAGTTATAATTTTAGTGTGTCTGAGACAGTATATGAGCTCAGAATATTTCTACTCTGCCATCTTGGGAAGTTTCCCCCTGGCCATGTGTCATTTTTGACATTAAGAGCAATTATGGGTATTTCAAAGTTTACTGCTTTGCCTAAGACTGCCATTTCAAACTAGTCAGTCCTCATGTTCACCGCTGAAAGTATAATGTTGGAGGACATTCTATATAAAAGTTTCAAATGCCAGCAATATCTCTAAAGGTCACTATAATTTTAACAGGTTTAGTTAGAAAACCTATTCTCATTCCCAATTTAAGTTTCACTATATGTTTAAAGATTAACTTGTACTTTATTAACTAAAAAGCAGTTCTATTAGTTGCATATATATTAAAATACAATGTAATAATACACATAGTAGTAGAATGTTTACTACTAACCATTAACATTTAATTTTGGCATTTAATCATCAACAGCAAAATGATGCTATTTATAACATCAGAGATCCTATAGGTTTCACAGTTTTCAAAGTTTGTTCCAGTGACCCCTGGGACTCCTTGATTTCTTTTCAGAGAATTCTCTGTATCAAAATTAATTTTATAGAAATACTGCCTTAGTCCATGGAGGCTCACAACATCAGTTGTGTCCAACTCTTTGCGACCCAATGAATTGCACCACGCCAGGCCTCCCTGTCCATCACCATCTCCCGGAGTCCACCCAAACTCATGTACATCGAGTCGGTGATGCCATCCAACCATCTCATCCTCTGTCGTCCTCGTCTCCTCCTGCCCCCAATCCCTCCCAGCGTCAGAGTCTTTTCCAATGAGTCAACTCTTTGCATGAGGTGGCCAAAGTATTGGAGTTTCAGCTTCAACATCAGTCCTTCCAAAGAACACCCAGGACTGGTCTCCTTTAGGATGGACTGGTTGGATCTCCTTGCAGTCCAAAGGACTCTCAAGAGTCTTCTCCAACACCACAATTCAAAAGCATCATTCTTCGGTGCTCAGCCTTCTTCACAGTCCAACTCTCACATCCATACAGGACCACTGGAAAAACCATAGTCTTGACTAGATAGACCTTTGTTGGCAAAGCAAAGTCTCTGCTTTTGAATATGCTATCTAGGTTGGTCATAACTTTTTATTCCAAGGAGTAAGGATCTTTTAATTTCATGGCTGCAGTCACCATCTGCGGTGATTTTGGAGCCCCCCAAAAAATAAAGTCTGACACTGTTTCCACCGTTTCCCCATCTATTTCCCATGAAGTGATGGGACCAGATGCCATGATCTTCGTTTTCTGAATGTTGAGCATTAAGCCAACTTTTTCACTCTCCTCTTTCACTTTCATCAAGAGGCCTTNATCTCATCCTCTGTCGTCCTCGTCTCCTCCTGCCCCCAATCCCTCCCAGCGTCAGAGTCTTTTCCAATGAGTCAACTCTTTGCATGAGGTGGCCAAAGTATTGGAGTTTCAGCTTCAACATCAGTCCTTCCAAAGAACACCCAGGACTGGTCTCCTTTAGGATGGACTGGTTGGATCTCCTTGCAGTCCAAAGGACTCTCAAGAGTCTTCTCCAACACCACAATTCAAAAGCATCATTCTTCGGTGCTCAGCCTTCTTCACAGTCCAACTCTCACATCCATACAGGACCACTGGAAAAACCATAGTCTTGACTAGATAGACCTTTGTTGGCAAAGCAAAGTCTCTGCTTTTGAATATGCTATCTAGGTTGGTCATAACTTTTTATTCCAAGGAGTAAGGATCTTTTAATTTCATGGCTGCAGTCACCATCTGCGGTGATTTTGGAGCCCCCCAAAAAATAAAGTCTGACACTGTTTCCACCGTTTCCCCATCTATTTCCCATGAAGTGATGGGACCAGATGCCATGATCTTCGTTTTCTGAATGTTGAGCATTAAGCCAACTTTTTCACTCTCCTCTTTCACTTTCATCAAGAGGCCTTTTAGTTCCTCTTGATTTTCTGCCATAAAGGTGGTGTCATCTGCATATCTGAGGTGATTGATATTTCTCCTGGCAGTCTTGATTCCAGCTTGTGCTTCTTCCAGCCTGGAGTTTCTCATGCTGTACTCTGCATATAAGTTAAATAAGCAGGGTGTTTAAGTTATCCAAGTAATAGTAATTTGTTATATGGATAACTTAAACAAATGAATTTTATTTCTTACATTTTCTGAGGCCAAGAAGTCAAAAGATCGATGTCTGGTGAGTGCCAGCTTCCTGATCACAGACAGTCATCTTCAAATTGTGTCCACATATGGTAGGAGTAAGGGGGATCTCTGGAGTCATTTCTATAAAAGCACTAATCATATTCACGACTTGTGAGAGCTTTTACCCTCATGCCCTCATCACCTCCCAAAGGCTCCCCTCCAAATACCATCATATTAAGGATTAGTTTTCAACATATGAATTTTGGAGAGGCATATTCAGTCTCTAGAAAATACTAAGACTTTATTTTACTATTTTACTCCAGCTCTCTCAAAAGCACATATATTCTTGTATTTTAAATGTTTCTTAGTTTCAGTTTCTAATACAAGAGTCATAGACACAATCCACATAAATGAAAGTTCTTTAGGGTCCTCAGTATTTTAAGAGTGCAAAGAGGTCCTGAGGCCAAAGACTTTGAGTGACCTACAACCTAAATGATAAATTAAGAGATAAAATGATCAAACAAAAAATTGTTGCTACATATATTGAACTGCTTTTTAAAATATCACACATGTAAAATATCATACCTGTAAAAATACAGGTAACCCATGAACATCACAGGTATAAACTGCAAGGGTGAACTTACAGATATTTTTAACAATAAATACTGCAGTATTACATGATCGGAGGCTGGCTGAATCTACAAATGCCACCTGTGAAGTGAATACAGAGGAACTATGTATATAGAGAACCACACAGAAGTTATACAGATTTTTGACAGTATGCAAGGTTAGCACTCCAATCTCTGAGTTGCTAAAGGGTCAGCTATAGTAAATTAATTTACAAGTTGCATTGATAAATCCTAAATGCCTAAGTGTAGCAATAAAATATAATAAAATTAAACCAAAAAGCAAAATTCACCAATATGAAATGTTCCTACTCTCACAGGATGATATGAATTGAATTGTATGTCCCCCAAATTCATATATGGAAGCCCTAAACTCCTCCCTTATCGTGACTGTATTTACATAGGGCCTTTAAAGAGGCAACTAATGTTAAATGAGTTCATAAGGGTAAAGGTGGTGCCGTGATCAACTAGGACTTGTGTCCTTATAAGAAAAGGAAGAGATACCAGGCCATGGAAAGAAAGGCCATGGAAAGAAAAACAGCCAGAAGATGAACAACTATAAGCCAAAGACAGAGCCAAAAGAAGAAACTAAACATGCCAACACTTTAATCTTTTAACTTCAGCTCCAGACTTGTGAAAAAATAAATTTGTGCTTTTTAACCTACCAACACGTCTAACTGCAATTGCAAAAAAGAGAACTTTCCCATGAAAGGCTCTAACCTAACAACCTAATGAGCAGCCTGGCCTGCTCACAGAACAGCGGATTGAAGGAATACCAAAGGAGAGCTAGTCAGCTGTGTACCGGCCCCTCCCAACCCAGAGGCAGAGAGGCAGGCTTGCCACAGCCAGAGCCAGAGGGCAAGGGGCTGCTACAATCTCAGCCCCAGAGACAGCATCTTTCACCAAACTGTGAGCAGGCTCCCAGATACTAACCATGTCTTACTGAGATCCTTGATGGTTGACATCCGCCAGGAGGGTCGCAGCCTGAGATCAGCTCTCCAGAGGAGACATATGGCACACCTGAGACGGTGCTCTCACAGCATACCCAGGAAACCAAGCAGCCATGACAAGGGAGATGATTAAGATGCACGGCCCAACTGGGACAGTGCTCACCAAAAACCTGGTTGCCTGAGCTGCTCATAACTGGGAAGGGCACAAAACGCATGCCCAGCCCACACAGACTGAGCCAGAACTGTGTCTGAGTGTCTCCTGAGGAGGCAGGGGTCAGCAGTGGCCTGCCACAGGGGCTCTAGGTGCAGCAGACCTCGGTATGGCATAAGCTCTTTTGGAGGAGGTCGCTATTAACCCCACCACAGAACCACCAGAACTTACACGGGACTGGAGAAACAAACTCTTGGAGGGCACAAACAAAACCGTGTGCACACCAGGACCCAGGAGACAGGAGGAGTGACCCCACAAGAACTAACCCAGACATGCCCATGAGTGTCCAGGAGACTTCCAGTGGAGGCGTGGGCTGGTGGTGGCCTGCTTCAGAGTCAGAGGCACCGAGTGCAGCAATGCATGCATGAGACCTTTTGAAGGAGGTCGCCATTATCTTCATTACCTCCACCATAGTTTGGCCTCAGCTCAAGCAACAGGGAGGGACCACACTCCCACCCATCAATAGAAAATTGGGTTAAAGATTTACTGAACATGGCCCTGCCCATCAGAACAAGACCCAGTTTCGCCCTCAGTCAGTCTCTCCCATCAGAAAGTTTCCATAAGCCTCTTCCTTCTCCATCAGAGGGCAGACAGACTGAAAACCACAATCACTGAAAACTAACCAAACGAATCACATGGATCACAGCCTTGTCTAGCTCAATGAAACTATGAGCCACACTGTGTAGGACCAACCAAGATGGATGGGTCATGGTGGAGAGTTCTGACAAAAAGTTGTCCACTAGAGAAGGGGGTGGCAAACCACTTCAGTATTCTTGCCTTGAGAACCCCATGAACTGTATGAAAAGGCAAAAAGATAGGACACTGAAAGATGAACTCCCCAGGTTACTAGGTGCCCAATATGCTACTGGAGATCAGTGGAGAAATAACTCCAGAAAGAATGAAAAGACAGAGCCAAAGCAAAAACAATGTTGTGGATATGACTGGTGATAGAAGTAAAGTCGAATGGTGTAAAGAGCAATATTGCATAGGAACCTGGAATGTTAGGTCCATGAATCAAGGCAAATTGGAAGTGGTCAAATTGGAGATGGCAAGAGTGAACATCAACATTTTAGGGATCAGTAAACTAAAATGGACTGGAATGGGTGAATTTAAAACTCAGATAACCATTATATCTACTACTGTGGGCAGGAATCCCTTAGAAGAAATGGAGTAGCCATCATGGTCAACAAAAGAGTCCAAAATGCAGTACTTGGATGCAGTCTCAAAAATGACTGAATGATCTCTGTTTGTTTCCAAGGCAAACCATTCAAGAGCACCGTAATCCAAGTCTATGCCCCAACCAGTAATGCTGAAGAAGTTGAAGTTGAACGGTTCCACGAAGACAAACAAGGCCTTCTAGAACTAACACCCAAATGAGATGTCCTTTTCATTACAGGGGACTGGAATGCAAAAGTACGAAGTGAAGAAACACCTGGAGTAACAGGCAAATTTGGCCTTGGAGTACAGATGAAGCAGATCAAAGGCTAACAGAGCTTTGCCAAGAGAACCCCCGGTTATAGGAAGCACCTGCTTCCAACAACACACGAGAAGACTCCACGGAGGGACATCACCAGATGGTCCATACCAAAATGAGACTGATTATATACTTTGCAACCAAAGATGGGGAAGCTCTCTACAGTCAGCCAAAAACAAGTCCAGGAGCTCACTGTGGCTCAGATCATGAACTCCTATTGCCAAATTCAGACTTAAATTGAAGAAAAGTAGGGAAAATCACTAGACCATCAAGGTATGACCTAAATAAAAACCTTTATGATTATAGAGTGGAAGTGACAAATAGATTCAAGATTTTAGAGCTGATAGACGGAGTGCTTAAGAACTATGGACAGAGGTCTGTGGTACTGTACAGGAAGCCGTGATCAAGACCATCCCTAAGAAAAAGAAATGCAAAAAGGCAAAATGATTGTCTGACAAGGCCTTACAAATAGCTGAGAAAAGAAGTGAAAGGCAAAGGAGAAAAGGAAAGATGCCCATTTCAATGCAGAGTTCCAAAGAATAACAGAGAAGTAGCAAGAAAAAACCTTCCTCAGTGACCAATGCAAAGAAATTGAGGAAAACAATAGAATAGGAAAGACCAGAGATCTCTTCAAGAAAATTAGAGATAGCAAGAGAACATTTCATGCAAAGATGGGCACAATAAAGGACAGAAATGGTATGGACCTAACAGAAGCAGAAGATATTAAGAAGAGGAATACACAAAAGAACTATACAAAAAAGATCTTCATGATCCAGATAACCATGAAGGTGTGATCACTCACCTAGAGCTAGACATCCTGAAATGTGAAGTCAAGTGGGCCTTAGGAAACATCACTACAAACAAAGGTAGTAGAGGTGATGGAATTCCAGCTGAGCTATTTCAAATCCTGAAAGGTGATGCTGTGAAAGTGCTGTACTCAATATGCCAGCAAATTTGGAAAACTCAGCAGTGGCCACAGGACTGGAAAAGGTCAGTTTTCATTCCAATCCCAAAGAAAGGCAATGCCAAAGAATGCTCAAACTACCACACAATTGCACTCACTTCACACACGAGCAGAGTAATGCCCAAAATTCTCCAAGCCAGGCTTTAGCTGTACGTGAATCATAAAATTCCAGATGTTTAAGCTGGATATAGAAAAGGCAGAGGAGCCAGAGATCAAATTGCCAACATCCACTGGATCATCAAAAAAGTGAGAAAAAATATCTACTTTTGCTTTATTGACTATGCCAAAGCCTTTGACTCTGTGGATCACAACAAACTGTGGAACATTCTGAAAGAGATAGGAATACCAGACCACCTGACTTGCATCCTAAAAAATCTGTATTCAGATCAAGGAGTAACAGAGAGAACTGGACATGGAACAACAGACTGGTTCCAAATAGGGAAAGGAATACATCAAGGCTGTACATTGTCACTCTGATTATTTAACTTACATGCAGAGTACATCATGCAAAATGCTGGGCTGGATGAAGCACAAGCTGGAATCAAGACTGCCTGGAGAAATATCAATAACCTCAGATATGCAGATGACATCACCCTGATGGCAGAAAGCAAAAAACTAAAGAGCCTCTTGATGAAAGTAAAAGAGGAGAGTGAAAAAGTTGGCTTAAAACCCAACATTCAGTAAATGAAGATCTTGGCATCTGGTCCCATCACTAAACGGTAAATAGATGGGGAAACAATGGAAACAGTACAGACTTAATTTTGGGGGGCTCCCCAAAATCACTGCAGATGGTGACTGCAGCCATGAAATTAAAAGACACTTGATCCTTGGAAGAAAAGTTATGACCAACCTGGCCACAGGACTGGAAAAGGTCAGTTTTCATTCCAATCCCAAAGAAAGGCAATGCCAAAGAATGCTCAAACTACCACACAATTGCACTCACTTCACACACGAGCAGAGTAATGCCCAAAATTCTCCAAGCCAGGCTTTAGCTGTACGTGAATCATAAAATTCCAGATGTTTAAGCTGGATATAGAAAAGGCAGAGGAGCCAGAGATCAAATTGCCAACATCCACTGGATCATCAAAAAAGTGAGAAAAAATATCTACTTTTGCTTTATTGACTATGCCAAAGCCTTTGACTCTGTGGATCACAACAAACTGTGGAACATTCTGAAAGAGATAGGAATACCAGACCACCTGACTTGCATCCTAAAAAATCTGTATTCAGATCAAGGAGTAACAGAGAGAACTGGACATGGAACAACAGACTGGTTCCAAATAGGGAAAGGAATACATCAAGGCTGTACATTGTCACTCTGATTATTTAACTTACATGCAGAGTACATCATGCAAAATGCTGGGCTGGATGAAGCACAAGCTGGAATCAAGACTGCCTGGAGAAATATCAATAACCTCAGATATGCAGATGACATCACCCTGATGGCAGAAAGCAAAAAACTAAAGAGCCTCTTGATGAAAGTAAAAGAGGAGAGTGAAAAAGTTGGCTTAAAACCCAACATTCAGTAAATGAAGATCTTGGCATCTGGTCCCATCACTAAACGGTAAATAGATGGGGAAACAATGGAAACAGTACAGACTTAATTTTGGGGGGCTCCCCAAAATCACTGCAGATGGTGACTGCAGCCATGAAATTAAAAGACACTTGATCCTTGGAAGAAAAGTTATGACCAACCTTTCCACAGGACTGGAAAAGGTCAGTTTTCATTCTAGTCATTCTAAGTTTCCAAATTTGCTGGCATATTGAGTGCAGCACTTTCATAGCATCATCTTTTAGAGTATATTAAAAAGCAGAGCCATTACTTTACCAACAAAGGTCATCTAGTCAAAGCTATGGTTTTTCCAGTAGTCATGTATGGATGTGAGAGTTGGACTATGAATAAAGCTGAATGTGGAAGAATGGATGCTTTCCAACTGTGGTATTGGAGAAGATTCTCAAGAGTCCCTTGGACTGCAAGGAGATCCAACCAGTCCATCTTAAAGGAAATCAGTCCAGAATATTCACTGGAAGGACTGATTCTGAAACTCCAATTCTTTGACCACCTGATGCAAAGAACTGACTCATTTGAAAAGACCTTGATGCTGGGAAAGAGTGAAGGTGGGAGGAGAAGGGGATAACAGAGGATGAGATGTTTGGATGGCCAAACTCAAACTCATTTCCATCACTGATGCGATGGAAATGAGTTTGAGTATGCTCTGGGAGTTGGTGATGGATAGGGAAGCCTGGTGTGCTGTGATTCATGAGGTTGCAAAGAGTTGGACATGACTGAGTGACTGAACTGAACTGACTGAACACTATAATAATTTGTGATAGCAACCCTACCACACAGATATACAAGACTAAAGTTTTTCATGTTCTTCTATTAACCTATAGTTTTCAACTATTATAGTGAGAGTCACAAGGTGGAAAAAGGATACTGCAGTCACAACACATTTCTCACAACACAGTCTTAATTCTTTTATTGTCTTTGTTCCTTAGGGAAAAAATTTAATATAAGCAGTTTCCTGGAATAAATTTTATTTTAGACACAGAACTTCAGTATCATTTCAAATGTGATCCTTAAAGAATCTATAGTTTTCCCTCTCCCTAACTGTAAAGCAAGTTGATCATTGCCAAAACTAACAAACCAACAAACATGAAGAAAACATTTACTTTTTAAACAAAAAATAGGGCAATGTACTTGCAGTATACTCTCTTAGGCAAAGAATATCTTCTAAGAATACTGTAATATAAAGGGAAAACTAGCCCACAATTACTATTATTATTAACATCAGAATCATCATGATGTAGGAGCCCTCATAAAAGTTCTCTGTTAAAAACTTACATGAAAGAAAGCAAATTCATCACTAGCCAGCCAATCAGATTTAAGGAAAAAAATAATTCCTAGAATTTCTGTCTTCCAATTTCCCAGGACCCCAGCCTCCAGATTTCTAAACTCAGAACACTAGATTTAAAATATCACATTATAGTATTATGGGAAGAGTAACCATTTCATAAAGTAGTTTTCCTTTCAATGTTCTAAGTTTATACATGTAGCCTGCATTACTGGTAACCTTGAACATTAATGAACAAAGGCATCTCAGTAGATTAAAAAAAGAAGCATAGTACAAAGATAAATGTACACAGTCAGTATCTTCCCATCATTTATACCAAGGAAAGTACAACCAGTGTAATTAATCTACCATAACAAAAGTGTTTGCTGCCTCTGAAAGAAACAGTCTCAGATATAATTCAATACTAAAATTGCATACTCTAAGAATATAAACATGATTTTGCTTTTATTTAAGTCAGTTAGATGGATCAAATATATGTATTTAAGCTTTTACTATCTTAAACTTGGAGTTTGGTATCATATGTTTTAAGGTATAATCTTATTTGAACCCTACTAACAAATGGAAGGAAATCTTGAAATATTAGACATAAAAGTATTGTCAATAAAAACCATGTCTATTACATACCATGTTTCTACTGAAGTTTTTCAATATACTGTTAAATTCAAATAGTCCAAATAAAAATTTATCAACTTATGTCTAATTTACAATTCAACTGTATCTGAGCTTTCACAGATGTTCAAATAGTTATATTTTAAATATGCATTTAAGCAATTTCCCTCTCCTCCAAAATAATATTTTTGCATAAACAGTTTATAAATATGAATCCACATGGGCAGCCTTTTGGTTAAAAATATCTCAATATACCATTACTCAAAATATTTTGTGTATATCCTAGTAGGTAAATATGGATGTGTCCTATGTAGGATGACTTTGCATGTCCTCCAGGTAGCCCCAAAGGGCAGTGTTGGCAATAATGACCCATCTGTTCACTACCAGCAACCAGAAAACTTCTAATGAAGACAGATGTGGGTCACCCTGTACAAGCAGGCTGCAGGGTGTTAATGAATCCACCTAACGGTCACTACTTGCCACTCTGAACTGATTGATGACCTAAAAGGTTTGGTTTGAAAAGCAAAGATGAGTATTTCATACTCATCAGTCTTACCAGGACACTGCTTTCACTTTCTCTTACAAACTCATTCTTTACTACTTGCCTTTGTCAATTCTTAGAAAATATTACTATTGTTTATTAGACTCAGCCTTTTAAAATAAACTTACCACTACTAGCACTTTTGAGAAATTAATTCCTCCTAAATTTCTTTACCGACTGACCCACAAAATAGCTCCATATGGTGACACAGCAACACTATATATATCCAACACAAAAGGGAACATTTTCTTTCACAGAAAAATTCTTTAGGAACATTTGTATGTGTTGTAGACATGTTATTTATATAGGATAAAAATCTCGCTATAATGTTACTTTTTAAAACATATTTTCATTAACTGCTTTGAAATAAAATTATTTCACTCCAGGTTCCAAAAAGAATGCTCGCTTACAGAGACCACTTCATGAAATATTTATATGCCCATTAAAAAAATGTATAGAGATGCTCATTTTACTTTCCTAAATATGCTACAGGTAAGACTCAAGAATCATAACTTATTTAGCTGTTTTTCAGAATAAATCTGTATTATATTATACCTAAACTCATAAAGAAAAACTAATATAGCTATAAATTGATTCTTAGAAAAATTAATACATATAAAAGGTAAATACAATCAAAAAGTAAAAACATACAACTTTAGAAAATACACATTTATATATACATAAAACTGTATTTTATGTGTTATCTAATGTTAAGAAATATTATCTAATGTCAAGCAATTGTTTATGTTTGAAGGAATATTTATAGTTTATAAACTATATCGCTATAAAGTTCACTTTCTGTATTGAGATTTAAAACAACCTGTTGCTTTAGTCACAAATAAATAATTTACACTTAGAGCAAATCTGTTTACTAGATTGGTAACCATGACTGACTTTCACTTATACTACCTGGCAATCCTTAACAGTTACAATTCATATGTGAACACATGCACACAAGTATAAACACACACACCACCCCAGCAGCTACTCTTAGAGAGAAAAGGTGTCTCTTTTAGTCTACCAAATCTAAAATATCCAATAAAAAAAAATCAATGTGAATTTTTAAAAAGCAGAATAGGATGACTCAAATAATTTAAAATTAGGCAAACTCAAAGTATAATTATAAACACAGCAATAACACAAACACATTATGAAATATAGCAAAGATTAGTTTTACTCACATGAAGGCAGTGATGTAAGTAACTATCACAATTTCTATCTTCAAGAACAGTACACAAAAATGAATTACACATGGCTGCTTCTGTCACTCAATTTTAGGGCATTATATTAGAAAAGTACATAGGGATTGTTTTTTCAAACAGCAGCAATTAATATATGTAGTACCTTAAATGCAATAAGTGCTTTCACACACATCATCTCATGTATTATGTAATCCTGTGAAGTAGGAATTATCATAACTTTTATTTTATAAATTAAAAAACTCTGAAATATTAAGTTACTTTTCAGCATCCACATTTAATAAGAGATGAATCAATTTTATATCCATATTTTCTAACTCATAATCTCCATAATCTTTTTCTTTCTACATGTCAAAGCTGAAAACAAGGTCTACTTGATTTATATCATAACCATACCTTGTTTTATAGCAACTTCACTTACCTAGGGGCCTTTTATTCAGCTAGCATGGATATATGAAACAGAGTATAAGCATAAGCTATAAGCAAAAGGTATCTATGAATAAGTATAAAAAATATCCCATAGGATAAACCTGGAGATTATCATACTAAGTGAAGTAAGTGAGACAGAGAAAGACAAATAACATATGGTATCACTTAAATGCAGAATCTAGAAAAGAAATTATAAAAGTGAATTTATTTACAAAACAGAAATACTCACAGACTTAAAGAATTAATTTATGGCTACCAGGAAGAAAAGGTGGGGGAGAGTATAGATTGGGAGTTTGAGATTGACATGTACACACTGCTTTATTTAAAATAGTTAACCAACAAGGGCATACTGTATAGCTCAGGGAACTCAGCTCAATATTCTGTAATAACCTAAATGGGAAAAGAATTTGAAAAAGAATGGATACTTACATGGGTATAATTGAATCATTTTGCTACATACCTACAACTAACACATCACTGTTAATCAACTACACCTCAACATGAAGTTTTTTTTAATCCCATAACAAAAATTTAGACTGTTGGGTATTTCTCATAGTCAAGTAGCTGGAAACTTCATTCAATTCCTGTTTGATTATATATTTCCCAAGCAAACAATGTTTTAGTGGCCCAAGCTGCATGCAATTTTTCAAAAAATGAAAATAAAAACCTGGAGACTACAGGGTCTCTACTAAAAAGTCACAAATTTAAAGGCAGGTTTAGCATGATGTAATTAATAAGGTTAGAGTGGGGTAGATACAGAAAGTATAGATAGAATAAGGTAGCAGAAACAGACAGTCAAAGCCATGAAAGATCAGAACAAAGAGTAGATCTGACAGCAATCTGTAAAAGTCTCTTCAAAGCTGCTCTGAATGGCCCACTTAAACTTGCAATGACTCTCACTCTGCAATTATCTACAAGATGTCTCCTGATGTCTGACACCACAGCCCCCTGTACACACTCATGAAGATGTGAGCTTCAGGGTCTGTGGTGACAGAATGTTCCCACAACAAGAGTTCACCAGGAATGAAGGTCCATTCTGATGTATATGGAATTCCAGTTTAATTATAATTGGATGTTCTGGTTTATTTATGTCATAATTGACTCAGGGTAATAGATTACTTGATGGATTTACAGACCAGAAAAGTATACGCTCTAGGAATGGACAGCAGAAAGCCATTAATGGAAGAGAAGGGTTGCAGAAATTTTGATTTGGCTTCTAGGATATCAGGACAGAACTGAAACCTTTCACTTTCCTAGGACAATCCTCTAATGATGCACAGAAATCCCAAGTCATTACAAACTACATTTTTCCAAGATAAATCACTGACTCTATAAATTTAGAATTATTTGCATTCCTGAGAGACCCAGAAAACCTTAAGTGTCTTCCAATTACTTACTGAAAGGGATGGGATGTATCATGGCTCAGAGACTTTACACACAGAAGTGTAAACAAGTATAAGAGCATCTGTACGGGCTGTCAACAAAGGAGGCCCATTACAAGTGAAATAATAGAGTTAGAAACATTGGAAAACAGGCTAGTGAGTTTGTGCTTTTGAAAAAAGAAGGTGAAGTGCAAGTTCAGTAGAGTAATATGTAATCTAGCCTTTAAGACATGTTCATCTTTAAAACACACAGCCAACCATACACAAATATGGGCATCAACATGTTCACACTATTTGTGTTCTGCTCTCTTTGCCTAAACCATCTCTTAATATTTTACCAACCTAATATTGACCTTTCCAGATTCTGAGCTGTTCCCTCACTTTCCTACCTATAATCTAACCCCATTCTTTAGACCAAATAATCAGCTACCTTTGAATTTTCCCTGTCTTCCTTATCTACATTTTAGATACATTTATATATCATTTACACATTTATATATCATTTGTATATATCATATATAAATATATCTAAATGATACATTTATATATCACTTGTATATATCATATATAAATATATCTAAATGATATATTTATATATCATTTGTATATACATTTTTATATATATATATATAATTTATATAATTTTCCCTGTCTTCCTTATCTACATTTTGACCACATTTATATCTTTGCCTTGGCTCTCAAGGCTGTTACCCTCTACTAGGTTCCCTTAGCTCTGAGAAAGTTAAAGTGTTAGTCACTCAGTTGTGTCTAATTATTTGCAACCCAATGAATTATAACCCTCCAGGCTCCTCTGTCCATGGAATTCTCCAGGCAAGAATACTGGAGTGGCTTGCCATTCCCTTCTCCAGGGCATCTTCCCAACCAGGGATCAAAGCGTGGTCTCCTGCATTGCAAGAAGACGTATTTACTATCTGAGCTACCAGGGAAGCTCTGAGAGCATGACTAAATACATGGTTGCAAAGTTCTCATATCAGAGAATGTGAGTCTTCTGTGGATTTGAATCCTGGTGACAAGAACTCCTTTTACATAAATATTTAGGAATATCATAATTTCTTCTTTCTAAATCATTGATAAAAATATACTGATATAAATTTCCGTTTACTTTGAATAGGTCAAGAAGATTTTTACTGGAGTTGAATCCTTCTAGTCACAGAAGTTCTTGGAAAATATGAACTAATACATTATTATATGAAAAACAGACAAGACTAACAAGAGGGGAAAAGACTGTAGGAAAAAAATACTGAAAAGGAAATGCTCATAGCTTATTGAATTTAAATGTATATCAGATTTATCAATTCACTCATCAAAGACACAAGAGGACCATTCTAGGAAGAAGGGATACATAACAATGAATAACAAAAAACAAATCTATGCCTTCTCACAGGTTACATTCCAGTAAACTATATAAATCATATAATTTACACTACAATGTCATTTACTAACAATATAATACACTGATTTTCAATGTAAACTCTTGATTTTTATTTTTTTATTTTTTATTTTTTTTAAACTCTTGATTTTTAAAAGATCCAAAACTTCTGTAACCATCACCATAATCAAGCTACAGAATATTTCTATCACCACAAAAGTTTTCATGTACCACCTTCCAGATAATTCTTCTACTCCAGGACACAGTTCAGTTCAGTTGCTCAGTCGTGTCCGACTCTTTGTGATCCAATGAATCGCAGCACGCCAGGCCTCCCTGTCCATTACCAACTCCCAGAGTTCACTCAGACTCACGCCCATNTACCTACCATCTTACTTGGATTTCTCTTACCTTGGGCATGGGGTATCTCTTCCCAGCTGCTCCAGCAAAGTGCAGCCACTGCTCCTTACCTTGGATTAGGGGTATCTCCACACCACCACCCTTCCTGACCTTCAATGTGGGATAGCTCTTCTAGGCCCTCCTTCGCCCGCACAGCCACAGCTCCTTGGATGTTGGGTTGCTCCTCCCAGCCACTTCCCCGGCCTCCAGAGCTGCCTCTGGCACTGTCTCTGCCCTCGGGTGCCACCTCTGGCCTCAGGCATGGGGTGGCTCTCCCCGGCCATCGCCCCTGACCTCGGATGCAGTGTGGCTCCCCCCAGCTGCCGCCTGTGACCTCAGACATGGGGTGGCTCCTCTCGGCCACCTGCGCTTTAGTGCGCATGAATGTTTAGGAAATGTAAATTAAAACTGCAAAAACATATCACTTCACACCCACTAGGATGGCCATAATCAAAAAGAAAAGCTATAGCAAGTGCTGCAATGGTGGAAAGAAATTAGAACCTTCATATTTTAGTGGTCACAATATAAAATAGTGCACCTGTTTGTACCACAGAAAGTTAGAATTACAGTATTACACAGCAATTCTACACCTATCCAAGAGAATTCAAAGCATATGTCCATACTAGACTCATACACAAATGTTCATGGCTTTATTCTTATGCTTTCATTTAGCATATTGCTATACTTACTACTTTTCTTCTTAGCCAAAAAGTGATTATGACCCAAATGTGTGTTGACTAATGAATGGATAAACAAAATGTGGTACATCCATACAATGTAATATTATTTAGCCATGAAAAGAAATAAAACATTGATACATGCTACATCCTAGAAAACACTATGCCAAATGAAAGAAGTCAATAAAGGACAAATGTGTATGATTCCATACATATGAAATGTTCAGAGAAACAAATCTACAGACCCAGAAAATAAATTATTGATTGCCTAGAGCTAAGAGGATTGGAGGGGGATGGAAATAATCGCTTATTGAGATGAATTAAAATATTCTAGAATTGATTGTGGTGACCGTTTACACCTCTGAGAACATATCAAACCATGAAATTATATACTTTAAATAATTGTATCTGAATAAAGCTATTTTTTCCAACAAAGCAAACCTCTAAATTAAAAAGAAGTCAATTTTGAGGTTGGGGCAAGGTAGTGGAGTACAAAGATCTTGAGCTTACCTCCTCTCATGAGAACACCAAAATCACTATATTCAGAACAACCATCAAGGAAAAAGCCTGCAAAGATCTTCCACAACTAATGTTATAAAGAAGGAACCACGAGACAAGGTGGACTCCAGGGATAAAGCAGCAATTTTGTAAGTGCCTGAGCCAGAGCTTCCTGCTAGTCCTGGAGAGCCTCCCATGGAGCTAGGAAGTGGCTATGGCTCACATGAGAACAAAAACACTGATGGGAGCCGTACTTAGGAACACTCTACCGTAGTAACAACGTTGTTGTGGCTGCCATCTTAGCTCAGTTGTGCCAAGACCTGGCCACACCCAGTAGCCTGTAGGTGGTATAGGGACATTTCAGGCCAAATAACTAATTGAGCAGGAACACAACTTCACTCATCACCAGACAGGCTGTCTAAAGAATTCTCGAGCCCATAATCATCTCTAAACAGGCCTCCAGACNTCTACCGTAGTAACAACGTTGTTGTGGCTGCCATCTTAGCTCAGTTGTGCCAAGACCTGGCCACACCCAGTAGCCTGTAGGTGGTATAGGGACATTTCAGGCCAAATAACTAATTGAGCAGGAACACAACTTCACTCATCACCAGACAGGCTGTCTAAAGAATTCTCGAGCCCATAATCATCTCTAAACAGGCCTCCAGACACTGCCCTGCCCACCAGAGGGTTAAGACCAGCTTAATCCACCAGTGGGCAGGCACTGGCCCTTCCCTGTGGGAAGCCTACAGTAGCCTCTAGACAAGCCTCATGCAAACACCATATAGAAAACAATTATGATCCCATAGCTTGTAGATCCACTCCACTACAGCAGGCCAGACCTTACCCTGGGACCAGGTGGGCCCTGGCCCTACCCACTAGCAGACCAATACAAGCTTCAAGACACTCCAGATCCCACACCCAACTGTGTGAAGAACCCCCCACAAACACAAAAATGGTCTGAAACAAGCTCTGAGATCCCTGGGCCCTACTGCCATACTCCAGAAACACTTCTACCTGCCAAGAGTCTGGCACTGACCCCAAGAACAGGCATCACCCACCGGTGAGCAGGCAACAGTCCCAAAGTCTTCAGGACCCTACACTGCCCACCTCTGAGGCAGTACTAGCCCCAAGGTCCCCTAGGGTCCTGAATCTAACCACCTGCTGACCAGACTCCACTAAACAACAGCCAGTAGCTCCCACACAAGGTGAGGCTTGGCAACCCACTGGACGAGAGGCCAGCAAAGCCTACCCAAACACTTACAAATAAGGACACACCAGCCCTCATATGAGGAACCCCTCCAGCATATAGTTTGAGTGATAAGAGGAAAGTGTGCTGCTAAGACACAGAGGATATCCCCTACAGAAGGTGACTTCTACCAGGTTGAGAAACATAACTAATGTACATAAAAATATATAAAAATAAAATTGAAAAACTAATACATAAAAATAAAATTGCAACCTAGACAAAATGAGCCAGTGATGAATATGTTCCAGACAAAGGAACAAGATAAAATTCCAGAAGAACAACTAAGTAAAGTGGAAACAGGCAATCTACCAAGAAAGACTACAGAGTAACGGCTGTAGAGATGACCAAAGAATTTGAGAAAACAGGTACACAGTGTTTAACAAAGAGTTGGAAAATATAAGAACAATCAAACAGAGATGAAGAACACAATAACTGAAATGAAAAATACACTAAAAGGAATTAAGAGGAGACTAAATGATACAGAGAAATGGATCAGATAGAATAATAGAAATCACTGCCACTGAAAAGGCCAAAGAACAAAAGAATGAAAAGAAATGAGGGCAGTTTAAAAGACCTCTGGGACAACATCAAACATACTAATATTTGCATTATAGGGGTCCTAGAAGAATGAGAGAGAAAAGGCTTGAGAAACTACTGAAGACATAATAACTGAAAACTTCCCTAACCTGGGAAAGAAAACAGACATCAAAGTCCAGGAAGCACCAAGAGTCCCATACAGGATTAACTCAAAGAGGAACAGGCCAAGGCAGAATGCAATTGAAATGGCAAAAATTAAAGATAAATAGAAAATATTTAAAGCAATAATGTCAGCCACAAAGCAAGCCTTGATAAATTTAAGAAAACTGAAATAATATGAGGCATCTTTTGTGACCACAACACCATGAGATTAGAAATCAACTATAAGAAAAAAACTGTAGAGCACAAACAGTAGGTAATGAGTCACCAATGGATCACTGAAGAGATTAAAGAGGAAATTTTTTTACATACCTAGGAGAAGGAAATGGCAACCCACTCCAGTGTTCTTGCCTGGAGGATCCCATGGACAGGGGAGCCTGGCAGGCTGCAGTCCATGGGGTCACTGGGAATCTGACACGACTGAGCGACTTCACTTTCATGCATTGGAGAAGGAAATGGTAACCCACTCCAGTGTTCTTGCCTGGAGAATCCCAGGACGGGGGAGCCTAGTAGGCTGCCATCTATGGGGTCGCACAGAGTCAGACACGGCTGAAGTGACTTAGCAGCAGCAGCAGCAGAGACAAATGAAAATGAAAATAACAACAATCCAAAACCTATGGGATGCAGCCAAAGCAGGTCTAACAGGGAAGCTTACAGTGATACAAGCTTAGAAAACAAAAATCTCAAATAAACAATACCAAGAGAAACAAGAACCAAACACAAAGTTAGTAGACGCCAGCTGATAGAACTGCCTCTATTTCATGTTACTATGCCTCCCTTGGAGAAGGACCTGCCAGCGCCTCCACTACTCACCCCTCAGGGCTGGATCCAGCACCCACCATGCGCAGCCAAGACCCTGGCTCTGCACCAGTTCTCTGTGCGGCCTTGTCTCAGACACTGGTGCCACCACTGGCAGGGATGTGCCTATACCAGACCAGCTCCAAGAGAACTCCCACTCCCTTTCCCATGCATGGGGAAAATCACCTTTCTGATGTGCTGTTCTTCTTCTTTTGTCTTAATAATTGAACTTTTACTTTAGATAAAGTATTCTGTATGTCTTTCATAACTTAGCTATGGACTGAGGGATGAGGTCATGCAGGCAAAATGCCTTCTACAATTTTCTACGTTACCATCCTTAGTTTTGAAGCTCCTTGAGGCCTCCGTAGCTTCTTCATGGTACTGCAGAGCTTTCCCAGAGCTATTTTCATCAGGATATAGTTGTTTATTGAGTGTTACTATTTTATGGGGAAAGAAGAATGTTGGGACTCCAAGTTCACCATCTTGCTGATGTCATTGCCAGAAAATATTTTATGTTTAAAACACTTGTTTCCTGACTTCCAGTCTCCAGTCCCACATGTAAGAAACTTTAATGTTGACACTCTTCCCTGACAACAAGTTAAAACCTGAACAGCATGAAAAATCAAACTCTTCTTGAATCCATGAGAGAGCAGAGAACACAGGGAAAAATGGCTGCCCCCTAGACTGGAGAGACAGACAAGCCAACACAAGAAGTCACAGCTTACCAGAGCAGAAACTTACACATAGAAACCACTGTGGGAACTACTGCCAAGGCAGGAAAATCTGAACTATATTTGATGTATTGCTGAAGGCTCCACGCAGACAAGTCTAAAAGTTAAAAACTCCAGGGTCTCACTCATAGAGGAGGATCCCACAATTTTCATCTACTCCAGGAGCTCAACTTAGATTCTCACAGTAAACACTGGAGTAAAATCCCCTTAAGTTTCTGGCAGAGACAGAGGAAAAGGAATCATTTTGAAATATACCAGAACACTCTGTTTATCTTAACAAAGCCTGCTCTCAGGAGAATATCGTTAACCACAGGCTAAACTGCTGCATTATTATTCACATCTAGTAAACTTGGTATAAGAAAAGAAATCCAGTCTTGCCTTCCACACAAAATAAAGAAAATATCCAACCCCAGGCCCCACTAGCCACTCTGCTCCAGCTAAGGAGAGAGAAAAACACTGAGAAACATTTGTGAAGTTCACAGTCCAGAGACATGGGCTCACTAAAAGACTAAGAGCTAGTCATAGGATTGTAGAACACTCCTTCTTCCCCAGACCACATTACGAAAGGTATATTTTCATCAGTTTCTTTACCTGATAAATCATGTCAAGTGCTAGAGATTTAATGCCTTTGTCCCTGAAAGATACACATTTAAACCTATTCCCCCATTGTGACGGTGCTTGAAGGCAGTGCCTCTGGGAAGTGATTCACTCATGAAGGTAGAGCTCCCATGAATGAAATTTGTGCCTTTACTTAAAAAAAAAAAAAAAAATCCCAGACAGTTCCCTTGCTCCTGCCACAATGCAAAAACACAACAAAAAATGTCTATGAGTAGGACACAGACCCTCAATAGGTAATGAATTTGCTGGCACCTTCATCTTAGACTTCTCAGCCTCACGGAACTATAAGAAATACATTTCTTTTGCCTGTAAGACACCCAGTCTATGGCATTCTTTTATAGCAACACAAGCTGACTAATACATGCAGTTATCAAGAAAAAATTACACCAAATATTAGAAAACAAAAACTCCTTTAGAAGAGGCAGTAACCAACACAACTAGGAACCAGGCACAGCAGAGATGGCAGAGTCAATCAGATTGGGAATTTAAAATATGTATTATTAATAAGCTAATTTATCCATCACAGGAAAAAAATGACAGAATATAAGAACAGATAAGCAATGGAAGAAGGGAGATAAAATCCTAAAAGAAAAAGAAAACTTTAAAAATAAATGTTAGAGACCAGAAACAAGAATACAAGTGAAAAATGCCTTTGTAGTTTTATCAGTAAACTGGAGAAAACCTGAAAAAACAATCTCTAGCCTTGAGGATATATTAATAGAAACCTCCAAAACTAAGTAGCAAAGAGAACAAAAACTGGGGGGGGGGGGGGGGAGAGAGAAAAAAGAAAAAAAAACACGAAGAA
>SJYA01001316.1:53341-186095 GCA_006410615.1 Neotragus moschatus | reverse complement strand
GGGGGGGGGAAGCAAAACATACTATCCAAACACTGGAGACACCTCCAAAGGTTTTATGTATGTGTAATGGTAGTACTGGGCTTTCCAGGTGACTCAGTGGTAAATAATCCATCTGCCAAACAGGAGACGTGGGTTAGATTCCTGTGTCAGGAAGATCCCACTGGAGAAGGAAATGGCAACCCAGTCCAGTAATCTTGCCTGGAGAATTCCATGACAGAGGAGCCTGATGGGCTACAGTCCATGGGATTGCAAAAGACTCAGACATGCCTTAGTGACTAAACAACAATAACAAATGGTAATACTAGAAGAAGAAGAAAGAGACCAAGTAGCAGAAGAAATATGTGAAAAAGTAATGACCAAGAATTTCCCCCAAACTAATGTTGGACATCAAACCACAGATCTAGAAAGCTCAGAGAACACCAATGTCCCTGAAACAAGGATAAGTGTTGAAAAAACTATACCTAGGCATATTGTCTTCAAAATACAGAATTAGATAAAGAAAAAACCCTGAAAGAAGCCAGAGGAAAAAACACCTTACATAAAGGGGAACAAAAATTACACTTGATTTCTCCAAAGAAACTTTGCAAGCATAGAGTGAAATAAAGTGTTGAGAGAAAAAAAGAATCTAGAATTCTGCATGCTATGAAACTATCCTTTAAAAGTGAAAGAGAAATACTTTCTTAGACAAACAAAAATTGATGACATTTGTTGCTAGTAGACTTGCCTTACAAGAAATGCTATGTTTCTTAAAAAGAAGGAAAGTAATACAGGTCCAAAATCTGGATCTGCATAAAGGAAGAGAACTGAAGCATGTGCAAGTAAAGGTAAAACAAAAAGTTTTATTTTTCATACTCTTTATGGGTCTAACAGAGCCATTATTATTTTCCTCAAATTATTATTTTGCTCAAAATAATACCAACAGTGTATTCAATTATGTACGTGTGTGTATATATATTTATATATATATGTGTGTGTGTGTATATATATAATGCATATGTTTCTGTATGCTTAAATATAAGTGAAATGTATGACAACAATGATGTAAGTAATGAAAAGGAAAAACTAGGAATTTTTTTTTCAATTACAAGGCACTCACACTACCCATGAAGTAGTGTGGTATTATTTAAAAGTAGACTAGAATTAGTTATAATTCTAGTGGGAGCTCCTTGATGGCCTAGTGGGTAGGATTCTGGGCTTTCACAACCATGGCCTAGGTTCCTGAGATCTTCCAAGCTGTGCAGCATAGGCAAAAAAAGAAAAAAGAATAAGGGCAAACATAAAACAGTAGTGTATACTAATTTAACTATATCAATAATCATTCATGTCAACTATCTAAATACACTAGTTAAAAGCCAGATTGTCAGAGTGGATCAAAGATATCACTATTCTTGTATAGTAAGCCTTGACAAAATTCCTACTTTAACTATAAAGACGTATAAATGTAAAGTAAATGGATAGAGGACAATATACCACATTAATACTAATCAAAAGAAAGCAAGAGTGAAAGTGTTAGTTGTTCAGTTGTGTCCAACTCCTTGCAACCCCATGGACTGTGGCCCACCAGGCTCCCCTGTCCATGGATAGTCCATGCAAGAATACTGGTGTGGGTAGCCATTTTCTTCTCTGGGTGATCTTCCCAACCTAGGGATCAAACCCAGATCTACCTGCATTGCAGGCAGATTCATTACCATCTGAGCCACCATAGAAAGCTTTTTATTCGAAAGAGTATACTTCAAAGTAAAGATAATTATCAGGGATAAAGAAGGTCATTACATAATGGTAAAGGGGTCAGTTCTCTAAAAAGATATAATGATCATTAATGTGTAGGCACCTAACAACAAAGCATCTACTAAACGAGGCAAAAACTGATAGAACTGCAAGGAGAAATAAATGAATCCACTATCACAGTTGGAGACTTCACCCTCTCTCAGAAGTGGACAGACCAGTGGGCATAAAGTCCATAAGGACACGCTTGAACTCAATAACACCATCAGTCACCTAGATGTAATTGACACCTACATGCTACTTCATCCAACAGCAGCAGAATACGTTCTTCTCAAGCTCATACAGAACACTTACCAAGACAGACCACGTTTTGAGTCACAAACACACTTTCACAAATTCAACAGACTAGAAATCATACAGCGTCTGCTCTCAGATCACATAGAATTAAATTAGAAACCAAAAACAGAAAGGTCAATGGAAACTCACAAAATACATGGAGATTAAGCATCACAATTCTAAATAACACATGGGTCAAAGAAGAAATCTCAAGAGAAATTTTAAAATATTTTGAACTAAGTGAAAATGAATACAGAAATAATCAAAAGTTGTGAGATACAGGATAAACAGCTCTTACAGGAAATTTTATACCACTAAAAACATATATGAGCATCTAAGTTGCCACCTTAGGAAAAAATTTTAAGAGAGCAAATACAAAATAAAATATTAAATACCCAAGTAAAGTATTAAATACCAAAATAATACCCAAGAAAAGAAATTAAGAATTAATTTAATTAAGAATTAGAGAAAAAATCAATGAAATTAAAAATAAGAAATGAACAGAGAAAAGCAACAAAACCAAAAGCTGGTTCTTTGAAAAGATCAATAAAATCTATAAACCTCTCACCTGGCAAACTAAGAAAAATGAGAGAAGACATAAATCACTAATATTATAAATGAAGGGGGAGACATAACTATAGACCCCAAATACATTAGAAGAATAAAGGAATGTTATGAACAACTCTATGCCCATAAATCTGATAACCTAGATGAAACAAACCACTTCCTTAAAAGATTCAACTGCCAACTTCTCATAAGAAGAAACAGATAATCTGAATAGGTCTAAATCTATTAAAGAAATCAAGACAGCCTTCCAAAACGAAAAGTACCAGACCCAGATGGGTTCACTGGTAAATTCTATCAAACATTTAGGGGAAAAAATTGTACCACTTCTCTACAGTCTCTTTCAGAGGACACAAGTAGAAGGAATACTTAACTCATTGTATGAAGTCAGCATTACCTTAATACTAAAACCAGACAAACACATTACAATATAACAGACCAATCTCTCTCATGATTCTAAATTAACATTTTTTCATCTTGTTTGAGATTTATAATTATTATACTATGAAACAACTGCATTATATTTCCCTGTTAATGTATCTTTTTCTAATAACTCTATAAGCAATATTTTTCACTGCTGATTAATACTCAGGGGAAAAACCAAGGAAATCAAGTGCAGAGAAAATTCTTATTGAAATATTCGCTGATTTCTCAATTGAGAATCATTTATCCTTACTCTAAATGGATCCATTTTGAAATGTTTATCCTATAACCTTCAAGTTTTTAAGTTAAATATAAACTTTAAAAAATATCCAAGGTTTCTGTGACTACAAAAAATCCAAGGTTTTTATGACTGCAAGTTCTAAATGATTAAACTGAAGCATAGCTACCAAAAAAAGTTAATGGCACTTAGAGTTTTACATTAATAAATATAAGCTACCTAGAACAATGAAAATAAAAACTATGTACTATTCAGACTGTACCAAGAATATTATTCTTAGTTCTCCATCTCATATTTTAAAGAGAAAAAAAGTCAAAAACTGAAGATCCCTAGATAACCTCAAAGGAAGATAAGTTATCTTGAAGTTAAATACTGAGAAAAATCAAATAATCAAAGGTATTTAGGACATTTATCCTTACGAGCAAAGATTTAAAGGCAGATTCAAGAGAAGTCATAGGAAAAGGGAGAATTAAGAAGACAGCAAGCAGGTAAATTTAAGTCTATTTAGGAAGGAAATTGTAAGAAACAGAGTAGTCTACTGCTGGAACAAGAAATCTCAGGGGTATGGAGTTTTTAATCACAAGAGGTGCTCAAGCAGAAATAGCGATCACTTGAAGGAAATTTTAAATACAGTTCCTTAGTTCCTTCCACAAAATTCACTGAATAACAACTAACTACCAGGCACAGTACATCTAAGAGTACTCTAACTTTGTTTTAAGATTCAATTATCTTAAAATCTAGAAAGTGGATGAAATGGCTAATTTTTAACTTACCTCTTTTTCCTCCTTCAATATTTTTACTTCATAAAGTCGTCGGAGATTTGAGCAACTATTTTGCTGTTGATCTTTCTTGATGTTTACATTTTCATAATGAGGTGACTTTTTCCTTTAAAAATCAAGGAAAAAAAACTTATTCTCAATTTCAAATATATAAATGTCTATATAAGCTAAGAGAATATTTTTACACCAATATTTCCTGCTTAAAAAGTATTCAGTAAGATCATGTTATTGATGATAAACACATCTGGGTGTTGTTAGGCCAATATATCCTCAGTAAGTGCTAAGTCACTTTAGTCATGTCCAACTCTGCAAGCCTGCCAGGCTCCTCTGCCCATGGAATTCTCCAGGCAAGAATATGGAGTGGGTTTCCATGCCCTCCTCCAGACGATCTTCCTGACCCAGGGATTGAACCTGAGCCTCCTGTGTCTCCTGCATCGCAGGCAGATTCTCTACCTGCTGGGCCATTGGAAGTCCCAAGGGAAAAACAAGTAATGCTACTTATATCACACAACAATCAGAAAAAAAGGCATAAAGAAAGATCTTTGAAAATGAAAAGGAAGCTTATTTTCCCTGAAATTTACACAACCTCAAGTGAGAACAATAAACCAAGTAAGCAACGAGTAACAGCTCTGGAGTCAGACAGCCTGATGTGAATCCTAAGATTGCTACCTTCTAGCTACGTGACCGGAGAAGGCAATGGCACCCCACTCCAGTGTTCTTGCCTGGAGAATCCCAGGGACGGGGGAGCCTGGTAGGCTGCCGTCTGTGGGGTCGCACAGAGTCGGACAGACATGACTGAAATGACTGAGCAGCAGCAGCAGCAGCTACGTGACCTTGCACAAATCGCCTAACTTCTCTAAACTTCAGATTTGACTCTTCTTCTGTAATTAGAAATATTAATAACCAGTTCTCAAGGTTGTAATATTAGAGCAGATAATTATATGTGAAGTGTTTGGTGGCATACATTTTTTCTAATTCTTAAACAGAATTCTGGGGAAACAGTTTCACATTAAACATTTCCAATGAGCTATATTGAACATAAGCAGATTATAAAATAGATAATAGAAAAACAAATGCTTAGGTTACATAATTATCATTACTTTTTTGTTTACACATTACCATGAGTTAAACAATACATAGAACATCTCAGTTCACTATTAAATGCTGACTTCGTTGATTTTTTTTTACATGAAATTCAACAAACATTTTCAAAACTTCAAATAGTTTTATGGATAAAAATATTTATATTAGGGATATCAAGAGTCACATAGCATTTAAGTCTGCTTCCCAAATTAAAAAAAAAAAAAAACCTATAGGCCTATCTTTCCATTTAGAATAGTCAAATATTTCCATTTTTTAAACTTTTTATTTTGTATTGGAGTAAGGCTGATTAACAATGTAATAGTTTCAGGTGAACAGCAAAGGGACTCAGCCATACATCTACATGTATCTTCCTCTTGTTCAGTTACCCAGTTGTGTCCGACTCTGTGTGACCCCATAGACTGCAGCATGCCAGGCCTCTCTGTCCCTCACCATCTCCCAAAGTTGCCCAAATTCATGTCCACTGCATTGGTGATGCCATCCAGCCATCTCATCCTCTGACACCCTCTTCTCTTTCTGCCCTCAATCTTTCCCAGTATCAGAGACTTTTCCAATGAGTCAACTGTTGGCATCAGATGACCAAAATCCTGGAGTTTCAGCTTCAGCATCAGTCCTTCCAATGAGTATTCAAGGTTGATTTCCATTAAGATTGACTGGTTTTATCCCCTTGCTATCCAAGTGACACTCAGGAGTCTTGTCCAGCACCACAGTTCAACGGCATCAGTTCTTAGGCACCCCGCCTTCTTTACAGTCCAGCTCTCACAGTGTATGTGACCAATGGAAAAATGATAGCTTTGACTTTACAGACTTTTGTCAGCAGAGCAATGCCTCTGCTTTTCAACACAGTGTCTAGGTTTGTCATAGCTTTCCTGCCGAGAAGCAAACGTCTTCTGATTTCACGGCTGCAGTCACTATCCACAGTGATTTCTGGAGCCCAAGAGGAGGAAATCTGTCACGATTTCCACCTTTCCCCCTTCTATTGGCCATGCAGTAATGGGGCTGGATGCCATGATCTTAGTTTTTTTAATATTTATTTTTCAGCCAGGTCTTTCACTCTCCTCCTTCATCCTTATCAAGAGGCGCTTTAGTTCTTCTTTGGTTTCTGCCATTAGAGTGGTATAATCCGCATATCTGAGGTTGTTGATGTTTCTCCCACCTATCTTGATTCCAGTTTGTAACTCATCCAGCCCAGCATTTCTCAAGGATGCGCTCAGCATGTAAATTAAATAAACAAGATGACAGCAGACAGCCCTGCCATACTCCTTTCTCAATCTTGAGCCACTCAGCTGTTCAATACAGGGTTCTAACTGTTGCTATTTGACCCGCTTATAGGTTTCTCAGGCGACAGGTGAGATATTCTGGTATTCCAATCTCTTTAAGATCTTTCCACAGTTTATTATGATCCACATAATTAAAGGTTTTGGCAGAGTCAATGAAACAGAGACAACTGTTCTTCTGGAATTCCCTAGTTTTTCCTGTGATACAGCAAATGTTGGCAATTTGATCTCTGGTTCCTCTTCCTTTTCTAAACCCAGCTTCATCATCTGCAAGTTCTTGGTTCACATAATGCTGAAGCCGAGCATTCAAGATTTTAAGCTTAACCTTACTAGCACAGGAGACGAATGCCACTGTCCGATGGTTAGCACAATATTTAGTACTAGCCTTCTTGGGAATTGGAATGAGGATTGAGAAGTATAATTACACTATACTTCTAGTGTAACTACACATATCTATGCTCCCCCAAACTCTCCTCCCATCCAGCAAATATTTCCATTTTTATACCATATCAAATCTCCCAGAGTAATTATGACTCAATCAATAAACAAGAAGTAATAAAGAAAAAATGGTATAATATATTGACTACCAGAAGGAACTAAAATAAGTCCAAATAAAAGATACAGTGAAGGCACCAAACCAAACACTAGACAAATTATGGAAATGATGAACTATCTGAAGCAGTTAGGAGTGCAATATATATGGATACATTCCTACTGCTGCTGCTGCTGCTAAGTCGCTTCAGTCGTGTCCGACTCTGTGCAACCCCATAGACGGCAGCCCACCAGGCTCCCCCGTCCCTGGGATTCTCCAGGCAAGAACACTGGAGTGGGTTGCCATTTCCTTCTCCAATGCATGAAAGTGAAAAGTGAAAGTGAAGTCGTTCAGTTGTGTCCGACCCTCAGCGACCCCATGGACTGCAGCCCACCAGGCTCCTCCGTCCAGGGGATTTTCCAGGCAAGAGTACTGCTAGCAAAGTGAAAATGCAAACAGAAGAAAAGGAAGAAATGAGACAAGTAACAAAGATAAAAAAGAAAGTTACATTTAAAAACTAGGATAAGAATGGGAGAAGGACAAGGCTAGAGAAGTAAAAGTGACTGTTATAAAGAAAATAGCAAGCAAAATTAGAGCAACATAATTAGAATACTGGTCATGCCTGAGGTACTCAGTTAGATGTGTAGTGAAATGGATGAAAAAAAATCATCACAGAACTACATACCCTAAAAAAGGGTTAATTTTGCCTAATGTTAACAAAATCTCAATAAAACTGATAGGCAGACAGATAGGGAATCAACCAGCCAAACTGAAAGAAGAAAGAGCAAAGTACTAACAAAAGTATTATGTCAAGGAAATGAGCACTAGTAAGAGCATTTGACAGACTTTGCTTTATTTGGAATGACAAAGATTAAATTTAGATCCCATTACTGTATATTAGAGAAGGCAATGGCAACCCACTCCAGTACTCTTGCCTGGAAAATCCCATGGATGGAGGAGCCTTGTAGGCTGCAGTCTATGGAGTCGGTAAGTCAGGCACAACTGAGCGAATTCACTTTCATTTTTCACTTTCATGCATTGGAGAAGGAAATGGCAACCCACTCCAGTGTTCTTGCCTGGAGAATCCCAGGGACTGGGGAGCCTGGTGGGCTGCCGTCTACGGGGTCGCACAGAGTCGGACACCACTGAAGCGACTTAGCAGCGGCAATCTGTGTATACATGTTAAGTTTATACATGTTAAGTTTCTAGTGTAACTACTAAAAAATAAAAATACATGGTATATCTCCCATATTAGGAAGTGAACAAAGAAAAGGACAATAGAACAGGGTTAAATTCCCCAAAACAAGGACCATGTTTTATTCTTTTTATTCTCAGTTACTAAGTTCACTAGGTTATAGCAAGAATTCAAACAATGTTTGTTCAATGAATAAACAGCAGCAGGGGAGTTGAAGCAAGAGTGTAAGCTATGACCACTGCTGGTATACACGTGTATCTGAATATGTCCAACAAATTAACTGGAGGTAGTCACCGTGGGACTTCCTGTGAGAAAATTCATTGTATGAGAAAGAGAGGATCAGGCACATAAGCTGGAATCTTTTTTTAAAAAAAAAAAAAAACTAAATCATGGAAAGCAGTTATAGCTTCTGAGAACATAATATATAAGTCAATTTTGCCCTCCATGGACTCATATCTAAGACCGTACTCAAGTCTAAGATAAGAGTAGGAAAAAAATAAAGACAATTATTTTACAAGAAATGTATTTCCTAGTTAGACTTTGTAAATATCACCTTCAGCCTAATATTATGGCTCTGACTCAAAGTGAGAACGCCTTCTCAATCTATCATTAGTCAGAAGAATGGACACCAAAGCCAGGAACAAGATACAGAATCCTGGGGTCACCTATTTTTATATTTTTCCTGAACTTTTGTCTATCTTGTAATTAAAGACAGCATATTTTAGTACTTAGACACATGGGCTATATATCAAGTTCTGCCACTGAACAGCTACATGATATTAAATATGTTATTTCTTCTCTGACTCATGTCTTACTAATAAATAGACATAACAATAGAAATTATACAGAGACTTGTGAATATTAAATGATTAATACATGTAAAACAGGTAGCACAGGATCTGCCAGATTGAAAAAGCAATAGTTTTCACATAGCTTAGCCTAAAGTATAACATTTCTTTAAGTTTTCTATACTGATTTTTCCTTTCATAACAGCATAACCTAGTCTAAATTATTAGTCAAAAACTACAGTAAAAGTACACTATTTTTTTACTTACTGAGTTATATCATACTGTCCAGGACCAGGCCCTGAAGTTATAGGTAACTGGAGTCTTCCCAAAGAATTGCCAAAATGTATCCCCTTGTATTTCAAAGTTGCATTGGAAAAATCCTTTTTAAAAAAAGGGAGGATGAGAGATAGTTTATATAAATCATGAAACAAAGTTTAACTTTACTTATGCCTTAGTCAATGAGTTTCCCCGGGTAAATGCTAGAATCTTCTCTGATATAAGTTATCATGATAACTTAGATAACCTAAGTTATCACTGTATCCTAGTCCACTCATAAGTTAACCAGGATTCCCAGAGAAGGACTTCTAGCTAAGCATGAAAACGAAAGCTGCTCAGTTCTGTCTGACTCTTTACAACCCCCTGGACTGTAGCCCGCCAGACTCCTCTGTCCACAGAATTCTCCAGGCAAGAATACTGGAGTGGGTTGCCATTTCCTTCTCCATCATAACCTCAACCAATATGAACAGCTTTGCTCTAGGCAGTACACTCAACAACCTAAATCCTTAAGGGTAATGAAAATCAGCTCCTTACCATTTAAATAAGGGAGGAAGGGCAGAATTGCATGATTCAGGGAAAGTCTAACATAAATGACTTAATTAAATAGAAATTAAATTAGAATTCAAACATCACCAACAGATACTAATGTCTAATTACTTGCTATTTAAGTCTATAAGATATTCACATAAACTTTTCATATAGTAACAAATACACAACAAAAATTAAACTCAGTTCATTTTATAGTTACTATTTGAGATCAGGATCAGTACTTTAACACCAAAGAAGTCATTTGCAACATGAGAAATCAGCAATCATTTTCCTTCATACCCACTAGAATAAATACCAAAATTAAGCATAACTCACTGAAGATTTTGTTTCAGAGAAGGTAAAAACACCTGCTTTCATTAGACACTAATAATATAATATAAAACAAGAACAGCAGTGGTTTTTATAGGAATTCTCTTATGTTGAGTAATCATTTTAAAAATTTATAAAATCTTATTTTTTTAACTGATGTAAAGTTAAACTCTAGTCTATTTAACTTTTAATTCACATTTGTAAAAATACAGATTTAAAACAGGAATAGATTATTAAAACAATATATAAATACAATGAATAAAATCCCAGTAACATAAACTTGTAGTGTAACTGCATAAAACAGTGTGCCAGTTGTTCTAAGTAACCATTGCTATTCTGGAAGAGTGGAACCAATCTCTCTCAATTACCATTATAAGCAATATTAATTAAATAAATAGCGATTAAATGTTAAGAAGACAAAATTCTAGTTCAGACTGGTGAATCGAATCAGATTCCCACCAGAACCTCAAAAAAAGAGTGTAAAATAGACTCAAATTATCAGTGCTGGTAAATAATCCACCTGCAGTGTGGGAGACCTGGGTTCAATCACTGCATTGGGAAGATCCTCTGGAGAAGAGAATGGCTACCCACTCCAGTATTCTGGCGTGGAGAATTCCATGGACGGTATAGTTGCAAAGAGTTGGACACAACTGAAAGACTTTCACTCTTTTTTTTTTCTTCAGAAACTAAGAGAAGGTATCATTCACATTCACATTCCACTTCAAGGAATTTCTGGAAAATATAGCACAGCAGAGACTAGAACCAGAAAAAGACCTCACTGCATGTGAAAGAAACCTCAGCTGAACCCTATTACTATGCACAGGAAGACAGATACTAGAGGTAAGGACAGACTCATAGGTAGTGAGGACAGAGTAATTCTCAAAACTACTAATAACCTTAGAGATTTATTTGCACCAGTGCCATTACATGAAGTGAAGAAAGAATGCTAAAACCCATTCCATTCCTGCCACAGATGGTTGGAAATAAACTGGAAGTGCTGCCATTAGGCCCTAACAAAGACAGACTTCCTAGTTAGACAGGCATCACTCCAGAAAGGTGTCACAACAAAATTCAAAATTAAGCTGCTACAGCACTAAGATTTCCTACTATGTGAAAACATCTTTTATTTCCTAGAACTCACCACTAACAACTAGCCCTCAAATACTATAAAATACAAAATCAATAAAACTAAAATTTTCCTTTTACACCCACCTGACTTTAAACAATTAAACAGAGGCAAACACCATCTGACAGAACTTTGATATTTGAATGAAATTAAATGGAACCTTTGTTGATTCTTTCATATTAGATGGTAATCTGAGACAGAAATGGAATTACAGTAAGTCTCCTTTCTTTGGGCGGTAGAGGATGTTGGAGCTGAGGGTGTAGAAACAGGGAGTCATTAGCTATGTCCATATAAGATTCAAACATGTTTTGGAACGTCCAGTGAACTAACAGAACAAATCAACCAGAAGGTAAATGCAAAAAGTAATCCTATGGGAAGCAGCTAATCATGATAACCCACATTCAGTAAGAAAATCTTACGGTCAAAAGAGTGGCAATGCTCACTACTTCGTAGCCCTTTCTGTTGACTGAATTTGCCTTCTACAACACAATCCCCCAATGGATTTATGCCTGTGTTCTGTGGAGTGCAAAAAGACTATGATAAAAATCTAAAAGATCTATTTCATTAAAACACTGGTAAAAAGCAGTGCTACTTTTAGACCCTTCTAGCTATTAGAGTATAACACAGAGAGAAGAGCATTATCGCCTGACTTCACCTCAGCTCACCATGCAGCTTTCACTGTGATGGAGTACATGGGCAGAAATGCTCAGCAGAGAGCACCATCCGGCGAGAGACTAAAGTGCCTGGGGCAGCAGAAGCTGTCTCAGGGGAAACAGACTTGTTCAGGAGCATGGTAGAGACAGCCCTACTAGAAGCTTCTGCGAAGGAGAACTTTGAAGAAGGCTTGGTTCCACCACATCAACAGGAGGAGACAATATGCATTATGACCAGCCTAGATAGCATAAATGGCACCCCACTCCAGTCCTCTTGCCTGGAAAATGCCATGGACGGAGGAGCCTGGTGGGCTGCAGTCCATGGGGTCGCTAAGAGTTGGACACAACTGAGCGGCTTCACTTTCACTTTTCACTTTCATGCATTGGAGAAGGAAATGGCAACCCACTCCAGTGTTCTTGCCTGGAGAATCCCTGGGACTGGGGAGCCTGGTGGGCTACCGACTATGGGGTCGCACAGAGTCGGAGACGACTGAAGTGACTTAGCAGCAGCAGTAGCAACAGCAGATAGCATATTGAAAAGCAGAGACATTACTTCGACAACAAAGGTCTGTCCAATCAAGGCTATGGTTTTTCCAGTGGTCACGTATGGATGTGAGAGTTGGACTGTGAAGAAAGCTGAGCGCTGAAGAATTGATGCTTTTGAACTGTGGTGTTGGAGAAGACTCTTGAGAGTCCCTTGGACTGCAAGAAGATCCAACCAGTCCATTCTAAAGGAGATCAGCCCTGAGTGTTCTTTGGAAGGAATGATGCTAAAGCTGAAACTCCAGTACTTTGGCCACCTCATGCGAAGAGCTGACTCATTGGAAAAGACTCTGGTGCTGGGAGTGATTAGGGACAGGAGGAGAAGGGGATGACAGAGGATGAGATGGCTGGATGGCATCACCGACTCGATGGACGTGCATTTGCGTGAACTCTGGGAGTTGGTGATGGACAGGGAGGCCTGGCATGATGGGATTCATGGGGTCACAAAGAGTCAGACACGACTGAGCGACTGAACTGAACTGAACATAACTGCGATGCTAATTAGTACCCACAATCCAATGAAGCCTGGGAAAACTTGTTACATAAATTAAAAGGATTGATCCTTATTTCCACTAGGAATATTTCCAACACTGCAAGTCATCTTGCTGTGCTTAGCTAATTGGTATACAGAGTCCTTCTAACAAACTACAATGCAAAGAGCAGAGAAGTATTTCCCTTCACTAAAGATGCTTAGCTTGAACACACTATGTAGTTAGAACACTCTATAAAGCACCAAATTAAAGCAAGATGATGATATTATTATAAATAGGTTGATATATGATTCCCAAGCCCAGATTCTTATCAATCTTAGAAGGAACAGAGCTATAAATAAAAATTAAAAGGGCTATCCCACCAATCTGTCTAATGCATAGAGCTTGCACCACTCTAGCACCTCTGAATGTAACACAAAAGGAAATAAAGATGGTCAGACCATCCAAAGGCTTTGGGTCTAGCATGCAAAGACAAACACCATAACACCTAGCAGAACAGCACAGAAAAACAGCACAGCCTGACATGACCAACGGAGTAGCAGATGGTAAGAGAGGAGTCCTGGAAGAAACCATGTAATCCACTGGAGTAGCTACAAAGCAGCCTGTTCCTTTGGGCCAGTGGCAACTCTGAAGACTGCTGCACCCCAGAGGGCTTCAGAAAGGAAAGACTGCTGAGCCATACAACACTTTTTTGCTAAGATATGTTCTAGACCACTTTTCAAATGAAATTACTTAATAGAGGCATGGATTGTAAAATACATATACAGTTTTGATGTCTGAAAGAAAGTTTTCTCATTTGTGTTGTACTTTATTTTTACTTTGAAATAAAGCAAAATTTCATAATTGTGAAGATTTTAGGCATAATAAGTAATAAAATAAATGTAGAACTCTCTTTTAATATAACACAGCCAGGTTAGATGTGCCAGATATTTTCTATCTTTCAGGCAGGAGCATATCTATTGATTTGCTATAGCTTATAGATTTTTAAAAATAAAACTCATATTTTAAAACAGAGCATTTTGACAAACCATCCTTAACATTATATTTTTATAGCCTAAAAAATTTGAGGCTATAAAAATTTGATAGCCGAAGAATTGATGCTTTTGAACTGTGGTGTTGGAGAAGACTCTTGAGAGTCCCTTGGACTGCAACGAGATCCAACCAGCCCATCCTAAAGGAGATCAGTCCTGGGTATTCATTGGAAGGACTGATGCTGAAGCCAAANCATCCTTAACATTATATTTTTATAGCCTAAAAAATTTGAGGCTATAAAAATTTGATAGCCGAAGAATTGATGCTTTTGAACTGTGGTGTTGGAGAAGACTCTTGAGAGTCCCTTGGACTGCAACGAGATCCAACCAGCCCATCCTAAAGGAGATCAGTCCTGGGTATTCATTGGAAGGACTGATGCTGAAGCCAAAACTCCAATAATTTGGCCACCTGCGGGGAAGAACTGGCTCATTGGAAAAGACTCTGACACTAGGAAAGATTGAAAGGGTGAGGGAAAGGGGATGACAGAGGATGAGATAGTTGGATGGCATCACCGACACAATGGACATAAGTTTGAATAAAAGCCGGGAGTTGGTGATGGACAGGGAGGCCTGGCATGCTGCAGTCCATAGGGTTGCAAAGAGTTGGACACAATTGAGCAACTGAACTGAACTGAAAAATATGTTAGTTTTATAGTAACTGCTTCAACACAGCATTTCAGGAGAAATTATATTCAAGTAGAATCAGGTCCAAGAAGCTTTCTTCAGGCTAATCATTGGGATTTTGCAGGTTAACTGTTTAAGAATTCTTAAAACTAACCCAACAGAAGGAAAGATTATGCACACACAAACATACTTAAACACACACACACCATTCAAGACCCCAGCAATATCCTTTTCCTGTGTATACACTGAAATTTATTTCATTTAAACTGCGTGAACTACTTAAATTCACTAACCTTTGCAGTTCTCATGTAAATGTTCAATTGGAAAATTAATTTAAAAGTCTTTTTAAAATACAGACAGAAAATAAAGAATAAATTGACATACTCTTAGTTCTATATAACATTCTCTTTATGTCAAGATGTGTTGACAACACCATCCTTCAAGAACATTGTTGACTTGTAAAATCATTAGCAAATAAAATATGACTTAATTGAAGCAAACTCAGCAAGGAGCTCCATTATTTTAAGTGAATGATGTAATATAACTTGAAGAATTACTAACTGCCACTTTCACTGACAGTGAAATAAATGAAGGGGCTTATGCAACTTTCTCCTCATCTTTCCCATAATTAAGTGAAGAAAGAGAATTTGTGAAGAATTACAAGTCCCAAGGTGCAGCAGTTCAAACACTAATAGACTGCACTCCAGTGTGGCAGCACACAGGTAGTTCCCAACACGTTATTATTAGCAAGTATGTCAGTGTCATAATTCCAGCCGCAAAACTCTGCTTGAAAAATCCACCTCTGAAAAGCAGACTTCCAATGGTTCCCTGGGCTCTTCTTTTTAAAAAGGGAAAGAAGTCAAATTTTATAATTCAAAATGTTATACAAAATAACTTATACAGAATTTCCTTTTATAGATTAAATACAGCTGAAAATTATTTGGTGGCTTGAGTCTTATATAGCTTTTAACTTTACAGGTGCTTCTATAGTTAAGGTATATAAAATACCTTCAGCAGATGTTATTTCAATGACTCAGTGAATAATCACAATAATACCTATCTCTTGGATTATTTTCTCAATTTTCTATTAACATTTACATCTGGAAACTGTGCCCACATATAGCATAAGCTCACAAAGCAGCTAAAGAGATACAAGGAATTATCATAAATTTGGGCAATACTTGAATTAACATTACTACAGTATCAATTTGAAAGTAGTCTGTGCGAGAGTGCCAAGCTGTGATGGCACAGGAACAGCCGAGAGGAGCCACCCCACTTCCGAGGTCAGGGGCAGCGGCCGAGAGTGCCAGGCTGCGACGGCACAGGAACAGCTGAGAGGAGCCACCCCACGTCCGAGGTCACGGTCGGGGGCCGGGAAGAGCCACTCTGCATCCGAGATCAGGGGCAGCAGCCGGGAGGAGCCACCCCATGCCCGAGGCCAGGGTCGGGGGCCGGGGAAGAGCCATCCCACATCCGAGGCCAGGGTCGGGGCTGGGAAGAGCCACTGATTAATTAACACTCAGCACAAGTGGCTGCAACTCAGCGCAAGCGGCTGTGACAACCGACACACTCAGCGCGGCCCAGTGGAGTTATCCAACATCTGAGGTCAGGGGCAGCAGCCGACAGTGCCAGGCTGAGACGGCACAGGAACAGCCGAGAGGAGCCACCCCACATCCGAGGCCAGGGTTGGGAGCTGGGAAGATCAATCCNTGGTAATGATAACCCTGTATGCGAGACAGAAAAAGAGACACAGATGCATAGAATGGACTTTTGGACTTTGAGGGAGAGGGAAAGGGTGGGATGATTTGGGAGAATGGCACTGAAACATGTATACTATCATGTAAGAAACGAATTGCCAGTCTATGTTTGATACAGGATGCTTGGGACTGGTGCACAGGGATGATCCAGACAGTTGATATGGGGTGGGAGGTTCAAGATTGGGAACTCATGTACACCTGAGATGGAAAAATAAAAATAAATAAATAAATAAAATAGTCTGTGAGGCACTTTTTTTTTTTGCAGGAATAAACAAGAAATTTAAGCCTCCAGCTACTAAGCTACTCCAGCTATGCTTTGTTGAATCTTCTTGAATTTTAACAATTATGTCTTTAATTTATATGTAAATCTATGTTTCTACAAACATGTTTTCTTAAATTCAATCTAGATTTTTTATTCTAATAAATACAAGTTGAACTGACTCAGTAATTACTAAGACATGGCATCAGATAAATTAGACCTATTAAAATTATAATTTTTCTCATTTTTCTCTTCTATAAATAAGAAATTAACCAAAAAGAAATCAAAAGTTATATGTTAATGTTTATTCACATGTGAAAAGGGTTTTATACATCTAGGAAAGCGTGGAGGCATTATTCAAGCCTTTTAATAGATGATATATTATCCTGAAACAAAGAAATAGCATATATAAAAAAACACAACTTTAAAACAAGAATAACATTTTGAGATTTAAGACTAGAGAACTGTTTAAGCTAAGACCAAGGATCAATGACTATTGTGAAAAAGAAATATTACTGATAGTTCCAATGTATTAGATCACAGTTTTCTCCCAGGATACATTAGATAAGGAAACATCATAAAGAGCTTAAAGAAACTTGGTCAAAGACAAGTAACTATTAAGCAGAAAAGCAAAGACAGAAACCCAGGCAGCCCAGTTCCATTACACTACGTTTCATCACTGTCCTTTACCTTGGACAGAATATTCTTATATCAGACCACAGGACTGCCATTCATTCCAGTGCAATTTTTACAGAACTATCTCCATTGTTCTTCTAAGCATATCTTACTCAAATATGTAAGATAATAGCACTATCTGTTGATGAAACTATTTTTGTATGACTGACAGGATGATAGGCCAGTCAAGGCCTGGAAAACCAGGTATGGCATAGAGAGGGGGGTGCAAAATAATCTTGGGACAAAAAGGCCACATAGCCACAAAGAAACAGGGGTTCAGGGTGCAAACAGGACATGTATCTATAACCTCAAAATCCTTACTCTCCATTTTATCAGAGGTAAATTGGTTCTTTGTAAGTTTTACGGAGCAATCTATCAGGTCTTATAATATCTGTATTTGAACATATAATGGATCTCTATCATGTTTCACAATCAACAGAAATTTTCAAAAAAGTGGAATTACAAACCAAAAATAAAATCATACTAGCTTATCTATTCACCTTTACCTTTGTATTTTAATTCTTTAGATAGAACTTGAGCTATTATCTAATAAATTTTCATTTCATCCTGACGACCTTCAGTACTAGAAATAAAGTCTATAGGTTTCTGTTTACCTGGGAATCTTAATTTTGGTTTCATTTTCAAAGAATTTTTCTGCTGGCTATAGAATTCTTGATTAACAATGATTTTTATTTTAGCACTTTGAATATATCACTTCATTGCCTTCCAGCCTCCATTTTCTCTGCTAAGTAAGCTGTTAGTCTTCTTAGGGATTCCTTGTTATGTCTCTCGCGTCTTTCAAGATTTCTCATTGTCTTTGGTATTCAGCATTTTGTGTTATATCTAGCTGTGCATCTCTTTGAACTTACACTGCTTGCAATTCATTGAGCTTCCTGCATGTGTAGATTATTTTTCATTAAATTTGGGATGTTTCCAAGTTATTATCTCTTCAAATATTCTCTCTGCCCTTTTTCTTTCTTTGACCCTCACCATGCTTATGTNTTGTGTTATATCTAGCTGTGCATCTCTTTGAACTTACACTGCTTGCAATTCATTGAGCTTCCTGCATGTGTAGATTATTTTTCATTAAATTTGGGATGTTTCCAAGTTATTATCTCTTCAAATATTCTCTCTGCCCTTTTTCTTTCTTTGACCCTCACCATGCTTATGTTTGGAGAAGGAAATGGAAACCCACTCCAGTGTTCTTGCCTGGAGAATCCCAGGGATGGTGGAGCCTGGTGAGCTGCCGTCTATGGGACTGCACAGAGTCGGACACGACTGAAGTGACTTAGCATGCTTATGTTAGTATGTTTGATGTTTGATGTGCTCAGCTGCTCAGCTGTGTCTAACTTTTTGCAATCCCATGGACTGTAGCCCACCAGGCTCCTCTGTACATGGAATTTTCAAGGCAAGAATACTGGAGTGAGTTGCCATTTCCTACTCCAGGGGATCTTCCCGACACACGGACTAAACTAACATCTCTTGTGTCTCCTGCATTGGCACGCAGATGCTTTACCACTGCACCCCTGGGAAGCCCAAGTCGTTTACTTATTTGACTGTATTTAAATTAGTTGATACAAAGACTTTATCTAATAAGTCCAACATCCTGGCTTCCTCAAGAACAGTTTCTAATGATTGCTTCTTTTCCTGCACATGGAAAATATACTTTTTGTTCTTTGTATGTCTCATAATTATGTTGCAAACCAGACATCTCAGATAATTCAATGAGGAAACTCAAAAATCAGAATCTCCCTCCTGCCCCTAATTCTGTTTTTGTTTGTTTGTTTTGTTTTATGATTTTCCTGAACTAATTCTCTAAATTCTGCATTCTCTGTCATGTGTGTTCACTAAAGTCTCGGTCTGGTTAGCTAATTGGCCAGGTAATGGCTGAACAGGGATTTTTAATGCCCTTCCAGTAAGCCTCCGACCTTTGCAGACATGCTCTGTGCATGTGTTGAAACACACCTTCAACATTCAAGTTGGCAGTTTATAAGTCTGTCTGAGCTTTAACTTCCCACTTGTATAGAACCACATGGTCACATAGAGGTAAGAACTTTGTACCTTCTCAAGTCTGAAAATGGTTTTCAATTCTGAAACCATTTTCAGTGTTTTACAAGATTAAGCAAATAAGTAACTATACTGAGAACACTGTGAGCCAGGTTATGTGAGAGAAGGGAGACCAAACATGGCAAAGGACATAATGAAATAAACATGTGGCACTGAACTAGAATCAGAGAGATCAATATAAGCTCAAAGTTTTTAACAAATAATAAAAAGTATAGATTTATAACTGTCCACTGAGATGGCCTAGAAGGAATGATATCCTAAACATACCTGCTGCTGTTGCTAAGTCACTTCAGTTGTGTCCAATTCTGTGTGACCCCATAGACAGCAGCCCACCAGGCTCCCCCATCCCTGGGATTCTCCAGGCAAGAACACTAGTGTACTGATATTGTTTTGAAATATTATTCTCTACTAAAAAAGTAGGGCTTCTTGAGGAAATGACTGATTTGAATAACTGGAGCAGGGAAAAAACAAAATGGTCTGGTGCATTTTATTGTGCCATAAAATAATGTTCAATGAATGTCAAAAACACAACAAGCAGATTTAAAGAGCTCCCAAGGGTCAAACACGAGATAATTTTAACTTCAAAATAAAAAGTGAGAGTAGTAAATTATAACTTTTGGAGTAAAACAGGAATTTAAGAACCCATACTGAAATGAATACATAAATGAGAAAGAACATAAAGCTGTTCTTTAAAATGCCAACAAAAAATGTTAAAAGAAAACATGGAATTAGAAAACCATTATTTAATAAACATCACAATAAAACTGATTCAGGCATCATCAATGGATGTTAAATAGGTGAGAGTTTGAAAAGGAACAGCAAATCTGTTCATTCTTAAAGTAACTTCTCCAAAATATTTATAATTTTTAAAAATTATAACTTTACAGTAGATAAAACTGGAAGACATCCCCTCAAGTTAACATCACCAGTTACCAGATAAGTAAACATCCTGTCGCTCTTTATGTGATACACCGATATATCACTTTCATTCCAGCTAAAAAGATAAACTTATCCTAAGCATGATAATATGCCAGCAAATCTGGAAAACTCAGCAGTGGCCACAGGACTGGAAAAGGTCAGTTTTTATTCCAATCCCAAAGAAAGGCAATACCAAAGAATGTGCAACTACTGCACAATTGCACTCATCTCACATTCTAGTAAAGTCACGCTCAAAATTCTCCAAGCCAGGCTTCAGCAATACGTGAACTGGGAACTTCCAGATGTTCAAGCTGGTTTTAGAAAAGGCAGAGGAACCAGAGATCAAATTACCAACATCCCTGGATCATGGAAAAAGCAAGAGAGTTCCAGAGAAAACATCTATTTCTGCTTTATTGACTATGCCAAAGCCTTTGACTGTGTGGATCACAATAAACAGTGGAAAATTCTGAGAGAGATGGGAATACCAGACCACCTGACCTGCCTCTTGAGAAATCTGTATACAGGTCAGGAAGCAACAGTTAGAAACGGACATGGAACAACAGACTGGTTACAAATAGGAAAAGGAGTATGTCAAGGCTCTTTATTGTCACCCTGCTTATTTAACTTATACACAGAGTACATCATGAGAAACACTGGACTGGAAGAAACACAAGCTGGAATCAAGATTGCTGGGAGAAATATCAATCACCTCAGATATGCAGATGACACCACCCTTATGGCAGAAATTGAAGAGGAACTAAAAAGCCTCTTGATGAAAGTAAAAGAGGAGAGTGAAAAAGTTAGCTTAAAGCTCGACATTCAGAAAATGAGCCACCATTCAAGCATGACCTAAATAAAATCCTTTACAGTTATACAGTGGAAGTGACAAATAGATTCAAGAGATTAGAGCTGATAGGCAGAGTGCCTGAAGAACTATGGACAGTGGTTCCTGACATTGTACAGGAAGCAGTGATCAAGACCATCCCAAGAAAAAGAAATGCAAAAAGGCAAATGGTAGTCTGAGGAGACCTTACAAATAGCTGTGAAAAGAACAGAAGTGAAAGGCAAAGGAGAAAAGGAAAGATATACCCATTTGAATGCAGAGTTCCAAAGAATAGCAAGGAGAGATTAAAAAAGCCTCCCTCAGTGATTAATGCAAAAAAAATAGAGGAAAACAACAGAATGGGAAAGACTAGAGATCTCTTCAAGAAAATTAAAGATACTGATGGAACATTTCACACAAATATGGCTCAATAAAGGACAGAAATGGTATGGACCTAACAGAAGCAGAAGATATTAAGAAGAAGTGGCAAGAATACACAAAACTATACAAAAAAGATCTTCATGACCCAGATAACCATTATGGTGTGATCACTCACCTAGAGCTAAACATTCTGGAATATGAAATCAAGGGGGCCTTAGGAGGCATCACCATGAACAAACCTAGTGGAAGTGATGGAATTCCACTTGAGCTATTTCAAATCCTGAAAGATGTTGCTATGAAAGTGCTGCACTTAATACGCCAGCAAATTTGGAAAACTCAACAGTGGCCACTGGAAAAGAACAGTTTTCATTCCAATCCTAAAGAAAGCCATTGCCAAAGAATGCTCAAACTACCACACAATGGCACTCATATCACACACTAGTAAAGTAATGCTCAATATTCTCCATGCCAGGCTTCAATAGGACATGAATCGTGAACTTCCAGATGTTCATGCTGGTTTTAGAAAAGGCAGAAGAACCAGAGATCAAATTGCCAACATCCGCTGGATTATCAAAAATGCAAGAGAGTTCCAGAAAAACAACTACGTCTGCTTTATTGATAATGCCAAAGCCTTTGACTGTGTGGATCACAATAAACTGCGGAAAATTCTTCAATAGATAGAAATACCAGACCACCTGACCTGCTTCTTGAGAAATCTGCATGCAGGTCAAGAAGTAACAGTTAGAACTGGACATGGAACAACAGACTGGTTTCAAATTGGGAAAGGAGTATGTCAAGGCTGTATATTGTCACCCTGCTAATTCAATCTATATGCAGAGTACATCACGCTAATTTCTGGGCTAGATGAAGCACAAGCTGGAATCAAGATTGCTGGGAGAAATATCAATAACCTCAGACATGCAGATGACACTACCTTTATGGCAGAATGTGAAGAATAACTAAACAGCCTCTTGATGAAAGTGAAAGAAGAGAGTGTAAAAGTCAGCTTAAAACTCAACATTTCAAAAACTAAGATCACGGCATCTGGTCCCATCATTTCATGGCAAATAGACAGGGAAACAATGGAAACAGTGACAGACTTTATATTCTGGGGCTCCAAAATCACTGCAGATGGTGACTGCAGCCATGAAATTAAAAGATGCTTCTTCCTGGGAAGAAAAGTTATGACCAACCTAGAGAGCATATTAAAAAGCAGAGATATTACTTTGCCAGCAAACGTCCGTCTAGTCAAAGCTATGGTTTTTCCAGTAGTCATGTATGGATGTGAGAGTTGGACTATAAAGAAAGCTGGGCACTAAAGAATTGATGCTTTTGAACTATGGTGTTGGAGAGGACTCTTGAGAGTCCCTTGGACTGCAAGGAGATCCAACCAGTGCACCCTAAAGGAAATCAGTCCTGATGCTGAAGCTGAAACGCTAATACTTTGGCTACCTGATACGAAGAACTAACTCATTTGAAAAGACCCTGATGCTGGAAATGATTAAAGGCGGGAAGAAAAGGGGACAATAGAGGATGAGATGGTTTGATGGCATCACTGATGCGATGGACATGAGTTTAGTAAGCTCCAGGAGTTGGTGATGGACAGGGAGGCCTGGCATACTGCAGTCCATGGGGTTACAAAGAGTCGGACATGACTGAGCAACTGAACTGAACTGAACTAAAAGATTCACTGTTTACTTTTTCAAAGAGAGACAAAAGGAGGGAGGGAACTTGGGCAGGGTAATAATTGTAATAATATATATTTTTTTAAATATGGACTTCCCTGGTGTAATAATATATATTTTTTTAAATATGGACTTCCCTGGTGGCTCAGACAGTAAAGAATCCGCCTGCAATACGGGAGACCAGAGTTCCATCCCTGGTTTGGGAAGATTCCCCTGGAGGATAGCATGGCAACCCACTCCAGTATTCTTGACGTGGAGAATCCCCATGGACAGAGGAACCTGGTGGGCTACAGGCCATGGGGTCATAAAGAGTTGGACACAACTGAGCAACCAAGCACATATTTTAAAATATAGCTAGTTAAAGTATAATAAAATTTTATTATGTATTATATGTTATGGTGGGTACATGGTTAATCTGGTTTTATATTTTTACTAGTCAATGTGCAATTATATACATTACAATAAAAATAGTAATAAAAACTTAACAATTCAAAGTATCTAAGACACCAAAATGCCCCAGTATACCTGTTACCAAAAATCAAATGGTTTCACAAGGTGCTTAAGTCTATACCCAAAAATGGAAACATGTTCAAATATTAGAGATTACTGGGAATAAAAACTAAGCCAAATTCTGAGTATACCTCTTCTTTGCCCAAGATGTCTCTTCAGCCTCTCCTTAACTCTACCCTAAATTTGCCATTTCCCTCACTAGGATTACTTCTTCCAGATCCCATAAAAGTATAAAAATACAACAGATTCAAAGTACAATGTGCTTCAGTCTTGTAATGAAGTAAAACCAGACATATCTATATTCATGGATAACGCATACATTTCATCTGACTGAATGAAGTTTTGCTCATTTGAAATTTAAAACCTGGATAAGATGGATCTGCTATATTATGTTTGATATTTTAAATCAGAGAGAGACTCCTTATCTTTTTTAATGATCACTTATGAAATAAATAATGCTTATTAGTTTCAAATTCTGTCATAGGACTTCCCTGGTAGTCCAGTGGCTAAAACTCCACAGCCTCAATGTAGGGGACCTCAGTACAATCCCTGGTCAGGTAACTAGATCCCACATGACACAAATAAAGATCCCACATGGTACAACATGGTACAGACAAATAAATATTTTCTAAAAGCAAATTACTTTATAAATAAAATGCTTTTTCCCTTTCAAATTCAGGAAAAGAATATCTATGTATTGTATATGCTTATACAATGCAGCAGAAGACTTCTAGTAAGTTAAACCTACTTCCTCTTTTTCTGGAATATAGCTAGACTACATTTCCCAGACTCCTTGGCAGTTTATATTATACCCTTATATTATGAGGTATATAAACATAATATAAAGTTCAGTGTGCCCTGAACTCCCAGGCCTAGGCTAAAAAAAAAACCACTAGCAGTTCTTTGTTCTCTTTCCCTTCTTCAGAATGGATACATATGACACCCAGACCCTTGGAGATGACAGTAACATGAATGGAATAAGCCTGTGTTCCTGAATCTAAACATGGAGGAAAGTCACTTATCAACAAGAAATGCTCATATGAATGAGAAAAAAAAGAATTTCTGCTGCATTAAGCCAGTGAGATTTGGGGGTCTATTTGTTAAGCAGTTAGTGCTCCCTTAACTAAAACATGCAAAATCATAAATGGTCTTCCAACTGTCAATGTGAAATGTATTATACTTACAATTTGAGGCTTATAGTATGCCGGACCTAGTGTGCTGTCACTGGCAGGTGGTAAATGCTTTACGATACTGTCATCCTCCTTAACATCATAACCATATGACCGTCCAAAAGGAATTGAAGGAACATAAACACTTCTGGAAATTGTAAATGCCCTTGACATTTTCTGTTTAAAAAAAAATTATACTATTTACTCAAAGACAAGAGAAGGAATGAATAATAAAATATTAAAATTTATGAAAGACAACTATTAAATATTGACTTCATGAGTTTTACAATATGAATCAAAAATGTTTGTAAAAGTAATTTAAAAGAGTGAATTCAAGTCTTACTTCACAATATAAACCAAGATTTAATCAAACTATTATTAAATAGTAACATAAACCATAATACAAACCAAACTACTGTTTAAGCCACTACTAGAGGTAAGGAATCTCTTTCACTCAGCTCAGTTTTTTATCTTGCTTAGTAAAGCAAGTATTAGTGATTTCAAAAATAGGCATTCATTCCTACAGTCACATCAACAATCAGCAATTCCAAGTGGACTTGTGCTGTGCAATCATAGTACCTCCCAGGCCAAAACAAACTTTATATTTTTCTGTAACATTTCCTGGCTTCATTCCTTCCCAGCTCCTGATTTATCTTCATCTTACCAGTGCCCTGTATAAAAATCCTAATTTTGCAGACTATGTGGCAAGGAAAATATCTGATATAATGTTAAATGGAAATCAAAAATATAAATTAAAATTAAATTTTTGACTATAGCTTTTTAGATTATATAATATTATATGTCAGTGTATAAAGTCATATGGCTTCCCAGATGGCTCAGTGATAACACACTTGCCAATGAAGGAGATGGGGGCTCAATCCCTGGGTAAGGAAGCTCCCCTGGAGAAGGAAATGGCAACACTTTCCAGTATTCCTGCCTGGAAAATCCCATGAACAGAGGAACCTAGCAGGCTACATACAGTTCATGGGGCCGCAAAAGAGTCAAACACGACTTAATGACTAAAGAACAACTACAATAAAGTCATATATATATACAGTTTAACACTAAAAATATTAACAGAATTATCAGTGTTGAGAGTCAGAAGTTTTCAGGTGATTATCTGCTTTTTCAGAATTTCCTTTAATGTAAACTATTTTATAATTTAAATAAAAACAAGAAGGAGCAACATATATTAGAAATATTAGTATAAATATAGGGCTTCTTTGGTGGCTCAGATGGTAAAGAATTCACCTGCAATGTAGAAGACCTGTGTTCAATCCCTGCATTGGGAAGATCCCATGGAGAAGGGAATGGCAGCCCACTTCAGTATTCTTGCCCGGAGAATTCTATGGACAGAGGAGCCTGCCGGGCTACAGTCCATGGGGTCACTAAGAGTCAGACAAGACTGAGCAACTAACACACACACACACCTGGCATAAGAATATCAAATAAAATACTAGCATTTAAATGATTTAGCCATCTAGAAATTTACTTATTAAGAATATACTGATCCTCTGGAGAGGATATTGCAATCCTATGCTTCAAAACAAACCTCTGCTATAAGCCATCTCCAAACTATGCTTTCCCATAATACATCAGTCTTCCTTTAAATTCCTATGGCACTTAATCACATGATCATTCACCTAGCATCTGTCATATTTCATCTTACACTATTAATGATCTATATATATATGTCTCACCTAAACTTTAAGCTTACTTATTTCAGGAGTCATGTTTCAATTTTCACTATATTATTAACAGTACTTAACACACAGTTTCTTCTATATACAGATGTAAATCACTATGGCAACTTTTAAAATCTCCTTTACTTTCTGTTCACCTCAGACACTGGAAGAGATTATACTTTTATCAAAAGCAAAAATGAAGTCAAATGTTAATAGAGGTAAAAAACTAAAATTTATAAACAGAGTATTCATTTAATTATGAACTACAATATGGATACTAATAAACCAGATAAATTTTACCATAAGGTTTTTTAAATGTACTTATCACATAAAACATTATACCATTTCTAAATTATTTTAAACTTTAAAAAAAAGTCATTAGGAACAGAAATCAAAATAGCAACATACTGACTGAAGACGCTCTTTAGCCTCCAGAGTTTTCCTGTTCACGACAGCCAATGTTCCAGGATAAGATCGATCATAGCTTGCTGGCCCTGGACCATCTGAAATAAACTTCTTAAAACGCTTTTCCCGGTTTTGTAGACTTTGGCCTCCTTTTATATTACACTAAGTTGGAAAGGAAAAACATGAATTAAAAGAAACACTTTTAAATCAATACCTATTTGATAAATATTACGTTAATGTGAACATTAATAGTTTTAAAACTCAGCCTGAGAAAGTTAAGTCTCTTGACTGAAGACAGTTCTCTAATGAGAGACAGTAATAAGGATGACAATACAGCTGTCGGTTTTAATACCAGACTCAAACTAAAATTTGCTGTGCTTTGAACACTCAAAAAGAATCCAGCACTCAGTTTTAAAACAGAAATCAAAGATAAAGGAATCTCCAAAGCTACGGAGCAAGAATAAGGAGTGGATGTTTGTTTATAGGTCTCTGGAGAATTTATACCTCTGAAATGAGATTAAATGCTCATACTGCAGGGGGAAAGAAAGCCTTCCAATCTTGTTTAGGATTAATTATTTTCATGAACAACACTTTGGTCATTTCTAGGGATGTTTATGCAGTTTTACTGGCAACAGCTTGTTTTTATGTTCAGATTAGTTGTAAACACTTTATTGCAGGGAGAGTCCTGGAAGGAATCATCCATGACTCTCCATGTCACATATCTGGATTCTCTAGAATCAGAAAGTTATCAACTGGCTAAAAGCCAGCTAATTCAAGTAAAATTCCATCATACTAGTTTCGATAAACTGTCACAGTTCAGTCATTTCAAAGATGATTCTTATTAATAGTTGTTGGCATCTGTTTGATCAGATATGTTTTTTTAAGTTATTAATTTACCAACAGACTTTTTCACATGATGTGTTCATGTCAGTTGTTCACAATCACTATTGACTGAGCATATCTCTAGTTTGCATCTTATTAGGCTTTATTCTGGAGAAGCCACGGCACCCCACTCCAGTCCTCTTGCCTGGCAAATCCCATGGACGGAGGAGCCTGGTGGGCTGCAGTCCATGGGGTCGCTAAGAGTCGGACACGGCTGAGCGACTTCACTTTCACTTTTCACTTTCATGCATTGGAGAAGGAAATGGCACCCCACTCCAGTGTTCTTGCCTGGAGAATCCCAGGGATGGAGGAGCCTGGTGGGCTGCAGTCCATGGGGTCGCTAAGAGTCGGACACGGCTGAGCGACTTCACTTTCACTTTTCACTTTCATGCATTGGAGAAGGAAATGGCACCCCACTCCAGTGTTCTTGCCTGGAGAATCCCAGGGATGGAGGAGCCTGGTGGGCTGCAGTCCATGGGGTCGCTAAGAGTCGGACACGGCTGAGCGACTTCACTTTCACTTTTCACTTTCATGCATTGGAGAAGGAAATGGCACCCCACTCCAGTGTTCTTGCCTGGAGAATCCCAGGGATGGAGGAGCCTGGTGGGCTGCAGTCCATGGGGTCGCTAAGAGTCGGACACGGCTGAGCGACTTCACTTTCACTTTTCACTTTCATGCATTGGAGAAGGAAATGGCACCCCACTCCAGTGTTCTTGCCTGGAGAATCCCAGGGATGGAGGAGCCTGGTGGGCTGCAGTCCATGGGGTCGCTAAGAGTCGGACACGGCTGAGCGACTTCACTTTCACTTTTCACTTTCATGCATTGGAGAAGGAAATGGCACCCCACTCCAGTGTTCTTGCCTGGAGAATCCCAGGGATGGAGGAGCCTGGTGGGCTGCAGTCCATGGGGTCGCTAAGAGTCGGACACGGCTGAGCGACTTCACTTTCACTTTTCACTTTCATGCATTGGAGAAGGAAATGGCACCCCACTCCAGTGTTCTTGCCTGGAGAATCCCAGGGATGGAGGAGCCTGGTGGGCTGCAGTCCATGGGGTCGCTAAGAGTCGGACACGGCTGAGCGACTTCACTTTCACTTTTCACTTTCATGCATTGGAGAAGGAAATGGCACCCCACTCCAGTGTTCTTGCCTGGAGAATCCCAGGGATGGAGGAGCCTGGTGGGCTTCAGTCCATGGGGTCGCTAAGAGTCGGACACAGCTGAGCGACTTCACTTTCACTTTTCACTCTCATGCATTGGAGAAGGAAACGGCAACCCATTCCAGTGTTCTTGCCTGGAGAATCCCAGGGACGGGGGAGCCTGGTGGGCTGCCGTCTATGGGGTCGCACAGAGTCGGACACGACTGAAGCGACTTAGCAGCAGCAGGCTTTATTCAGAGTTTAAGAAATACAGAAAAGAGTTCTTTTGGTAAAAAAATGAGTCAAATTATTCGTAGATACTCAATTCACTACTTGATTACTGATTTAATAAGATCACAATTCCTATGTTTAAAGAATTTGGATCTATAATGGTAGACATTAATGATTTTGTAAAAAATCTCATAAATTAAATTAAAAAATAAAATCATGTGAAGAGAAGATCTCCAAATTTTCATTCTTTGACAGCCATTAGTATAGTCTCTAAGATCTGACATCTGAAACTGAATTTGAATTTATATTGAATACTTCACCAAAAGTTTAGATAGCTCTAATCTGATTTTTTTAACTGCCTACAAATTAACCAGGATATGTTTCATATTATTCATAACTACCAATTCTACAAATTTTACAAGAGTTTACAAAGGAAACTTCCATATGTCAGATAACTGAGTCAAAATCATATTACCAAGTAATAACACATTTTATATAAACACCTGTGAGAAAGCGGTCTTAGTTTTTCTTGAGAACTGTGCTTTGTCTATGTGCTATGGTTATTTGATGAATTATTATATTGTCAGCAATCTCTCAACACTATAGGAGGCAGAGTCTCATCTAAAGTGTGAACCCATGCACTGTATCACATATGATAGCCTATCGTTCAGCTTTAATGAGGTATATCTCTTCAATCAAAAATAAAACCTAGATTTGGACATCTATTCCTAGGCCTGTTTAACCAAAAATAAGACATAAATTATACAGGCACAGGAAATAGAGCCCCATATCTAGAACCATTCTTGTGTGTGTGTGTGTGTGTGTGTGTGTGTGTGTGTGCTAGACACTCAATCATGTTCAACTTTTTGCAGCCCCACGGACTCTACACCACCAGACTCCTTTGTCCCAGTGATTCTCCAGGCCAGAATATTGGAGTGGGTTGCCAGTTCCTTCTCCAGGGCCATTCTCATGTATGAAGGAACGAAATGATATCTATCTTGCAGAAATAGGTCTGATGCTAGAAGACAACCAGAAAACATGAAATTTGTACTGAATTTTTGGAATGGGAATCATCCTAGGAAATGGGATATGAACAAAATAAAGTATGTGTCTTAATAAGTTAATTATCAAAGGATCAGAAGTTTGCACTTTGTAAATTTGATTCTTCTGCTTCTTTTATTTTCTTAATTTTCTTTCCCTTCTTTTCTACAAAGCAAATGTCCTTTATGTTCTTTTCTACTTTTCTTTTCCTCTTGAACAAAATTAACATACTTCAGATATGCTAAAGGAAATTGCTTTGCCTATAATTGGCCAAGAGCTATAAAGGCAAAAATTATGCCCCACCTCCAACTTTAGAATAATGGTCACAACCATAGCCAAAGCGAAATGACCATAAGAGGAAGACAGAAACAGAGAAGACCAAATAGGGGAAAAAAATCTCAGCTCCTAAATCTTCTGCTTTCATAAATGCTTCAAGTATTCTACAAGTATTCTATTGCTACATTTAGCAGTGGAGGCAGGCCCTCACAAATACAACCCACATTTTGGGTTTTTTAACATTTCATCTGAAGTCTTCAAATGAAAAATGTAAATGATATTTACTAACTGCCCATAGAAAGCAACATTTCAATCTATGCTTCCAAAAGAAAAGAATAAAAATAAATTACCAAATATATGCATTAATTTCCAGTAAGATTACCCCCTTATTATCTAATATATTATTTACATAACATGTAACCTATGTCACATTACAAACATGTTTCCTATTGTTGTTTAAAATGAAATGACTTTTTTCAAAGAGTATGATAAATTCACACTTCTTGAATTTCTAAAAGTTCTACAAGAATTTAACTTAAAACTCCAAAACTTAACAGCAACTGTGTAAATAAGTAATAAATCATTTTTTAAAGCAAGGAAATCAACATTTCCCAGGCATTTGTTTATAGTTTTAAGGAGAAAAGTAGAGAATACTAGAACTTTTTCTTAGATCATCCACTTCACAAAAAAGCACACTTCCTTATTTCTTACTCTTGAAATCCAAGAAATGTACCCAATTGGGAATAAAATAAAATTTTACTTAAATTGTACTTTATATTATTTTACAAGAGAATTGACTAAAATCACTATTAAAGTAACATTCCAACATCCTGATAACTATCACATTTGACAAGTTTGAAACCTATATATTATGTATTTTTACTATATTTCCCTCTTTGAATACTAGAATTACACATTAGGCTTAATGAGGGAAATACTGTCAGAATGAGCAAGCCCACAGACCCATGCTGGTCTGGTCTGTAAGCCAGGGAGTGGAAGCAGGAGTGGCACTTCTAATGACTACATCTAATGTCCACTATTTAATGTTTTGCTTTTTGTGGTCTAGGCTCTAGTTTTCTGGAAAATTTAAGAGTTCGTGGAAAAGCAAGACATGCTCCCCTGAACTGGAAGTTGAAACCACCAAGTGATCATTCAACATTCTTTCCTATGAAGCAGAAAACGAAATAAGGAGGTTTGTGTATTGACTGGGGAAATTAATTTTCTGTCCTGACTAGGACAGAAAAACAGGACTAATGAGTATCAGGAGTGTGGTAGGAAGGAAGATGGGACACCCTCCAAAGCCTTCTAACTGTCGGTGAAAATGCTAAGAACAAGTTTATTTAAAGGACAAAAAGCAAGCCTAAGAACCAAGAACTCAGACACCTTAGATCTGAAGAGTCTATTCATCTCACTAGGCTTAGAACGCCACCAGATAACGTTCGTGTTAAAGGAACATGGATTGAGTAACAGAAAAATCTTAAGCTATAGCCTTTTGTTCAGTTACAGAAACAGAACAGGTCCTTACCTATATTTCCTTGCTTAATATGTCACTTTTTTAAATTTTCCCTCTATTTCTTTCCCCTTTCTATTGTAAAATGGCAACACTAATACTGGTTAAAATTCACTGAAGGCCAACCTTCAGTACTTTAAGGTACTATTCTAAATGCTTATTAATATATTTAATCCTTAGGGAAAAAAAGCCTACCAAATTACTGCCGGTACTTAGATGAAGAAACAAAAGCGTGAAGAGACTAAGCGTCTAAGATTAGTCTCGCAGCTAGTAAGCAGAGACAGATTTTGAGTCTAAGTAGTCTAGCTCCAGAGCCCACACTCCTAACCGCTTCTGTATAAAAGCTCATGTTATATTTACCATCAAATCTATAAATCGCAGAATAATGGAAGAGGAATGTCAAGAACAAGAAGCAGTCTCAATCTAAAGATCCAGGATTCATTTAGCAGTGACACTGTAACACTATCTTTAAAAGTAGCAGCAAAACACTAATTAAAATATCCAGAAAAACTGAACTTTTAAAATTACATATAGAGGAAAAAGTGTGTATATGTCGTGTGCATGAGAGAGAGGAGAACTAGGCAATCAAAGCATGAAACGTAATGGAAATCTATTGCTTTTATCTGTCCAGTATCCTTCTATTATTTGCTCAAAATAGCATATTGACCACTCTTGAGACAATCAAACCTACCATATTTTGTGTTTTAAAAGGAATTTCCAAACACAGGAACCCCTGACCCAGGAATCACAGGTGTGGGTCCATAATAATACCAGACCAGATTTTCCCTACTGAGAATTTTAATCTTTAGTGTTGTTAGACATTAAAAAAAAAAAGTGTAAGGAAGTTATGGAATTACATTACCTAATGGAAGTTCACCATTGAATAATGCAGAAGTTCCTACTACTGAAATACCTGGAATTGTCTTAGTCGTATCTTTTACTGCTTCCCTGGTGGCTCAGCTGGTAAAGAACCCACCTGCAATGTGAGAGGCCTGGGTTTGATCCCTGGGTGGGGAAGATCCCCTGGAGAAGGGAACGGCTACCTTCTCCAATATTCTGGCCTGGAGAATTCCATGGCAGGCTACAGTCCATGAGGTCGCAAAAAGTCAGACACGACTGAACGGCTTTCACTTTCATTTTGTCCTTCTTTAAGGCCTGTTTGAACAATTCTTCCTTCAAGTCTATGAGCCAACCAAGTACTTTACCTGTAAATTTATTAGAAACCTAGTATCTGTCCTAAAAATCCATTTGATTGCTTGCAACCAAAACCCCATAACTGGAAGAAAACATTGCTATTAATAATTCGGAAGTCTAATACAAAAATTAATGCATCAGCAATTGGATCTGGGCCTCCCACAGGGAAGATATAGGTTTGCTTGGGTCAGATGGGACTTACCATGACTGCAAAATGTACGTGAAAAGGGTAAAACTTGATGTCAATGATTATGAAAATACTGGAATTAAAATATTATTTCTGAACATAAATGAACCATTGAAGATTTTCTGGTCACAGACTCTTGAGACAGTATAGAATTAGGAGACAATGGCCATAGCTACAGCTTTAGAGTAAAGCCCACAAACCAATTCCCACGCCCTGCTGTCATTCTTATTCTACATATCTTGACCATCTGTACAACTTTCATGGGCCTTAATAAATTCAGTAGCCCTGTTCTCCCACTCAGGAATCTCAAGGACAATGCTTTTGTCCTATAGGTTATATAGACTAATGACAAACACCCACCAGACAATTACCATTGGACACACTTCTTTTTCTCTTATTTAATTGCAAAATACAGATTGAAAGGTGAAAGAAAATGGTATGAAGGGAAAATATAATATAGCAAGTGACACATTAGTCTATTAGAGGAAGAAAGCATGATTTTTCTTAACTCAGACAATTATAATGACTGCTGTAAATTTACCTGCTTTTCTGAAACATTATAGTGTCCTGGACCTGGAACATCTTTCTCAGTGTTAGAGACAACAGTAAAAGTACTTTCCCTGGCAGTCAAAGACAGGAATGGTGCATAGCCACCTATAAGTAAAATCATATCATTGGCAGATAAGACAGGATTCTAATGATTTCAGAGAAAAAGCTCTCAAAATATATAAAATCATTTGGTACATCAATTGCTGAGACTATACATTATCAGAGCTAATGTCTAGCCACAGAAGTTGTTGCATTTTTAAAATTCTATGTAAGAGTGGAATTAATATTAATATATATTAAATTAAGGACCTATAGAATTGAACTTACTAAACAAAAGAAAAAATACCTAAAGAAAACAAAAGCTTTTTTTCTTCTAAGCATATTTGGTTGGGATGAAAATGGAAGTTCTATTTAACTGATAAAATATTTTAATCCTCAGAAGATCACAGTTTTATATGTTGCAAAACCAATTAATTATACAGCTTCCCTGGTGATTCAACAGTTAAGAGTCTGCCTGCAATGCAAGGACCTGAGTTCGAGAAGATCCCCTGGAGAAGGAAATGGCAACCTACTCCAGTATTCTTGCCTGGAAAATGCCATGGACAGAGGAGTCTGGCAGGCTACACTCCATGGGGTCATAAAGAGTTGGACATGACTGAGCAACTAACACTTTCACTTTCTTTAATTATACCAAATAGCATATATGAATTTGTAGAGAAAGCCTAGACAGAAATAATTTAAAGTGAGCTTACAGCAAGTAATTAATATAATGTTTCAGAGAGTTGGACATGACTGAGTTACTAACATTTTCAGCTTTACTTCCTTGCTTAGGTACATACTTGGCACTCAGTATTTCTTGGATACAAGATACAAGCATAAGATTACTGACATTACTGACATATTCAGTAAATGAACTTATTACACAGATTTAGTCTGCTGAAAGGCTGATAAAAACATTTTAAGAAATATATCAAGAAAATGAGCACAGTTTAAGTAACAGTGACATTCAAGAAAAAATGAGAGAAAACAGAGCAACTATATTCAACAGGTAATAAAAGGATTAAAGTGAGGGCTCAAAACGTGAAAATCTTGTACACCTAAGGAAATGTACACTATAAGGATTTATGGCAAAAACTTGTACAGTTTAAAAGCTTGCTAATCTGGACAAATAAAATATATTTTTAAACCAAAAATAATGTTTTTTTGAGGCCCTCATTCATTAAAATGCAACTGAAATCACGATTTATTTGTGTAAGGTCTGAAGCACAAAAGAGGTGAATAAAATACATACATTACCTTGAAAAAGAAATAACCTAGTGAAGCATTAAGTGCTAAAATAATTTTAAACAAGTAAAAATATCTGAAGTGCTAAAGTGCCCAGAGGGTCAAAAGGAGGGGAAGTTCTCAACAACACTAAGGTGATTCGAAAAAAATTCATGAATGACGTTAAAACTCTGGGTGTTAATTTAGTGACTGATGGTTTGAATTTGCTGTTCAAAACAAAAACAAACAAAACCACACAAGGTCCACAAGAACAGAAATTCTTAAAAGGAAGCCTAGGTCCATTTTGAAAAGATAAGGGTTGTCTGATAGAGCAGAGAAACCCAGTACAGAAGTTGAAATATTCCAAAATGGGGTAAGTAACCAAAGAACAAAATACAGATTTCAAATGAAACACACATACAGGCACACACAAATCAAGCTACAGATTATATCAAGGGAATACTGCAAACAACCAGAGAGTGTTCTTCCAAGAGGCAGAGAAATATGTCCTATAATCTGGAGAAAAGTCAATGAAAAGAAATAGATCTTGAAATGAGAAAATGGAATTAGCACAAGAAACATTACAGTATCTATTATAAATATTCTTCATATGTTCAACAAGATAGAAGAAAGATGAACATGAGGATACAAAAAAGACCCAAAGAAAACTTCTCATAGGAAAAGTATACTTGAGATTAATAACTACTTTTTAACTTATTATGAGATTTATAACTACTTTTATTTGAGTTAACAAGACATTGTTTTCTCAGTTCCTAATCACTTTAAAAAATAATCATTTTAAGCAAAAATAATTTTGATTTAGTGTGGCATTACAGTATATGTAAATAGAAAATATTTAGCCACAATAGCACAGAGAATGAGATGAGGAAAACAGAAGACATATGGCTCATATACTATACGTGAAGTGGTACAATATTATTTGAAGATAGTGTTAAATTAGAGATGTATATTGTAAACTCTAGAGGAACCACTAAAAAATAAAAGAAAGCTACAGCTAGTAAACCAATAGTAGAGATAAAAACAAAACCATCTTTTTTAAAACTCAAATCATTCAACTATAACAGGGAAAGAAGCAAAGGGAAACAAAGAACAGATGAGAAAAATAGCTAGCAAATTCTGAGAGAGTAAATTTAAACACAACAATATTGGTAACAAAATTAAATGGAAAACGTCTAAACACTCCAATTAAAAGAGATTGTCAGACTTGATTAAAAAGCAACATCTAACTTCAGGGAGTCTATAGGAAACCCTCTTAAAACATAAAAACACAGAGATGAAAGGATGAGAAAAGATGTATCATACATCAATGCATCGAAAAAATCTGGTGTGACGAAATTAAAATCCAACAAGGCAGATTTTAGAACAATGAATACCAGGAATAAGAGACATTTGATTATGTTAAAGGGATCATTTCATCAATATGATTCAATGATCCATTAAGAGAGGCAAAGAAGTAATTGCCATAAAAATTAGAATAGTGGTTACCAGTAGGGAAAAAGGTAAGGGTTATGAATGAAAAATAAAATTTTGCAATGCCATATTGGGTATTCACTTTTTAAGTTGCATGTTTATATTTTATGTGATTTTCTGTATAAGTATTTCATCTCACAATTAAAGGTTTTTTGTGTTTTTTTTTTTAATTTAGGTGTATACAGACACTGGGATAATGTGAGACAGATATGAAAATGAAGAAAGCTAAGCTCAGGGCTAGCTCTGAGGCAGCTGTCATCAAAACATAGCAGAGATTCTAAACGAATCTATCTAAAGAAATATAAAATGAATTGCAAAATACTGAAATTCATATAAAACAGGGGGAATCTCCAATAGCCCATGTGTTCAAAAGAGATAGTGCTCATAAAATCTTCACTGAAGTTTCCCAAAATTAATCATAAAATCTTTCATCAGTAGGTTAAAAGTTTACGTGAAATACTGAGCTCAAGTAAAACCACAAGAAAATTAAAATGTGCTTACTAACAAGCTCCATAAGAGAAGGGGATTTTCTGCTTTATTCATAATTATATGCCTATTTACCTATGGTTTACAGTTATGGTGACAAACTGTCTCAGTTTGCCCAGGACACAGGACTGGTAGTGCTAAAATCAGGACACTCCCACAGACAACCAGGATGGTTTGTCTCTCTATCATACTGCCCTGCACACTACACAATAAATGTAGATATTCTAAACTACTCCTTTAGTCATTCTTTCAGCAATACTAAACGCTTTATTATGGGTCAGAGAGATGCAACGAGAGTGCAATAACAAATAAGCTAAAACCCTGGCCTCAACTAGAGGGAAAGCCAGACAAATAAACAAATACTTACATTACAAACAGTGTTGCCAATAATTAAGGTATAAAATATAGGAGTAAAGGGTCCTGTCACATTAGGGTTAGTGAAATGAAAGATAAAAAGTTTGATTTGAGACATATAATACATTGACATGTGAAGCTCCAACAATAAATGATAAATCAAACTGTCAGGTAGAAAGAAGAAATGAAGAATGTAGGAGGATAAGACCTGAGAAGAGTAAGCTCAATTCGAGATATATTAAGTTTGAGGCACCAATAGCAGAAAATAAATCAGACTGGCATGAAGCAATAAAAGTCAGTCTATTTTCTGAGAAAGAAGGCAAGCAGCTGGGGGATAAAGTACAAGTACTATAGCCACAATTACAAAGCAAGCAGGGCATTCTTCACATAAAAGCAATAACTAGAACTTTGAAACATACTCATCTTCAGGGATATCAACATTTACAGCAATCACATTTTTCAATATAAATTTAAATACAGATAAATTGCATTCCTTCAAATGGTCTGCTGAATTCTGTCTGAATGGCTAACAAGATAAAGTCATTATTGTTGGCATAAGCACATAGGCAGGAGTGTAAGTCCATGGCCAGCTCAGGCTTCTACGGCAGAGTAAACTAATACCTTCTCTATAAAAAAATAAATTTGGCAAAAAATATATTAACAGCCAGCATTATCCAGTTTAGATAACTAATAGAGAACCAATACAGATAACCAATACATTTTAACATGGGGTACTATTTATTATGTAAATCAAGCCCAGAAAACAATGAAATATTCCTTAGCCTTAGCACAATAATGCCAGGAGCTGTCCATAATTAAAGGGACTATGTTTTTATCATATTTTACTAGACTGCTCGTGTATGGCAAAGATTTGCCTTAATGAGATAAGATTTTCTTGCTTCTCAGATAATTTGCAAGAAAATCAGGATCAGCTCTCACTAATCTGGATCTGGAATATCCATTATCTCTCCCACTCATGAAATCTGAATCGTGAAATCAGTCCTATTCCTTTCAGGCTGCAAATCCTGGGTAGAAAAGAGTCTCCCTGATCAGCTGGACAAAAGTCAAGGCAATGGTTTCCAAATTAACGTGGAAAGAATTTCCTGAGGAAAATATGAAGACAGTACACTGGAGGACTGACCAAGCAGAGTACAGTAAGCGAAGAATGCTAATGAGGAGAGAAAGGTTGGAAATTAAGAGTACCTGCACTATTTTTCTGAAGTTTTAAGACTCTAAGTTTTTTCTCTTTGTGTGTAATTCAAGGTAACAAGTAAACTACATAAAGTTCGCAACATTTCCTACATCATACTCTACAAAATTTACCTGACCCTTAAATAACTGTGTGTACTACTCTATAGCCCAGTGTTACTGATCTCAAAGAAGTGAAAAGCAGAATGTACCTAGGAAAGAGGTAACAGCTACTTTCAATTACCTTGCCAGGGAATCTGGTAGAAAAATGACTAAAGAGATGCCTATGCCCTCTATTGGGAGAAGGCAATGGCAACCCACTCCACTACTCTTGCCTGGAAAATCCCATGGACGGAGGAGCCTGGTAGGCTGCAGTCCATGGGGTCGCTAAGAAGTCGGACACGACTGAGTGACTTCACGTTCACTTTGCACTTTCATGCACTGGAGAAGGAAATGGCAACCCACTCCAGTGTTCTTGCTTGGAGAATCCCAGGGACGCGGGAGCCTGGTGGGCTGCCATCTCTGGGGTCGCACAGAGTCGGACACAACTGAAGTGACTTAGCAGCAGCAGCATGCCCTCTATTGATTATTATGATTAGCATGTCGGCTGAGTACTGCTAAAACAAGATTCTATATGATGCAGTTGGGCTACAGTCCATGGGGTTTGCAAAAAGTTGGACACAGCTGAGCGACTAACACTTTGGTCAATAAAATATTTCTCATTTCCCTCTATTTCAGTCTCTGACGATATCTGTTTTATGTTAGATGTGATCTACACCTCCACTAACACTTAACCAACACGTTAGCAATTCCAGCCTTGCCTTATCTGTAAATTCATGCTCACTCACTTCCATTCCTTTGTACCTGCTGCCACCTTTGCTGGGCATGTTCTCTCATCTTTCCTTACTTGGCTAATTACTACTTATGTCTTGAGCCCCAGGTGAAGTTTTTCTCTGACTCCAGTCTATCCCAGGTCTTTCTTCTTTGACTCCTTAATAACTCAAAGGACATTGGTACTGTATTGTAATTATGTGTTTACTTACCTGGCTGCCCCACTAAAATGTGAGATTTTTGAGAGCAATAACCAAGATCTCCACTGTATTAGTCTCAGTTTTTAGCTCAATACTCTAACACCTAAGTGCTTAGTTAAAAAAAAAATAGCAAAACAGTCATTCTTGAAGTAAAGTTCGAAAAATCTGATGAGTTACACATGTCACGTTATAAGAGTTTTTAATTTTTCTTTGTGTGAACTCTGGAGACAAGTAACTAGGGTTTGCAGGTTCCTTTTACTGCTTTATAGAACTGTGCCTTGTTGACCTATGAAGGAAGCTAGGAAATTCCATTCTTGGGAACTTTGAGCAACTGCATCATATGGAATCCTGTTTTAGCAGTACTCAGCAGACATGCTAATCATAATAATCAATAGAGGGCATGCTGCTGCTGCTAAGTCACTTCAGTCATGTGCGACTCTGTGCGACCCCAGAGACGGCAGCCCACCAGGCTCCCGCATCCCTGGGATTCTCCAGACAAGAACACTGGAGTGGGTTGCCATTCTCTTCTCCAGGGGATCTTCCCAACCCAGGGAACAAACCCAGGTCTCATGCACAGCAGGCAGATTCTTTACCATCAGAGCCACCAGGGAAGCCCTTGTATGAGAATAAAAATAACAAATCCCAAACTAAGTCAAGGGCAGTTAAATGAAGAAAGGGAACTAGTTTGAGAGATAAAGAGAAGAAAGAATCAATAGGTCCTAAGATCAATGAGAATAATTAGAGGGGAAAAAAGGGAGTCTACAGTAATTTGGCTGAGCGCCAAAGAATTGATGCTTTTGAACTGTGGTGTTGGAGAAGACTCTTGAGAGTCCCTTGGACTGCAAGGAGATCCAACCAGTCCATTCTGAAGATCGGCCCTGGGATTTCTTTGGAAGGAATGATGCTAAAGCTGAAGCTCCAGTACTTTGGCCACCTCATGCGAAGAGTTGACCCATTGGACAAGACTCTGATGCTGGGAGGGATTGGGGGCAGGAGGAGAAGGGGACGACCAAGGATGAGATGGCTGGATGGCATCACCAACTCGATGGGCGTGAGTCTGAGTGAACTCTGGGAGTTGGTAATGGACAGGGAGGCCTGGCGTGCTGCGATTCATGGGGTCACAAAGTGTCGCACACGACTGAGCGACTGAACTGACTGAGTGACTGACAGTAATTTCAAAGCTTAAAGTTTCTAATTGACTGATAGGGAATTTTTTTTCAAAGAGCCCAGTAATTCTGGAGAAACTGGTAAGTTCAGACACTTTAAGAACAGATGCCTAAAAAATGTAAAAGACTTTATCAAAAGAAAGCTCATCTTAGAGATATGAAACACCTGTATCACGGGAGTCATCAGAATATAGATAGCAGTTGAAGCTGTGGATTTGAATGAGAAAGTAAACATGAGAAAAGTAACAAGCAAATGATGGAAAGTACAATATATAAACATATAAAAGGTACTTAGAAATACATTAAAATAAAAATCTTTAAAGAAGACTATGGAGTATTGGTTAGACAGGGGAAAAACGATACTTTGATTCAGCATTTAACAAATGTTTATTGTCTCCCAACCATGTATCAGGCACTGTTACAACAGTTAGGAAAAGAACCAGCAAAAAGATGTTACAGACACCAGAGAAAGAAGTATCTCTTAAAAAAACAGTGGTAAATTCAGACTTAAATTGAAGAAAGTAGGGAAAACCACTAGACCATTCAGGCATGACCTAAATCAAATCNCTGGCATGCTGTGATTCATGGGGTCACAAAGAGTCAGACACGACTGAGTGACTGAACTGAACTGAACTGGACTGAAGTTGTGTCAAAATAAAATAAAGATAGAAAAGTGTAAGCATTTTCGGTGGTCATTGGTGGCTAATAAATTGGTAGGAAGGTAATGCTTGCAACTTAGCTGCATTAAATAAAGATACATAATAAGCTCCAAAAACACTAATATCAATATCAGAAGCCAAAAGGCGGTAAAATTCAAGATTAAATCAATGACAAAAGACAAATTAGTACTCCAAGGAAACCTAAATCAACTTACCATTCTAATCTCATCAATCATGTCAATGGAATAATGGATGCTAGCACTTATTCAAAAATACAGGAATTGTGTGGGAATAGGGAAAATGTAGGCTAAAAAGGAAAAAAGTTTAATTTGGATGGTATCAAGCCCCACAAAAAATCAGATTAGAAAAAGTAGAAAGCAAATTATGTTACTTATTAAAAGTTACCCCATCCACTAACTGCAAACAAATGAGAGCAAATAATTACTTAAATTATCCATTCTCATTTCACCTCTCAATAAGTAAAGCTTTTCTTACAGAATGTGGGGTAAAGGAGATCTCATTAAGTAAGTTCAAGTAGATGGTGATGGTCAGATAGAAGGCATCTACCTGAAAAAAAGATATTCCAAAATAAATATAAAATTTTATCTTAGTAAATGTTTCTAGGAAAGGTGTGTGAGGCAGGCAGGATTACAAAGAAGAGATAGAAGGTGATAAGAAGTACACAGGTGATTTGGAGACTCATATAGTAAACGGAACATTTCATGCAAAAGTGAAGTCACTCAGTTGTGTCCGACACTTTGCAATCCCATGGACTGTAGCCCACCAGGCTCCTTGGTCCATGGGATTTTCCAGGCATGAATACTTGAGTGGGTTGCCAGTTCCTTTTCCAGGGGATCTTCCCAACCCAGGGTCGAACCCAGCCAGGTCTCCCGCATTGTAGGCAGACGCTTTACCGTCTGAGCCACTGGACACAATAAAGGACAGAAATGGTATGGACCTAACAGAAGCAGAAGATATTAAGAAGAGGTGGCAAGAATACACAGCAGAACGGTACAAAAAAGATCTTCATGACCAAGATAATCACAATGGTGTGATCACTCACCTAGAGCCAGACAATATGGAATGCGAAGTCAAGTGGGCCTTAGGAAGATTACTGCAAACAAAGCTAGTGGAGGTGATGGAATTCCAGTTGAGATATTTCAAATCCTCAAAGATGATGCTGTGAAAGCACTGCACTCAATATGCCAGCAAATTTGGAAAACTCAGCAGTGGCCATAGGACTGGAAAAGGTCAGTTTTCATTTCAATACCAAAGAAAGGCAATGCCAAAGAATGCTCAAACTAGTGCACAATTGCACTCAACTCACATGCTAGCAAAGTAATGTTCATAATTCTCCAAGCCAGGCTTCAGCAATACGTGAACTGCGAACTTCCAGATGTTCAAGCTGGTTTTAGAAGAGGCAGAGGAACCAGAGATCAAATTGCCAACATCTGCTGGATCATGGAAAAGGCAAGAGAGTTCCAAAAAAATATCTACTTCTGCTTTATTGACTATGCCAAAGCCTTTGATTGTGTGGACCACAACAAACTCTGGAAAATTCCTAAAGAGATTGGAATACCAGACCACCTGACCTGCCTCTTGAGCAATCTGTAGGCAGGTCAGGAAGCAACAGTTAGAACTCGACATGGAACAGCAGACTACTTCCAAATAGGAAAAGGAGTACATCAAGGTGTATATTGTCACCCTACTTATTTAACTTATACACAGAGTACATCATGAATAATGCTGGGCTGGATGAAGCACAAGCTAGAATCAAGATTGCTGGAAGAAATATCAATAACCTCAGATGTGCAGATGACACCACCCTTATGGCAGAAAGCGAAGAAGAACTAAAGAACCTCTTGAAAGTGAAAGAGGAGGATAAGAAAGCTGTGGTACATATACACAATGGAGTATTACTCAGTCATTAAAAAGAATACATTTGAATCAGTTCTAATGAGGTGGATGAAACTGGAGCCAATTATACAGAGTGAAGTAAGCCAGAAAGAATAACACCAATACAGTATACTAATGCATATATATGGAATTTAGAAAGATGGTAATGATAACCCTGTATGAGAGACAGCAAAAGAGACATGGATGTATAGAACAGTCTTTTGGACTCTGTGGGAGAGGGAGAGGGTGGGATGATTTGGGAGAATGGCATTGAAACATGTATAATATCATATAAGAACCGAATCGCCAGTCTAGGTTGGATGCAAGACACAGGATGCTTGGCGCTGCTGCACTGGGATTACCCAGAGCGATGGTATAGGGAGGGAGGTGGGAGAGGGGTTCAGGATTGGGAACACGTGTACACCCATAGTGGATTCATGTTGATGTATGGCAAAACCAATACGATATTGTAAAGTAAAAAAATAATAAATAAATAAAATCATTATTTTTCCTGCAAAAAAAAAAAAAAGAACAAAGTGAAAGAGGAGAATGAAAAAGTTGGCTTAAAGCTCAACATTCAGAAAATGAAGATCATGGCATCCAGTCCTATCACTTCATGGCAAATAGATGCGGAAAGAGTGGAAACAGTGACAGACTTTTTAGGCTCTAAAATCATTGCAGATGGTGACTGCAGCCACGCAATTAAAAGACTTTTGCTCCTTGGAAGAAAAGTTATGACCAACCTAGACAGCATATTAAAACCAGAGACATTACTTTGCCAACAAAGGTCCATCTAGTTAAGGCTATGGTTTTTCCAGTAGTCATCTATGGATGTGAGAGTTGGGACTATAGAGAAAGCTGAGAGTCGAGGAATTGATGCTTTTGAACTATGGTGTTGGAGAGTACTCTTAAGGGTCTCTTGGAGTGAAAGGACGTCCAACCAGTCCATCCTAAAGGAAATCAGTCCTGAATATTCACTGGAAGGACTGATGCTGAAGCTGATANGAGAGTCGAGGAATTGATGCTTTTGAACTATGGTGTTGGAGAGTACTCTTAAGGGTCTCTTGGAGTGAAAGGACGTCCAACCAGTCCATCCTAAAGGAAATCAGTCCTGAATATTCACTGGAAGGACTGATGCTGAAGCTGATACTCCAATACTTTGGCCACCTGATCCAAAGAACTGACTCATTTAAACAGACCCTGATGCTGGAAAAGATCGAAGGCAGGAGGAGAAGGGGCGACAGAGGATGAGATGGTTGGACGCCATCACCGACTCAATGGACATGATTTGGAGTAAATTTCGGGAGTTGTGGATAGACAAGAAGGCCTGGCAGGCAGTCCATGGGGTCGCAAAGAGGGGGCACGACTGAACTGAACTGAACTGATAGTCAACTGGGACAGGGAAATCAAAATCCGAGATCGAATCTGCAGCATTTAAACTAAGATGTAGAAAATCATTGTAAAATCAAAAAGGCAATACGCTTACTGGTCTAGTGAAATGGGAAAAATTAGTTTACCATCTGTAAAAATAGGGATAGAATTTTCCCTGCGTACTTCATGTTCTGTTATACCTATGGAGTGGCACTGTGTTTAACTCAGGCACACATGAGCAGGGCAGGCTGAAAGCGAGGCGCCTGTCACAAAAGGCTTGCCTTTCTCTACATCTTACCTGTAGCCTGCTGCTTCAGATAAGGAACCTGGTAAGATCCAGGACCCACACGATCCTCGGTGCCGCCACTTTCAGCCAATCTAAGCACACGGGGAGCCCGGTCATACATTATGGTGTGAGGGGAGCGGTGCGGGGCTGCAAAGGGATTAAGAACAGAGCAGCTAGAAGAAATGGTGGAGCAAAAAGTCGTCAACAAACTCAGAAGGCCTGGGAAGAATTTCTGTAAACGGAGGAGCTAGCGCAGGGGCTATCGCCCCACCTGCTGACTGGTGTCAGATTTCTCCCAGGCGACTTCGAGCCGCATGGAAAACTTGAAAACAGTGTAACCAGACGTAGGACTCCCTACAAAATCATCGGTTCACCAACCGAGACCTGAAGCGTCGCTCCAAGGAACCCGCCCCCCCGTGCTTCCGGCGCTGCCTCCGCCCATTTCTCTCCTCCCGGAAGTCTCTGGACTAAAGGTTGAGGCGCTTTTCTCGAGCCGAGCCCTGGGAGCATGCGCACCGAGTCGCAAGCCTTGCCGACTCGCCCTACCCGCCGTTCTTGGCTTCCTAAAGGAAAAAACATACTCGAACTCCTGCGATCCTCTTACTTTTCTAACTACATTGGATCCTGACTCGTCAGAAAACCTCTAGAAAACGCGTTAGGAATTACGGCTAATTTGATTGTGATCCATTTTCCCTTTAAGTCAGGGCGGCTGGGAAAGAGACTAGCAAAAATTGTGAAATAAAAGTCATACTACGAAAAGAAACGATTCTGTGCCCACACTCCCACCACAACTATACTCGCACTCCAGGGGGAAAGAAAGCACTTCTAACTTTATCCCACATATAGTCCACACTGTGGCTCAGAAAAACCCAGAAGGTGGTGATGACAGAAACAGAAAACTCGGGGGAAGAAGAAAAATTCACCAACCGAAGCAATGCAAATGCAGGTAACTGAAAGGTGCTTCTGTTGTCAGATGCCAAGCAACAGCAGCAGACTCATTACTCTGTTTATAAAGTGAAACAGAGGCGTTGAGAAAGCGCGGCTCCGTACAAGGCGTATCTGCGTCTCAAGATGTATCCTACTCAATAACCTGAATAATTACTCACTTAAACACTGGCATATACTATAGTTCAGTCTCCTGCTAGGTTGTGGGGACCCAGATATAAGAACGTCTTCATCAAGTCTTCTATATCTTATAGAGAAAGAGACGTGTGTAATCCATAACAAGAGAGACGGATAAAATGATTTTTTTTTTATTTCAGCACTTTAGACACCGCCCCTTCCTACGAAGAAACTGATACTTAACTGTATCAGCAGTTCAGTCGCTCAGTCGTGTCCGACTTTTTGTGACCCCATGGACTGCAGCACGCCAGGCTTCCCTGACCATCACCAACTCCCGAAGCTTGCTCAAACTCATGTCCAAGGAGTCGGTGATACCATCCAACCATCTCATCATCTGTCGTCCTCTGTGGTGACCCCAAAAAGCAAATTCAGGTCCAGGCCATTTTGCTGTAGGCACGGGTGCAGGCTCTCACCACCACCTGATTTTTCTCGTCTGCAGCAGTCTACATTACTCTTTCCTGCGGTAAGGTTTGCTGTTGAAAATGGAAAGCTTTTCTACTTCTTGTCTGGATTTGATTTTTGTCCACTGGCGCCAACCTAGTTTAGGCAAAAGGAGCTCTTTATAGGGTCTATCGAAGCTTGTTTACATATCTCCAAAGGGGATTTTGTAACCTTAGGACCTGTGTACCAACTAGGAATGAGCTTCCCAAGTGGCGCTAGTGGTAAAGAACCTGCCTGTCTGCAGGACACATAAGAAATGCCGGTTTGATCCCTTTTTGGGAAGATTCCCTAGAAAAGGGCATGGCAACCCACTCCAGTATTCTTGCCTGGAGAATCCCANTGTACCAACTAGGAATGAGCTTCCCAAGTGGCGCTAGTGGTAAAGAACCTGCCTGTCTGCAGGACACATAAGAAATGCCGGTTTGATCCCTTTTTGGGAAGATTCCCTAGAAAAGGGCATGGCAACCCACTCCAGTATTCTTGCCTGGAGAATCCCAAGGACAGAGGAGCAGGGGGGGCTACAGTCCACAGGGTCACAAAGAGTCTGACACGACTGAAGCGACTTAGCACACACCCACCAGCTAGGAATACAGAATTTATATCTTGTTGTCACCTCAGTGTGTGGTATTTCCTCAAATACCTCACATAGAGGCATAGCTGATCAGTGGTAAGACTAGCGTTTCAAAGTCTTGTAGTGAGATCCTATTTAAGTATTTGTGATCAGATCTATTTTAAATATGACGACGCCGCTAAAGTACAGCGTCTCGGAGAAGGCAATGGCAACCCACTCCTGTACTCTTGCCTGGAAAATCCCATGGCTGGAAGAGCCTGGTAGGCTGCAGTCCAAGGGTTCGCTAAGAGTCGGACACTACTGAGCAACTTCACTTTCACTTTTCACTTTCATGCATTGGAGAAGGAAATGGCAACCCACTCCAGTGTTCTTGCCTGGAGAATCCCAGGGACAGGGGAGCCTGGTGGGCTTCCATCTGTGGGGTCGCACAGAGTCGGACACGACTGAAGCGACTTAGCAGCAAGGTACAGCGTCAACAGTCTTCCTAATTTTGTAACACTTGGTCGCTGAGAATTCTGTATTCCTAACAAAGCGCTTTTCTTTGAAAAGCTCTTAGTGTGAAAATCCTTTATTTCCTTGATTACTGTGGCTGTTCTAACTTCCCTAGCTTTTATTTCCGCCTTATGGTTCAGTAACCAGACTAGTACAAAGTATTTAAGAATTGGAAGATACTTTTAAAATGAGAACAACAAACCCTTTTACTTATTTCTCAGTGTGGTAAATATTTCTTAAATAGTTTAGAATGGGTGTGCTGCTAATAAAATTACAATGTTAACATAGAATTATAATTATATATGAACACAAAATAATTTGATTTAGCATTCCTCTGTTCCTACAAAAAAGTTTTAATGCTAATCAACCACATTGTATTACCATTACTGTAGTAAGAGATGGAAACTATCTTTGAATTCAGGTTTATTTGACTGCAAAATTTGGGTTCTTTCCGTTTCTCCATACTGGCTTCCACAAGAATAAACTTTAAAATAAAGCTTGGGCATGGGGACTCTGCTTTAAGTAGAATTAACTACCTTATAAGTATAAAAACTGAATTGTTTTTGAAACTAATTTCTTCATCTCATGATGGTTTTCTATTTTTTTTTCATTGTTTTGCTTTTTGTTTAAAAAAAAGTCAAGCAATAGTAACAAATCATTTAGCATGTATCAATCAAATGAATATACTTTGTCAATGTTATTAGAGGTCATATTATAAAGTGATAGTGTTGTTCATTAAGTAATGCCCAACTCTTGTGACTCCATGAACTAACTGTAGCCCACTACCCTCCTTCTGTCCATGGGATTTCCCAGGCAAGAATACTAGAGTGGGTGGCCATTTCCTTCTTCAGAGGATCTTCCCAACCAAGGGTTCAAGCCTGCATCTTCTACATTAGCAGGAAGATTCTTTACTAGATTCTTCCCTGAGCCACAAGGGAAGCTAGTAAAATGATAACTCATTCAAGTTAAAAAGGGAGAGGAAAAAAAGGTCATTAATATAATGTTTTAAAGCTTACACTGTATATTTTATGTTCAGTATTTTAATTTGTGTTTAAGCTGCAGATTTAATGATTCTGAAATCATGAAATGTGTTTAACTATAGTTGATTTACAATGTGTTAATTTTTGCTGTAGAGCAAAGTGACTCAGTTATATACATGTGCACATTCTTTTTTATATTATTTTCCATTATTCTCTATTCCAGGATATTGAATATAGTTCCCTGTGCTATCCAGTACGACCTTGTTGTTTATGCATCCTGTAGGTAATAGTTGGCATCTACTAACCCCAAACTCCCAGTCCATCCCTCCCCTACTCTCCTTCCTCTTGGCAACACAAACCTGCTCTCTCTCTGACTCTCAGACTGTGACTGAGGTCCTTGTTTCGTAGATAGGTTCATCTGTGTCATATTTTAGAGTCTACACATTAAGTGATACCATATGGTGTCTGTCTTTCTCTTTCTGACTTACTTCACTTAGTATGATAATATCCAGTTGCATCCATGTTACTGCAAATGATATTTTATGGCTGAGTAATAGTCCTGTGTGTGTGTGTGTGTGTGTGTGTGTGTGTGCACATCACATTTTATCTGTTCATCTGTTGATAGACGTTTAGGTTGTTTCCATGTCTTTGTTATTGTGAATAGTGCTATTCTGAACATAGAGGTACACATATCTTTTTAAATTATAGATTTTTATGTATATAAATACATATATATGTGGTATATATAAATACATATATATATATGTGGTGTATATATATGCCTAGGAGTAGAATTGCTGAGTCATATTGTAATTGTATTTTTAGTTTTNTAGGTTGTTTCCATGTCTTTGTTATTGTGAATAGTGCTATTCTGAACATAGAGGTACACATATCTTTTTAAATTATAGATTTTTATGTATATAAATACATATATATGTGGTATATATAAATACATATATATATATGTGGTGTATATATATGCCTAGGAGTAGAATTGCTGAGTCATATTGTAATTGTATTTTTAGTTTTCTGAAGTACCTCCATACTATTTTCCATTATGGCTTCACCAACTTACATTCCCACCAACAGCACAGGAGGGTTCCCTTTTCTCCACACTCTCCCTAGCATTTGTTATTTGTAAACATTTTAATGGTGGTCATTCTGACTGATATGAAGTGATACCTTATTGTAGTTTTCATTTCCATTTCATGAAATGTATTTTTAAAATTATACCATTATCCAATGCCTAAATGAGTTTTTTTCCACTGACATTTATTGAGCGCCTACTATGTGCTAGCACTATGTGAATCACTTTACATGAATAGTCTAAATCATTTCCCACATAACCCATGTAGTAGACTCTATTAATATGTCTACTCTGTTAATACAATGAGGCTTCAGTTCAGTTCAGTTCAGTCGCTCAGTCGTGTATGACTCTTTGAGACCCCATGACTCGCAGCACGCCAGGCCTCCCTGTCCATCACCAACTCCCGGAGTTCACTCANTCCCCATTTATTCTAATACAACTGAAAATGCCTCTTATCCTCCTCTCATCAAAATATGTACATATACACACACACATGCACACACACACACACACAACTCTATTTTTCCCAGTTCAGAGGATAAGGCAATATAGAAGAAGAAAGGCTTTCCTGGCACTCAGTGGTTAAGACATCGTGCTTACACTGCAGGGGGTTCGGGTTTGTTCCCCAGTCGGGAAAGGAAGACCCGCATGTCATCAGCACAGCCAAAAAAAATTTTTTTAATTAAAAGAAAAAAGATCTCAGGGAATGGCAAGGAAGGAGAGAAGAATCTTCAAACCCCACTCTTTAAGATCTTTCCTACCTTTCCTCACCAACCACCAATTATCTTATTATCTTGTGTTCTTCATTCTCCCCACTAATAGACACAGCACGGAGGATGTTATATGTATATAGTAAACAAACCTCAGGAAATGCCTGGAGTGACCCCACCAGTTCCTAAGGATTAGCTAGAATTTTTCCCTGTACGTGGAACACTCTTCCATGATGTATGTCCTAATATTTCCTATCTGTAATATTTAGGGTTGGAAAAATCTATTTCTAGACTCATTTTTAATTTGTAACATGTAAGATTCGAGGGACTGAAAAATAAATTTTTTCTATGAAGGACACTAGATGGCACAGTTTCACCAATTCATACTAATAAAGTCATTTGTCTTATTAATACAAAAATAAAATAATTTAGCTTTATAAATAGTTACACCTAAATAATTTAACAGGGAATCTTTATAATAGTAAAGAGAAAAGTTCTTGAAAATATAATGTTTCCAATAGTCCATGTTTTATGTCCTTTTATATAAATACAGTCACCATAATTCCATCATTGGTTGAGTAAATAACCCAATGAAAATAGCAGTCTCTCTATAGTGAAATGAGGACTTCCCTGGTGGCTGAGTGGTGAAGAATCCACCTGCCATTTTAGAAGATGTGGGTTTGATCCCTGATCAGAAATATCCCATGGAGACAGAAATGGCAACCCAGTCCAGTATTCTTGCCTGGAAAATCCCATGGACAGAGATGCCTGGTGGGCTACAGTCCATGGGGTCATGAAAGAGACACAACTTAGTGACTAAACAACAACAATGAAATAAGGAAATAACCTTACCTAGATACACTTGTCTAATGAAAAGTTCTCCTCTTCGGGCAAAGACACAGTCTTGGCCATAGGAAACAGCTTCTAGAGGGTCACATATGAAGAGGGCAGTAGGGAAAAAACATCTGCCTTGTTAGCTAGACTGTCACACGGTGCACTAGATATTCACAGAGCGACATGCTACACAGCTAGATTGCCCTTACAGTCCGACAAACTAGGCAGAGGAGGCTGTCGATGGACTGGGTCAGGGAAAGAGAAAGTAGACAGCTGCTAGAAAGGAACTTTTAAAGCAATACTGGAGGTCCTTTAAAGTTGACGCTGAGTGGACAGTGACTTCTTGAAAGTTGTTCCCAGATACCCAGAGTGACTTGCCAGTAACAGCTAAATCAACATCAGTTCTACATCTGCCAAATCCTACATGTTTTACATAAAAAAGATATGGAAGAAGCTCCAAAGTTGTAACCATAATGGTGCTGCCACCCATGAGTTTAACAAGTTAGTTGGCTGTCTCTTTTAAAAATAGTTCACCATGATAGCAAAGAAAAACCAGACTTTGTTCTGTTGTTCTCAAATGCTAGGCTTCACTTCAGAAAGTCTCTTTTGACCTGGTATGCTAACCAACATGTACCATATCATTATGATTAACAAGGAAGAAAATATAATATTAACAACATAATGGTATTCTTTGTAAAAGATATATATTGTAGACAGAATATATGAACCTATTTAGCACCTCACAAAGGAAGCATTATTATGTGAGTACACAATGTACATTGTGGTTTATTCCCCAGCACATCCACTCCATCCCAGAAAACTATCTGAGCAAATTATGGTAATTAATTCCCTGGACAATGATTAGTTCAGGAAAGGGCATGTGACTCAACTGTGGCTGCTGTAGGCATAATTTCTAAAATAGCCCCCCAAAAAATGTCCTATGCTAATCTCAAAACCTATAAATATAAGGAAATGCTCCTCTCCCGATTATAGTTTGTGATTTGGCACAGGTTTTATGAAAGGGAAATTATCTATGTGGTCTAATCCAATTACACCAGCCATAAAAACAGCAGAGAGGTTTCTTTAGCTGATGGCAGAAAGGAAAATCGGTGAGTTTCAAAGCATAAGGATTCAAGGGAACCACTTGTTGTGGAATGTGGGCAGCCCCAGGAGCTGAGATCAATCCCCAGGTGACAACCAACAAGGAAACAGGGACCTCAGTCTTGTAGCCACAGAGAATTGGATTTTGTAAACAATCTGAATGAACTTGGAAGTAGATTCTTCTCCAAACCCTCCAGCTAGAAGCCCAGTGCAGCTTACACATTGACCTTAGCCTCTGAAGCCCTAAACAGAGATCCCAATAGACCCAGTACAGATTTCTGTCCTATAGAACTGTGAGATAATACATGAGTGTTGTAGTAAGCTACTAAGTTTGTAATGATTTGTTATGACAGCAGTGGAAAGCTAATGCAGTTGACAAAGAGCTGTAAAATACAGTCTACTGATGCTTCTGAGGAAATTTTCTTCAACAAAGAGCCCCTGGACAAAATGATGTGTCTTCTTTCTTTGAATGTTGCTGTGTCTGGATCTAATGGCTAGAGCTGACACTGACACGTGGGTGCCAAGAATTGTGCTGATGGAATTCTTAAAAACAAATCACCCTTACAATCACGGAGTAAGCTTACTTGATCATAATGTACGTTCTTCAGTTACTAAGTCATGTTCAACTCTTTTCACCCTCATGGACTGTAGCATACCAGGCTTCTCTGTCCTTCACTATCTCCCAAGTTTGCTCAGACTCATGTCCATTGAGTCAGTGATGCCATCCAACCATCTCATCCTGTGTCGCTCCCTTCTCCTCCTGCCCTCAATCTTTCCCAGCATCAGGGTCTTTTCCAATGAGTCAGCTCTTTGCATCAGGTGTGGCCAAGGTACTGGAGCATATAAGAGGGAATTAAAACCATGCGAATTGTCATTCAACATGAGAGGACAAAGAAGAACTGTGCCTGAAAACAGAAAGACTCCAGGAACAGCCAAGATTAAATATCTCTGGGCAAAAGAGGAGAAGCTCGTTAAGGAAAATAATAAAATTGGTTAGGCATATTTGATTAGAGTCAGAGTAAGTAATGTCTGTCTTTGTGACCCCATGGACTATACCCACCAGGCTCCTCTGTCCATGGGATTCTCCAGGCAAGAATACTGGAGTAGGTTCCCATTTCCTTCTCTAGAGGATCTTGCCAACCCAGGGATCAAACCTGGGTCTCCCATATTGCAGGCAGATTCTTTACCAACTGAGCCACCAGGGAAGCCTAAGAAATGTCAGGGATTCCAAGTGCGTGGGCGATAATTTGGAGAAGTGCTTGTCCAGTAATCAGAAGTAGAGAAGAGTTTCATTAAGATAAATATTGGAAAGGATTCCCTGAATTTATCAATTTTAATGCATTATTTTATTTCAATAAAGATAATTTCTTTCGTGGGGTGAGAGAGAGAGACGGGAGATAAGCAGAAGCCATATTGCTGTCGGTTGAGCAGTGGGAGGGGCACTTCATCTTCTGAGACAAGAGAGAAGGAAATAAGGATGAATGCAGATGTTTATCACAATGGAAATATGCAAATGTGGGCACATGGAGATAATACAACAGCAGGATGCCTACGTGCAAGTGAGATAATTATAAGGAAAAACAATGCTTAGAAGAGTTCCTTAATCATTATTTCACACAGTCAGAATAGCTATTGGTGTCCAGGAGACAGCATCAACCTCAAATGCAGCTGTAAGTAAAACACTACTTTTTTTCTACAGTTGTCAATACAGAGCACTATAGTGAGTGGCCACACAAGAATTTGGATATTGAGTAAATAAGATTTCCCTCAGAGTTGAACAATATATTTATACATAATCGACTTATAGGCAAAGTCACCTGAAAGACAATTCCTGCCAAGTCCATAGGATTTGAAATGTTTTATGAATAAATTAACATAGCTAATAAATGAATGTATTAATAAAAAAGGGAAGGGATTATTGATTGGCTAGGGAAGTAGAGTAACCATGACAACCCGGGAAAACCACCCAAATACAGGGATGAGTATGTTTGTCCTGCTGGCAGGGCTATTCCTGATGGGAAAACCACAGAGAAAATATATGCATAGAAATTATAATTCAACTTGTAGGTAGAGTACCACGGGGATTAAGAGGAAACAGAGACAACTGCTAATTGATCCTCGAGGGAGGGGGAAAAAAACTGTCAGGTTTACGGAAGAATTTGCTGCTGTTCTGCAAGTTGTTCATCTCTGTCTGTGTTTAGTTTTCCCAAACCAGGTTACCAAATTTCTTTCTTGTCAGAGGACTCAGAGTAAGATTGTAATGAAAAAGCAGCTCTCAACATCACTTCCTCAGAGCAAGATTACAACTAAACTTCAACAAATTCACCAGCTCAGAGGCAGAATATGCTCTTTCCCTTGACCTCATAGGAATTTCTGTCAGTTTGGCCCTCCATGTGGAATAGTATCAAATCTCTTCCTTCTGATTTTCACAACAGGCTTCCAGGTAGGAATAACTGATGTCATTGTTACTATTTAAGGGTGAGATCTTGAGACAGTGGAAACAAGTAGCAAGGTTATAACGGCCTGTGATAATCAAAAACCCAGGACCAAAGCAGAGAAGGGTCACATCTATGATTTGAGAAATGGAAGATAATGTAGGTGAAAGAAAATCTCTTCCTCTTAGTGTTAGAAAAACAAGGAAGGTATTAACATGTGCGTTGCACATGTACACCTGGGAGCACTCAGTAATAGGTAACAGAAATGGAGAGGTAGAACTTGAGTTTAAAGACCTACAAAGGAAAAGGAATTTGGGGGCTTTGGGGCAGGGGAGGCAAGAGATATAAAAGGGACCAGGAAACTTATGGTAAACAGGGTTGTTTAGTAAGGTTTGTATTGCAGATCTGAGTTGGTGCTTTCTTCCCTGATAAGAGTTGTTAAGAGTCCTCCTCTTCCTGGTAGAAGAGAGGGAGACACTTCTACAAATGAAAATTTATAAATAGCTACAGGGCTTCTTCAGATCATACTCAGCATGTTAGCTTCGGCATGGTGCTAAAAAACAACAAAAACTTTACACAAATAAGACTTCAAAAATGTAGGGACAGTTATTACTCTTTTTTTCATTTTTATTATGGTAAAATACATAAAATATTTACTGTTTTAACCATTTTTAAGTGGTATGAAATATATTCATAATTTTGTACAACCATCACCACTATCTATTTCCATACTCTTTTCATCTTGTGAAATTGAAACTCTATCCATTAAGGAACAACTCCCCGTTTGCTCCCATCCCCACAGCCCCTCATAACCACTATTCTACTTTATCTCTCTGTGATTTCAACTCCAAACATCTCATATAAATGGAATCATGAGTATTGTCTCTTTGTGAATGGCTTAATTTATTTAGCATGTCTTCAAGGTTCATTCATGTTATAGCATATATCAGAATTTTCTTCCTTTTTAAGTCTGAATAATGCCTTATTGTGTGTGTATGCCACATTTTGCTTATCCATTTATCAGTTGATGGACACTAGGATTGCTTCCATGTGTTAGCTATTGTGAATAATGCTGCTTTGGTCATGGATATAGAAATATCTCTTCAAAATTCTACTTTCAGTTCTTTAGGGTATATACCTAGAAGTGGAATTGCTGGATCACATGGTAATTCTATTTTTACTTTTTTGAGTAAACACCATACTATTTCCATAATGGAAACAGGATTTTACATTTCCACCAATCATGCAGATGGATTCCAATATCTCCACATCCTAATAGCTATCATAATGTGAGGTAGGCTCTCATTGTATTTTTGATTTTCATTTCCCTAATGATTGGTGATGCTGAGAATCTTTTCATATTTTTATTGGTCATTTGTGTATCTTTCTTAGAGAAATGTCTATTCAAACCCTTTGCTCATATTTTAATTGCATTTTTTTTCATAATTGAGTTTTAGGAGTCCTCTGTATGTTCTCCATATTACTCTTTTATCAGATATATGATTTCCAATTTTTTTTTATTCTTTGGGTTACCTTTTTTTGCTCCGTTGATATCTTTTCATGCACACATTCTTTTCATTTTCATGAAATTCAGTTTGTCTATTTTTGTTTTGTTTTCTATGCCTTTGGTGTCATATCCAGGAAATCATTGCCAAATCCAATGGTGTAAAACTTTTGCCCTATGTTTTCTTAGGTCTACATTTTGATCTTTGATCCATTTTTTGGTTAGCTTTTGTGTATGATATTAGGTAAGGATTCAGCTTCATTCTTCTGTATGTGGATATCCAGTTTTACCAGTATAATTTGTTGGAAAGACTATCTTTCCTCATTGAATGGCACCTTGGTCAAAAGTCAGTTGACCGTTATATGATAGAATTTATTTCTCGGCTCTCTATTCTGTTCCACTAGTCAATAGGTCTGTTTTTATGCCAGTACTATACCATACTGTTTTGATTACAATTGCTTTATAGTAAGTTTTGAAATTAAGAATGTAGGTTCACCAGCTTTTACCCTCCTTTCCTTTTTCAAAATTACATTGGCTATTTAGGATCCCTTGAGATTCTATATGAACTTTAGCATAGATCTTTCTACTTCTACAAAAAAACATTGCTGGAATTTTGATAAGGATGTATTGGATCTGTAGACTGCTTTTGGTAGTATAGACATCTTAGTGAAGAAGTCTTCCAATCCATGAACACAAAATCTGTTTCCATTTATTCACGACTTCTTTAATTTCTTTCTATGTTTTATAGTTTTCATTGTATGACTCTTTTACCTTCTTGGTTAATTTCTAAGTATTTTACTCTTTTTGATGCTACTGTAAATTGTTTTCATAGTTTTCTTTTCAGATTGTTCACTGTCAATATACAGAAACACAACTTGTTTTTGTGTTTTAACATTTTATGCTGCTAATTTGCTGAATTTATTTATTAGTTTTAACAGGTTGTTGTGTGTGCATGTGTGGAATCTTTAGAGCTTCTATATTAAGATTATATTATCTGAGAACAGAAATAGTTTTACTTCTTCCTTTCCAATTTGGACGCTTTTTGTTCCTTTTTCTTATCTAAGTGCTCAGGCTAGAATTTTTAAGTGTAGTTATTCTTAGCTTTAAAGAATTTTTGTAACTTCTTTAATTCTCTGTTGCTTGTTGTCAATGAAAAATTCATCAGTCAGGGACTTCCCTGGTGGTCCATAGTTAGAATCTCCCTTGCAATGCAAGGGATGTAGGTTCAATCCCTGGTCAAGGAACTGAGATGCCACATGCCACAGAGCAAGTAAACCCATGCACCACAACTCAGGCACAACACAGCCCCCAAAATATGTAAAAACAAGAAACTATTTTTTAAAAATTAATCAGTCAATCTAAAAAGAAATAGAATTTTTTACTCAAGCCAAATTTGAAGATTATAACTCTGGAAGAGCATCTCAGAAAGCTGTGAGAACTGTCCCACCCATTAGAAGTCAAGGCACAGTTATGTGAGTTTTTTGAGACAGAGGACTATACATTAAATGATGTATTATTGGTAGTTTACACAATCCAGATGTAAGTGATATTGTGGCCCCTTATAAAATCAAGGCAGAATATTATCTTTTAAGGAGTTGTCTTGTTGATAGTATGAAAATATTGCTCTTTTCCATTGAGTAGGTATTTCTGTTGATGGGGAGGTTTGGTTGGTGCATAACTTAGAAATATTATGCAGTGGAGGAGAGGAAGCCAAAGGGCAGAAAAAATTTTTTATGTTTAAATTTTTCTTGTCTTGCCATGAAATATGAATTTCATTGCACATTGTTACTGCTCACATTGTTTTGCTTTATTTTTCAGTTTTTGCAGTTAATCAAGCAGTCTTAAAAGTTGGGGGCTGGTGCTGGATAAAAACAAAGGAAAAAAAAGGCAAAGATATTTCAGGTCTTGATTGTAGCCAACAATCAAAAAACCTTTACATGTACTCATAAAAGCTCAAGTAAGCGTGGATTTTTCTGCATTGATATTTTGACCATACCAATTAGATCAATTCATAATTCAGTATAACAGAGCATCATTTAAAAAAATTTTTATTTTACATTGCAGTATAGTTGACTAGCAGTGTTGTGTATTAGTTTCAGGTATACAGCCAAGTGATTCAGTTATAAATATACATGGACAGGGAGACCTGGTGTGCTGCAATTCATGGGGTCGCAAAGAGTCGGACATGACTGAGCGATTGAACTGAACTGAACTGAACTGATCTATACTTTTAAAAATTCTCTTCTCATTTAGATTATTACAGAATTTTAAGCAGAGTTCCCTGTGCTATAGAGTAGGTCTTTGTTGGTTATGTATCTTAAATATAGTAATGTATATATGTCAATCCCAAATTCCCAATTTATACCTCCCCTTTATTACATTTCCCCTTTGGTAAACACAAGTTTGTTCACTAATTGCACAGTCTATAATTTGGCATTATATAATTCCTAGAAGATTTATGTATGTTAGGACCTAACATACGCCATGACAGGCTTTAAGGCCTGAGTTCCGTTTATCAAGAAGTTGAGGCATTGCCTAAGAAGAACTGAGATCATCTTCCGTGGGTGTCAGGACTTGACCAATTAGCATGTTTCCCATAGCCTGGTTTGAGCCTGTCAAGACGTAATGGATATCCCCCAAGAAAGCCCACGTACACGAAAATTTAGCCAATTAGTAGATGCCCAGAAACCCTTGCAACCAATCTGCCTTTGTCAACTCCCTGTCATTGTTCTAAATCTATAAATACTGCTGTAATTCAGGGCTCAGGGCTCTTGCTCGACTCCACTATGCTAGATACGGTTTGGTCCCTAGCTCAAGCTAGCAATAAACCCCGTTTTGCTTTTGCATCGCTGTGGAGGTTTTGTTCTGTCAGTTTTGGGGACTTGGACCTCAGGCATAACATTGTACAGTTTTTATTTACAGAAGAGAAAACTAAAATTCAAAAATATTGGTGATAAATATGTGACTTATAGGGCTAAGTTCAGTTCTGATTCCATAATCCTTTTCACAATACTACAGTGTTTTCATATTACTTTCTTTATTATTGTTGTTTTTATTTTTGGTTGCACTGGGTCTTTGTTGCTCCATGCAGGCTTTCTCTAGTTGTGGAGAGTCAGGGCTACTCTCTAGTTCTGATGCATAAGCTTCTCATTGTGGTGGCTTTTCTTGCCATGGAGCACATGCTCTAGGGAGCATGGGCTTCAGTAGTTGTGGCACAGCAGCTTAGTTGACCCGGCATGTGGAATCCTTCCAGACCAGATATCAAACCCATGTCTCCTGCATTGGGAGGCAGATTCTCATCCACTGCACCACCAGGGAAGTCCCATTTTACTTTGATACTAGCAAGTGTTTGTTTGAAAACAGAGGAAGAGGAAATGACTGAAGTCAAAATGATCTGTAAAGTGATTTTAAAATGCTACTTGTACATCTTTCAAATTTGAGTTTGAGTTCTAAGAATTTTTGGTTCATGGAAAGAAACTGCTCAGCAGTCACTGCAATAATACCTAATACTACTAGATGCTTGTGCATGCATGCTAAATCGCTTCCATCGTGTCCAGCTCTGTGCAATCCTATGGACTGTAGCCCACCATGCTCCTCTGTCCATGGACTTCTCCAGGCAAGAGTACTGGAGTGGGTTGCCATGTTCTCCTCCAGGGGATCTTCCTGAACCCAGGATTTAACTTACATCTCTTAACGTCTCCTGCATGGGCAGACAGGGTTCTTTACCTTGAGTGCCACCTGAAAAGTTTTGTCTAGCTACTATTGTTGTAGAAAATCTAGTAGCTTTGCAATTTAAAAGGGAAGATATTCTTTTGAGTGAATTCCCAAACACTATAGAGGTATCAAACTTGTATCACTACACGATACAAAAAGCAAAGTATTAAAAAAAATTTTAATAAAATGTGTTTTGGTAATAGGTTTGTGGATTTCAATTTCTTCTAATTAAAAAAAAATTCCTTTATTTGCTATCATCTTTGCTTATTTTGCAATAAATAAACATCAGGAAAAAGATTATTATAAGACAGTTTGCTTATGAATTGCTCTTCCAAGATCATTTAAAAAATGTTTTCCTGAGCCTTGGGAGTGATTGAATTATGGATAAACTTACTCAGTTTCTTAGAATTAATTTTTTTGACACATTTTACAACACAAATCCTTTGATCTATGCTGAGACAATCAATTCTGTCTCCCAGACAGCTTTGTGTAAATCAAAGCTGAAGGTCAGACCAAAGTTAATGTATTACATTAAAGCAAAATAGGATTGCTTTGCATTTCAATTGGTGTTACTAATTTTATGTGTCTAAAATGTCACTATTACCGTTGTTGGTTAATTCTAGATAATTTGAATCTCTTGTACATTTAGTCTAAAGCATTTTATAAAAGAAAAATTAAGCTTTAAAAATTAAACAGTAATTGAACAAAAGAATAAAGTGATAAATTTTATCTTCATTATTAATAGAAGACATTGAAATCTAAACATCAATGATATAGCATCAATCACCGATAAAATAAGCAGGTTTAGAAAATAATAATTAGCACCAGTAAGGGTACAGAGAACTGTTTCCTGTTTGGGTTCCACATTTCTGTGTGCCTGTGCTGTGCTTAGTCGCTCAGTCCTGTCCAACTCTGCAAACCCATGGACTGTAGCCTGCCAGGCTTCTCTGTCCATGGGGATTCTCCAGGCAAGAATACTGGAATGGGTTGCCATGACCTCCTCCAGGGTGTCTTCCCAACCTAAGGATCAAACCCAGATCTCCCTCGTTGCAAGGGATTCTTTACCATATGAGCCAATAGGGAAGTCCACATTTCTCAGTTCAGTTCAGTTCAATCGCTCAGTCGTGTCCGACAGTTTGTGACCCCATGAATCACAACATGCCAGGCTTCTCTGTCCATCACCAGCTCCCAGAGTTTACCCAAACTCAGGTCCATCGAGTCGGTGATGCCGTCAAGCCATCTCATCCTCTGTCGTCCCCTTCTCCTGCTCCCAATCCCTCCCAGCATCAGAGTCTTTTCCAATNACCAGCTTGAACATCTGAAAGTTCATGGTTCACATATTGCTGAAACTTGGCTTAGAGGATTTTGAGCATTACTTTACTAGTGTGTGAGATGAGTGCAATTGTGTGGTAGTTTGAGCATTCTTTGGCATTGCCTTTCTTTGGGATTGGAATAAAAACTGACCTTTTCCATCCTGTGGCCACTGCTGAATTTTCCACATTTGCTGGCAGATTGAGTGCAGCACTTTCATGGCATCATCTTTCAGATGATCTTTCACATTTCTACAGCCTTCTCAGTCGGGGCTTCGTTATCTCTTACCTAGACAATCTCAAAAACCTTTTCACTAGTATCCCTGATCCCAGTCTTTCAGTTCTTAAATCCAGTTTCCACACTGTAGCCTGAAAAGCTACCTAAAATTTAATTCTAATCATAATACTGCTTGTGTTTCTCAGCCTCTCAGTTTCCAAGGTAGAAAAGTCAGGTAATGATGTACCTGTAAAGAAATGGCTAAATGTATTATTACAGTTCAATTCTCCCATGGTTCGTGCTAAATCTAAGATTTGTTTCTCCGACAGCCACAGGAAGCCAAATTGAATTACAATATTGTTCATTAAGTGTGGAGGTGGGGGTTATTAAAATTGGGACAACAGTTATGCAGTTCAAATGGTTAAGGGAATCAAGTTAAAGAAGCTTGGAGCTCTCACCTCCTCGGCCATTTTCATTAATCTGAACATTCCCTGCCTGGGCAGTTTTTGGATGGATGTTAACAACTTTGTATTGGAGGGCTTCATATTCTCTACCCCAAACAGAATTTGCCTTTTGGTTGTATAAGGGAGGCAAAACTTCTCCTCTACCCTCTTAGGGTCTGTGACTGAAGCTGAGAATTAAATTGATCTAGACAGAGGAACATGAGAAATGCATATAAATTTTATTTTCATGTGTGCATGAACGTCTTCACAGGAAAATGCAGATCCACAAGGTATTTAGGCCTATGTGATAAGCACATAGATACTAAGTATATGAGACTATTAATAGATTGAACACACTTTAGTAACTGTGGAAAAGTACCTAGAATAAATGGGGAGACTACGCAAAGGCAGACAAGTGCTGTTTTAACAAGGTTTGTTTGTGCAGTTTCTTTGCAATCTTGACTCCCTGTTCCTGATGATAAGAATTTCTCCTCCTCCATGTATAGCAAGGGCATCTCTTCTTGGGAGTTTTCTCTCCCATTTTCACAAAGAAAAGGGAGGGTCAGTGTAGCTTTCTTATGTCTGTTGTTTTTCTAGTGTTTGTAACTCAAAACAGTTAATGTCCTAGATTGGTATATTTTGGCATGTTTTGAACCCCTACGTTTATATCATATTTCTAAATAAGGTATAAAACCACTGCTTAGAGTTTTATTTATTAAAGTTTGTTCACATTCCAGATTTTGCACCTAGTTTGTTTAGACTAGAGTTTGGGACATTCCCAAACTCTTTAGTCCTATAGTTCTACATAGTCTCCAGGTTTTACTCATACAAAGTCACTAATTTAAGAAATATTTGGGTGTCTACTCTGTGCAAAGCACTATTTGATGTTCTACCTATGACCTGGACAGACCTGTTCCTATTTAAAAAAAAAAAAAAAAGCAAAAGAGAGAGCAACCTTATTTTTCTTATTATTACATTCTAAGGTGGCCCTTCACTATTGATACTATTTCCAAAAATAAATCATTGGGAAGTTTGTTAAAAACTTTCTCATCATTTTGTATCATAAATAATGCCCTTCCAGTTGTCTATCACACCTTGGTTGGCTTTTCTTAAAATGTAGCACTGAGGATGACCCTGGGTTTTCCATTATCCTTAAATTTAACACTAGATAATTTTAGAAAACACATAGAGTAATAGTCTTTGCATTTAGTCAATATTAACGGATTTAAAATTAGAGTTATAGAGTTTAACAATTATCATTAAATTGTATGGCACATTCGATACTTCTCTCATTCTTCGTTCACCTGATGGTGTTGAACTTTTATTTGAACCCTGTGTTTTGAGCAGCAGTGGTTCAGAAACCCTTGTATGTCCTCATGTCCTGGGAAATGCCTAGCTGCAAAGCACAACTCTGTCTCTGTCATTCTTCATAACCCCCTCATGGCAGATGACACTCTTGCTTATCTGCCGCTATAGAATCCCAGGCCCCTCCCTGTTCTTCAAGACATCCCTCATTAAATAGTCTCTTTACTGCTATCTTACAGATGAATAATTTCCTCAATTGTCTAGTACATTTTGTCTCTCACACACCAAATCATAAGGCTCAGTGCTGCCTTAACACAAAGTTGGTTGGGTTTTTATGAGGATTTTTGTCATTATTCAGTTCCTCAGTCGTGTCTGACTCTTTGCCACTCCATGGACTATAGCCCATCAGGCTCCACTGTCCATGGGATTCTCCAGGCAAGAATACTGGAGTGGTGATGAGCTAATATTCGTATAGCGCTTTGAATGATGTCAGACATCTAGTACATGTTCAGCAATTTATCATCCTTAAGATGTATGTTATCTACACTAATAATCATTATTATCTCATTGTTGTAACTCCTGAGAAACGTTAGGGAAAAATTTTATTCAAATTGTTAAAGAAAATGTTATTCATGACCTTTGTGGAAGGTGGTAAGTAAGGTAGATGTTATTCAAGGGAGACCACTTAGGGGATATAGCGACAACCGCAGCCGGATCTTGCGGTGGGAGGCAGAGATTAGACTCAACCCTAACAAAGCATAGGCAAGGGGGACTTTCAGCCAAGGAAAAGAGTTGGGTGGGGGAGATTATTACTAATAGGAAACATCAGGAGTGGAGGTACGGGGGATTCTGGTTCAACTGACCTAACAGGATTCTTGCTGTAGGCAGGCCAGACACCACCTGGGGGATGGTGACAGATAAAGAACCAAATCAGATATTGAGGGTAATCAGATATGAAGGATGGGGAATTCTAGTTAAAGTGACTTTAACAAGATTCTTGATAAAGTTGGAAAATGCTGAAAGGAACACGGAAATCCAAAGTCAGGCCTAGTTGAAATAGAGTTCCACGGAAACTAAGTAGAGTCTGGTCAAGGAGAGAACCTTTGTCATCAGGGGAAGGAGGTTTGGAAAAATAAGCTCATCTATATATCTTATTTTTAGTGCTACAGTCTGACCTATATAACCCAGAATAGGAGGAACAGGAAAAGTTCAAAGGGGAGATATGGGCAGTGGAAGGATGGCAAGGCTGAGAGAAGGAGAAATATATGGTCCATTCCTCAGAATTAATGCTCTTCTAGATCCTCAATGCTACTTCCGTGCAGCAGAGTGAGCACCTTCCCTTCCAATCTTATCACGTGAAATGTAAATCCTCAGTCTAATTCCTTTCCCCATTCACAGCATTGCCTAGCAGAGACCTCTTCCTTCTCCAAGGATACCCTCAGCCTACAACAGTATTTTCCTCCTCTATACTTGTATCTTCCTCACTCTAAGGCAGTTTAACAGCCCCAACTCCCTTAATCCTTATTTCTTTCCTTCCTTGATTCTGAAGATCCCATCTCCATTCTATTAGCCAGATACCTGCAGAGCCCATACTTCTCATTACAATGAGCAAACCTCTGATTCTTTAAATCAGAAATCCCTCCTTTTCAACAGAATTTCCTTTTTACATGCCACATTTTCTTTTTTACCTTACGGAGTCTAACTTGCTTTTTACCTTTATCATGAATTTCAGTTACCTACCCATTCCCTCTTTCTCCAGTTAAAAGTTACTTTCTTACTTCCCAAGACTCTCTTCAAAATCTAGTGCATCAAATGTGTGTTCAGATTCAGAGAAAAGAAACCCCAACTAAAAGTGGCTTAAGTCACAATCCTCTGAGAGCTGTAAATGGTTAGAAGTACACTGAGATAGTGATCGTTTAGTCTATGGAGTTGGCGTTTAAGCTATGAGAGACTGTCTCCAGTTCTAAGCAGCTTTGTCTATCCACCTCCATGTGGATTATGAATATTATCATTTCCTTGTGTGTTAAGATATGGAAAAGGATGCCAAGTACTGGCTTAAAGGAGTAGAAGTTTCTTGTCTCACGGACACAAATCTTGGGATAGGCAGTTGCAGGCTGATGTTATGACTTCTGCCTTTTTGGTCTATCATCTTTATCTTGCTCTCATTTGTTCTCTTACTTGTTGCCTTATGGTACAAATGACGTCAGTGCCTCCAGTTCTTGAAACTAAAAACCAGGCAAAAATAAGAGAGGGAAAATTGTGATGCTAAATCACATCTGCCTATGCCTCATGGGGTAGAACCATGTCACGTGACTTCAGTTTCAAGAAATGCTGAGGAACTGAGTGTTTAGGTTTTACAACTGCTGCAGTAGAGTCGGATAACAAAAAGTCAAGGAAGTGGGTGGAATGGGCATTATGTGAACCAATCTATCATATCCAAAACACCAGGATTCCAAGGCGATAATATTTAACACAGCCATTTCTAGCAGAAGTTCAATACCCTAGACTTTCTTAACCATGCCATGGACCTGTGTATCTCACCAAACCCTGAATCTTCACCGGTGCCTGCTTCTAGACTCCTGTGGAAAAGCAGGATGGTGCTGGAGGGAAAAGCCAGTTACTAGTTCTCACTCTCCAGCTGAAATCTTGCAGCTCAGCTTTTGTAGCACTCCTACCCATGGTGATTATGGGTCTTTCTTTAAAATACCCATCTCTTTTTTTTTTTTCATAGGGACAAAAATAATATCCAGACTGTCTTATGTCTTATCTCATGTCAGAATCCCCTTTATGCTGTGAACACAAATAACAGAAGCAGAAAGGAGAATGGGACCAGTTCAGGAACCTAGTCAAGTGGCAAAAGTATCAAGACTGAAGAGAGAGCCATTGTGAAAACTTCGAATGAGAGACTGATCAGGATTGCAGCTGTTATCACATTGACAACAGTGTGAAGAGGTAGGGCAGGAAATTAGGAGAGTTTGCACCACATCCCTGAGAAGGCAATGGCACCCCACTCCAGTCCTCTTGCCTGGAAAATCCCATGGACGGAGGAGCCTGGTGGGCTGCAGTCCATGGGGTCGCTGAGGGTTGGACACGACTGAGCAACTTCACTTTCACTGTTCACTTTCATGCATTGGAGAAGGAAATGGCAACCCACTCCAGTGTTCTTGCCTGGAGAATCCCAGGGACGGGGGAGCCTGGTGGGCTGCCGTCTGTGGGGTCGCACAGAGTCGGACACGACTGAAGTGACCTAGCAGCAGCAATAGCAGCAGCACCACAACCAAGTACAACTGGGAGGGCTGCATTGTTTTCTAACTTGCACTGTGCTCTAACCTGGTCACTTTTGAAGGCTTCCATCCTGCCCTCAAGAATATACCACAGATGTCCTCACAGCACTCTGAGCCCATCACATGACCAATTAATCCAACTAATTACCTTCATTGTAGTTTCTCCTAAGTTTCTATGTCTTTGCTCGACATTTCACTGTTTTGGTCCTACAATTCTAAGTGCTCACCGAATAACCCCAGTCGGATGTTCACGGTCTGCACTGAAACTTGAGAGTAACATCTGGAACAACACGGGAAAGTCACCTGCCCTACCATCTGAAAGATTAAATTCCAGTTGGTAAGGCACAAGCTGTGAAAAGCTTCTTGCACAGACTACTGGGAGGAAGAAAGTTGCAAGATATTTTGAGATAGAACTAGGGCAGAATCTTGACACCTTGGTTTAGAAGAGTAGGAATTGAAAAAAAATTTCCATTTCAAAGCTCCCAATGTTTTTTTTTGTTGTTGTTTATTTCAAAAAGACATGGAACCACATTTGGGACAAACAGCACCTTTGTTCTAATTAAACCACTTGAGTTTTTTGTTATGTAAATATACAGCAAAGACTACAATTTTTAAAAGAAGTGCCTATTTAATTATGTAAAAGATTGTTCGCTTAGTAGACAAGAGTTGAGTTTTGACAAATTTGGCTCCCTTGAGTAAGTCTCCCCCCTGAAACTGAAACTCCTTTATACCTGAAAAGAGTTGTTTTCTTGGGAGATGTGAATTGAGAACATTGCTGGTAGAAGATAAGAACCTGAAGGCCAGAGGGTGAAGGAACTGTTTACGTAAGACTTAATCTGAGCCCTGGGCATGAACAGTGCCTCTTTCAGCTCCAGATGGTAAAGTGTGATACAGAGGAGGCAGCCGCCTGTGCACAGAAATTTTCATTCACTAACACCCTAAGCAATGACAGCTTCTAGAACCTCAGACCTGGAAGCAGCAGGCGGTGCTTCCTGGCCCCTCTCTGTCTCTCTCTCATGTCTTACCACATCTATAACTCTGCTATCTTTCTGTGATTTCATTATCTCCACAAGATAAGAAATAAGATGGTGTGGGGAGGGAAAGGGAAGGGAGGGGGTCCAGATTGGGAACTCAGGTACACTTATGGCTGATTTATGTCAATGTATGGCAAAATGAGTACAGTATTGTAAAGCAAAACAAACTACTAACTCCAGTATTCAAAAATAAAGCTTTCCTTGCTATCTGTATCTAGAACAATTCGGTGAAACATTGTGACTTGGATCATATGACTTATCTCCCCAGAGGAAGAAGTATTCTGATTGACTTGGTCTGAGCTACATGCCCAGGAATATAAGCTTTGCCACCAGAAAGTATGATGGGANCTAACTCCAGTATTCAAAAATAAAGCTTTCCTTGCTATCTGTATCTAGAACAATTCGGTGAAACATTGTGACTTGGATCATATGACTTATCTCCCCAGAGGAAGAAGTATTCTGATTGACTTGGTCTGAGCTACATGCCCAGGAATATAAGCTTTGCCACCAGAAAGTATGATGGGAGTTGGCCAGGAATCTGACTGGTGCACTTGGCAGCTAAATACAATAGCTAGCACTTGCATTATGTGAAAAGCTGAGTAAGATTTATTTCCCGACTCTGAGCATATCTCCACTGCTTCAGAGCCCCATCTGTACTGCCTTGTACTCTCAGGCAAGCCCTTAAGGAGAGAGAACAGGCATGTTGTTCAAATGCTTTAAGAAGGACATCCAGATATTTGTAAAAGAAGGAATGAATGAAAAACTTGAGGCCATTTTTTTCTGGATAGTTCCCTTCTTTAACTTTATTCACCCTGATCCTTTTCTTCACGTAATTAGGTTGTCTATGGCAATGGTACAGTAAGAGGAGTGGTCTTGTCTGCCTTGAATCTTGACTGAATAACAGAGGAAGAGGTTTGAGGAACACAATTACAGTTTGTCTTCAACAACTTGAACTTGAACCATTTAACCTCCATAAGTCTGTGAGGTAGGAGTTCAAGATCTTGGATTTTTAAATATGTAAATCAATCAGCATGAGTGTGATCAAGTTTAAACTATTAAAAGTCTATAGAATCAGAGTAGACTTTTAATATGTGCCATTTTATTGAAAAAATCATGAAATTTAGTTTTTAAAAAGAAAACCAGTTTGACTCTGTGACAGTAATATAATTGCAACCATCAAAAGAATCGTTTACCACAGACTCCTAATTATCATTCAGGACAGTAACAATTATGCATTGTTAAGTGTCAAATTTACTGTGCAAATTCTTCTTATTTCCCCAGTTTTAGTGAGCTATAACAGCCATATAACATTGTATTAGTTTAAGATATATACTTATTTGGTATACATATATACAGCGAAATGATTACCACAGTATTTAACATCCATTACCTCACAGAGTTACAGTGTTTTCCTTGGATCTTCTTTTTATTTTTATTTATTTAATTTATTTTTAATTGGAGGATAGTTGCTTTACAATGTTGCATTAGTTTCTGCTGTACAACAATGTGAGTCAGCTAGATGTATACATTTATCCCCTCCCTCAAAGCCTCTCTCCCACCACCCCCTGATCCCACCTCTCTAGGTCATCACAGACCACCAGGCTGAGCTCCCCGTTGCTATACAGCTGCTTCCCGCTAGCCATCTAGTGTATACATTGTGGTGTATGTATGGCAGTGCTACTCTCCTGTTCTTGGATCCTGTTAAGATACACTCTCTTAGGAACTTTCAAATAAACAACACAGTATCGTTAACTGTCGTCACCATGCTGTACATTACTTCCCCAGAATTTTTTATAACTGGAAGTCCTTATGTTTTTGGCCCCCTTCACCCATTTCCCTTACTCTTCATGAGGGATATTGAAAGTGAAAGTCCCTCAGTTCACTTCAGTCGCTCAGTCGTGTCCAACTCTTTGCAACCCCATGAATCTCCCTGTCCATCACCAACTTCCAGAGTTTACTCAACTCACGTCCATCGAGTCAGTGATGCCATCCAGCCATCTCATCCTCTGTCGTCCCCTTCTCCTCNCAATCTTGATTCCAGCCTGTGCTTCCTCCAGCCTAGCATTTCTCATGATCTACTCTGCATATGTTAAATAAGCAGGGTGACAATATACAGCCTTGACGTACTCCTTTCCCTATATGGAACCAGTCTGTTGTTCCATGTCCAGTTCTAACTGTTGCTTCCTGACCTGCATGCATATAGGTTTCTCAAGAGGCAGGTCAGGTGGTCTGAAAGTCGCTCAGTTGTGTCCAACTCTTTGGGACCCCATGGACTATATACAATCCATAGAATTCTCCAGGACAGAATACTGGAGTGTGCAGCCATTCCCTTCTCCAAGGGATCTTCCCAACCCAAGGATCAAACCCAGGTCTCCCGCATTGCAGGCAGATTCTTTACAAGCTGACCTACCAGGGAAGCCCTGAGGGATATTGATCCATAATATTTATTTCATGTGGTGTCCTCATCTGGTTTTGGTATCAAGGTAATGTTGCAAAATGAGTTTGAGAGTGTTCCCTCCTCTTCTGTTTGTTGGAAGAGTTTGGCAAAGTCTGGTACTAATTCTTCTTTAAATGTTTGACAGAATACACCAGTGAAGTCATCTGGGTCTGAACTCTTTGCTTGGAAATTTTTGGTTACTGATTCAATCTCCTTACCAGTAATTGGCCCATTCCAATTTTCTATTTCTTCATGATTCAGTCTTGCTAAGTGGTATGTTTCTAGAAATGTATGCATTTCTTCTCAGTTATCCCTTCTTTTGTTCATTTCATTAAGGGCTCTTTCCAGAGTTTTATGTTTTTAAAATTTAGAACACATTCCTCTGTTTCTGTTTTCCTTGTCTCTCTATATTGCTTTTTGTACATCACATACAATAGTGACTTCCCTCAATCTTGACAGAGTGATCTCATGTAGGAGATGAACTTACTTGTTCAGCTTGATCTGAGCTCTTAGTTGTCTCTCAAGTGGAGGTTTTAAAAGTTGGGGCACCAGTTGTTGTGTTCAAACCCTTCACTCCTTAGGGAAAAGTGGAAGCTGTGAGTTCCCTCCCAGTTGTATGTTGCTCTGCTAGGTTAGGATTTATGGTAACGCTGTGTTTCAGCATCTTTTAACCATTTTGATATGGGTACTTTCTTGTTCTCCCAATGTGTAGGAGTCACTCAGCCAGTTTATGGATTTCTTTCTGAGAGAATTTCTCTGTGTGTAACTATATATTTGGTGTATACATAACATACTGTTAAATAAATATTGTTTATGACAAATTTACTATTCATAGTATTACATTTTATAATTATAATAAATTAATTTTCTATAAGAAGCACTATGGTAAGGTTACAATAAGATTATCTTTTAAAATTCAATGAACAGGGGAAAAATTTCAGAATGGCAGTGTATTACTGAAGGTTATATTTAGGTGCATAGAACAGAAACAAAATTAAAATTGATTAATCAAAAAGTGTGCTTTTTTTTAACTTAAAACAAGAATTTACAAAGTAGGCAGTCCAAGACAGGGGAAAAGGAAAGGTGATTGTCTTTTCCTAATCAAAAACCTTTCCACCAGTGCCTACCCAGTAATTTCTGCTTGCATCTCCTTGGCTGGAACTGGTTTACAGGTCCACTGTTTATCTGGGGGGATGAATATGTTAGCTTGATCCAAACAAAATTTTGAATTTTATTATTAATAAATATGGGGACAATGGATATTTAATAGGCAACTGGTAGTGTCTGCTATTTTTGTTCACCAAATATATTTACCATGGCCACCTTTAAATGAAGAAGTAATAGGTAAGTCTTATACCTTCTTGTATTGCCCAAATTGTTTTCAATATGCGATGTTATTTTAATTGGAAAAGAGCACAATAAATTTATTTTTATGTTATAGGGGAAAATAGGAAGTTTCAACATTTGTTTTTATAGGGTGCACCAAATATCTCTGATATTAAAATGTCTGCTTCAAATGATCATGTCAAAATACTCTTTTTTTTTTTAAATTGGAGGATAAGTGCTTTACCATGTTGTGTTGGTTCTGCCATACAATCATGCAGAATAGCCAGAAGTATACATATGCCCCCTCCCTCCTGCCAATGCAGGAGATGCAGCTTCAATCCCTGGTCGGGGAAGATCCCCTGGAGGAGGGCATGGTGACCCACTCCAGTATTCTTGCCTGGAGAATCCCATGGACAGAGGAGCCTGGCAGGCTACAGTCCATGGGGTCACAGAGAGTGGGACATGGCTGAAGCGACTTAGAACACGTGCATGCATGCTTATAATCTCTGAACCTTAGTTAATAAAATAAGGAACATTACGGTCAATCTCAAAGTTACTATAATACTTAAATGTGATAACATATATACAATACATAGCTCAGCGATCATTCAACTGTAGCTTTTGTTAACGGTACCTAGATACACGGTGCATGCTAAGTCGCTTTAGTTGTGTCTGGGTTTCTTATATTTCCTGCATTTGGTAGGCAAGCTCTTTACCACTAGCACCACTGGGAAAACTCTTAGATACATGGTAGGTGATATAAAATAGCTGTTTTGATTAACTGTATGATTTACTGATTTTACCTAGCTATATTTTTTGTGTTAGCTCATTTCTACTGAATATTTACTATGTAAGAGGAATCATGGGGCTTCTCAGGTAGTAAAGAATCCACCTGCCAATTCAGGAGATGCAGTTTCGATCCCTGGGTTGGGAAGATCTCCTGGAGAAGGAAATGGCAACCCACTCTGGTATTCTTGCCTGGGAAATTCCATGGACAGAGAAGTCTTGCAGGCTACAGACCATGAGGTCACAAAGACAAGTTGGTGACTGAGCAAGAGGAATCATACTAACTGTCTTATCTATATTAAGTCATTCAAACCTCAAAATAACCTGTGGTGTGGTATACATACTATTATCATCTATATTTTATAGATGAAAAACTGCACTTTAGGGAAGTTAAGGAATTGACCAAAATTATATAGCTAGGATCTAGCAAAGCTTGAATTTAGATCTTTGCAGTTTGATCCGAAGTTTTTGTCCTTAACTAGACTACTGTAACACAATTCTGAGCCATTTTAAAATTATGAAAGCATTATTATGCTGGTTATAAATCAACTCATCCAAGAAGTTATTTTAATTTCTGAGTCTAGCAAAAAGAACTGAAGAATCAGCTGAAAATATTTTGAATAACATCCAGAAATTAGAACCTTGTCATTGCAGTTTTTCCTAATGATACAACCCTGTTCAATAGTACTACATTGAATAACTTCTGAAAATTCTACTCTAAATTCTCAGCAGAATGTGGATTCATGCTTTTTATAAATACCTAAAATGAAAGTTTTTCAAGTTTATTCATTTACTGATTACAATTTGACTAGGTCAGTCCAGAAAACTACTGTAAAAGAATCAAGCTATGAAAAAGAAGCAATCTATAACAAAAGAGCAGTATAAATAGACATTCTTTCTCAGGTATTATACTGACATGACTCCATTCACAAGTGTAAAATTAATAAAATGAGAAGAGAATAATGAGACTTTAGTTTAAAAGCTACTAATTGAAGTCATTATATAAAGAATTCACAAGTTATTTGAGCTGAATCTAAAAGAGTGAGTGCATGAGTGAAGTCGCTCAGTTGTGTCCGACTCTTAGTGATCCCAAGGACTGTAGCCTACCAGGCTCCTCGGTCCATGGAAGTCTCCAGGCAAGAAAAGTGGAGTGGGTTTCCATTTGAATCTACAAGGACTATATTAATTGGAAAAATAAATTGGTAAAAATTTTAGACAGTGTTCTAGCAAGTATCTCTCTAAGGCTATTACATTTGCCAACACAAATAGATTAAGTTCAGTAAAAATAAGTGCCTAACGTGAAGTTTGACTCCAAAAACCTGAATTAATACAAAGGCTGAATCTCAGGTTTGAAATGTCAGAATTAGAAAGTCAAATAGGTACCTTTAAAAAGCATCTGACTCTCACTGTTGTTGTTCAGTCACTTAGTCACATCCAATTCCTTGCGACCCCATGGACTGCAGCACGCCAGGCTTCCCTGTCTGTCACCATTTCCCAGAGTTTGCTCAAGCGCATGTCCATTGAGTTGGTGATGCCATCCAACCATCTCATGCTCTGCCATCCCTTTTTCCTCCGACCTTCAATCTTTTCCAGCATCAGGGTCTTTTCCAATGAGTCAGCTCTTTGCATCAGGTGGCCAAACTATTGAAACGTCAGCTTCAGCATCAGTCCTTCCAATGAATTTTCAGGGTTGATTACCTTTAGGGTTGACTGGTTTGATCTCCTTGCAGTCCAAGGGACTCTCAAGAGTCTACTCTAGCACCACAGTTGGAAAGAATCTATTATTTGGCATTCAACCTTCTTTATAGTCATAGCTAAACTTTTGCTTTGGTAAATACTTTAGCCTCTAAAAAAAAAAAAATTGAGTGCCTAACATCTTCCTGCTGGCTACCAGGAAAAGGGAGAATTGTACAAGAAATCATTTTTTTATATGTTCATGAGGTACAGAGGTACACAGAGGAGGGAAGGTTATATGCAGAGATCAGTAAGAAAATATTTAGCTAAGATATAACAGAAGACAGCTTTGAAAGATAAATAGAACTTTTCCAGGTGATTTCCATGAAGAAAAGCATTACAGGGAAAAGGACTAATATGAGGACTAATAAAAGGACTAAAAACACAGGCAGCATAAAACAATAGGATAATTTTGAGTAAATTGCGTGGTCTTCAACATGGCTGAACATGAATTTTGTGGAAAGAAATGTCACGAGAGGTAAAGCAGGTGATTCACGGAGGATCTCATCTACTATAACTGTAGTCTGAGCTTTATTCAAGGTCAGTGGGGAGACACTGAAAGATTTATATCAGTGAAGTAATGTGGTCATCTGACATTTTAAATCAATCACTTCCATCACTTTGATGGAGGACTCTTGTATCATTATGAAATACCTTTCTATGCTTCTAGTAATACATCTTGCATTAAAACCTATTTTGATCTTAGCATAGCCATACCAGTTTTATTTTGGTTAGAGTCTGTAAGGTATGGACTTTGTAATCATAGTTTGTAACTATACAAACCCAAAGTTTGTACTTTGAACATTTCTGCATACTAATATGTAAAAAAAAAAAGTTGCAATATATAGGTAGGGACTTTTACTTGATCTGACAATCTTAATCTTTAATTAGAATGTTAATCCATTTATTTATTTCATGTAAAGTTACTGCTATAACTGATTTCTATGTGTGTTCTATATTCCTTTTTTCTTTACATTCTTTACTCCTGAATTAGTTACGTAATTTTTACTGTTAATTCTCCTCCTTCCCACCCTTATCTTACTAGTTGTATAATTTTTAAATTTTATTTTAGAGGTTACTCTGGAGCAGGATTTCTCAGCCATGTTGTGACTGACATTTTGGACTAAAGAATTCTTTATGGGATAGGAGGAGGCTGTTTGTGAATAAGATTTTTTTTTAGCATCCATAGTTTCCACCCACTAGATAACAATAGTACCACCCATGCTCCTACAGTCATGACAATCAAAAATGTCCTTAGACACTGTCACATATCCCCCATGGGGCATGATCTCTCTTCTTGAGAATCACTGCTCTAGAGTTGGGCTGTCCAATATATTAGTTAGTAGCCACAGGTGAGAACTTGAAATGTGACTAGTCTAAACTGAGATGTGGAATAAAAAGTAAGACACCAGATTATGAAGACCTAATATTATTTTAAGGCTTATCATTAATAATTGTATTGTAGATGTTATTAATAATTAAATTGAATATAAATAAATTATTAATAATAATTACAGTAATAATTAAATTGCAGGTGTACTAGATTAGAAATATATTATTTAAATTAATTTCACATTTCTTTTTACTTGTTTTAAATATAGCTGCTAGAAACTGAAGATTCACTTATGTGATGCTCATTTGTAGCTTGTATTATACTTCAATCAAGCATCACTTCTCTTGAGATGATGACATACATCCTTCGTTTATTCAAGTCTATGATAAACCTGGACTCTTACAAAGTACCAGACAATGCAAGGATTCTGGAACACTTCACTCCTCTCTTTCTCTCCTCTTGTGCTATTGCTGTCTGGTATTTTAGTTCTATAAATTACAAATGTCATTTGACATTACTATTATTGTTTTATACAATAATGTTATAATATTATACATGTTATAATGTTATACAATAATGGTTATAGTGTTAACCCACGTTTGACCCTTTCTGTTGCTATTTACTTCTGCCTGCATTGCTTGCTTATATCAAGGCTCATTTCTTTCTAATTGAAGCTCTGCCTTGTTATTTCTTTGAATGCACACCTACTATTGATTAAGTCTCTCAATAGTTTTCTTTTTCTGAAAATATAATTTATTACAGATAAATGAATCTTTACATATGTAAACACTTACGTGGCCACAGCCTAGATCACGCACCCTAGAAGAATTTCCAGCAGGCTAGGAGGCTCCTATTAGCCAATGTTTCCCCAAAGCTAATACTATCCTGACCTTTATAACCATAAATTAATCTTTTCTGCTTTCAATCTTCATATAAATGGACTTATAATGCAATATGTACTGTTTTGTGTCTGCTTTCTTTTGTACAACATTGTGTCTATGAGATTAATTCATTTTGTGGCATGTAGCAGTTTTCTGAATAGTATTCCATTGTATAAATATACCATAGATGGTTTATCCATTATATTAATACAGATTTCTATCGTTTTAGAAAACTAAGATTATGAATAAGGCTACTTTGACTATTTTTGTACATTTACTAGGTGAACATAAGCACTCATTATACTAGGAATGAAATTGCTGATCATTTAATAGTAGACCATTTAACACATACCACCAAACAAATTTCCCAAGAGGCTGGGCTATACACAAACCTCGATACCTAATTTCTTCATTTCCTTACTAATCCTGTGGCATACAGCCTTTCTGTTAGATAGCAGTCTTTGGGTGGCTATGTCTTATGCTTCTGCTTATATTCTTCTGTTCTTCTGGCTTCCCTTTTTACTCCTTAATGGTCTTTTGATGTACATAAACCCTTTATTTCAATGAAGTCCAATTTTCCAGTCTTCTTTTTTGTGTTTAGTATGTTTTGTTTAGAAGATAATTGCTTACCAGAAGACCATGAAAATAGTTTTTTTTAATCATTTAGTCTAGAAGTTTTATCATTTAACTTTTACACTTAGTTCTATGATCCATCTTAAATTATTTTAATTTTTGAAGGATATTTTTGCCTGTTGGAAATTCTAAGATACTTGTTTTCACTTGCTTACAGAAACTGTCCTATTTTTGCTGTTTTCATCACTTATGTTGGGAAGTCTTATTGTTTTTCTACTGGGTACTTCCAAAATTTTCTATGTATTTATCTATGTATTTGGCCATACTACATGGCATGTGGGATCTTAGTTATCTGACCAGGGATAGAACCTGCATCCCTGAAGTGGAAGCAGAGTCCTAATTACTGGATCACTAATGAAGTCCCCAAGATTCTCTCCTTATATTTCACTTTCAGCAGCTTGAATAATAATGTGTCTAGATGGGTTTTTTTTTTTAATTATCCTGCTTGCAGTTTATAACCCTTCTAGTTTGTGTGGCTTTATATCTTTCATAATTTTTTAAAAATTCAGTTCTTCATGTATTCCAATATTTCTCCATCCTCTCCTTTCTAGGACTCAAATTATGTATATATTAGCATATGTCATCATGCTCCAGAATTCTTCTGCTCTTTTCTGCAGTGTTTTCTGATCTTGTGTTTCATCAACCTTGTCTTCAGTCATGTCTAATCTGCCACTGAGTTCATTAGCTAAGTTCTTGAGTTACTATCATTTTTAGTTTTAGGATTTTAAAGAATTTTTTAAATAGTTTCAGTTTTCTGTTGAAATCCCTTACCTTTTCATACTTTCATTAAATGTTTTGATTCACAGTTATTTTAAAGCTCATATGTAATAAATACAATATATGGATCTCTATGTGTTTGTTTCTTTTATCTGGCATTTTAGTTTTTTTTTCCTCTCTCTCTCAGGTTATTGTCATGTCCTAGTACACCTACATTGTGTGTGAAAATTTGGAGTGCTAACTTGAACCTCTGGATAACGCTTTCTATCTCTTTCTCCAAAAAAAAAAGATTTAGGTGTTTCCCACCCCCTCCTCACCGTCAACAGTTAGAATAGGGATACTACTACTACTGCTAAGTCACTTCAGTCGTGTCCGACTCTGTGCAACCCCACAGACGGCTGCCCACAAGGCTTTCCCATCCCTGGGATTCTCCAGGCAAGAACACTGGAGTGGGTTGCCATTTCCTTCTCCAATGCATGAAAGTGAAAAGTGAAAGTGAAGTCACTCAGTTGTGTCCAGCTCCCAGCGACCCCATGGACTGCAGCCTACCAGGCTCCTCTGTCCATGGGATTCTCCAGGCAAGAGTACTGGAATGGGGTGCCATTGTCTTCTCCTCGAATAGGGATATATCACCTTAAATGTACTCCTGGATTATATCAATTCTAAGATGAATTTCAGCCTTTGTGATAGCTCTGTATTTTTAGTTTGTACTATTTCCAGGGCAAATAGTCTCAACTGAAAGTCTGGAGGCCAAAGGACAAAAAAATTATGAGGTGAGATGCAATCATAGCCTCTTTTCTTTAATGGTCCTTGAACTCCAAATTTTGTCTTTCCAGCACTGTAAAACTGATGCAAGTCCTGCTCAGTTTATCACCCTCTTGGCCAGTGATTTCTGTTAGATGTCTAATGCCCTCATTCTATACCATGCACAGTGAGCATGTGGCTGGAGCAGGGAGTGGAGGTGGGGAGGATGAGCAGCACAGCCTGTTGGCGTCATCTCAGTTTGTGCACCTTCTCCCCAAGGTCTTGATTCGTGGGTTCTAGTTCCTAGACACCTAACTCTCTGATGCTTCAAAACCAAGAGAAGAATCAATAGATGATGGACTGTGGTACCACTGACTGAACAGGGCTGACACGATAAAAGGAAGTTGAGAGGTTATGATGGAAAGGGATGTGTGCAAGAGAAGAGATAATAAATCCTGCTTTGATAATGTTTAAGGTGTTTGCTGCTCTGCTAAACAAAGAAAACCACGAAGCAACTGGATGAAGGGTAAGTGGTTTGGCCCGTTGATATTGATACAAATGTGTAAGTTGTCTGAATACAAGTGATGCTTAAAATTGTGAGGTCAGAATTTACCTTGGAGTCCAGTGGTTAAGGATCTGCGCTTCCATTGCAAGGGGCATGTGTTCGATCCCTCGTCGGGGAACTAATATCCCATATTCTGTGTGGTGTGGCCAAAGGACAAAAAATATTATGAGGTGAGATGCAATCATGGAGGTAGAGTTTTATATTTAGGATGCATGAACAGGCTTAATAAATAACACTGGAAAACTCATATATTTAAGATAATAAAGTTCTGTTTAGTCTCAAAAATATTTCAGTAGTCTTAGAAAACTGTCAATCCTTTTTTAAAAATCATTCTATGACAATTTTTTTCTTCCAAATGCTAGTTTATAATCTTTGCTCCTATAGTTCTAAATTAACAAAACTAGCATGTTAGTAGGTCCATAGGGAAGCTGTTAGACAGGTATTTCCATAACGATTTATGTTTCCAGAATATAGCATAAACACCAGAAAGATATAAGTGAACAAAGGTAGCATATAAAAGTTCCAGCTGAAATTGATATGGTATTACTGGTTTAGAAAGTAAGCTCTGAAGTATACTACAGCTTGTAGAATCTGTCAAAATTTTATCCTGCTTTTCCCACTTATAAGTTGTATGACACTGGGAAAGATGCTTAATCTCTCCACGCCTCAGTTTTCTTATTGGAAAAATGAAAATAATAGCAGTACCTATTCCACTGGGTTGCTGTGACAATGAAATGGAATGATGTAGGTAAAGTGTTTAGCACAGTGTCATGCAAATAATAAACTACACATGAAAAGTATATAACTTCTAAAGGCTAACTAAATTATATGAAGGTAAAATTGGTATGATATTAAAACGTCTGTTAAATTCAAGCTTAAAACACCTTTTCAGCTCAGTTCAGTTCGGTTCAGTCGCTCAGTCGTGTCCGACTCTTTGCGACCCCATGAACGGCAGCACGCCAGGCCTCTCTGTCCATCACCAACTCCCGGAGTTCACTCAGACTCACGTCCATCGAGTCAGTGATGCCATCCAGCCATCTCATCCTCGGTCGTCCCCTTCTCCTTCTCCTTCCCCAGAAGATCAGAATACTTCTGGAGAATTGATTCTCCTAAATCAAGCACAACATTTGTGCTGACAAGCTGACAACTTGTCTCCATCTGAGTGTGCTTCATTAATGTGCATTAATTCATTCAGAAAGCGTTCTTCTTTCAAGAAATTCACTTCATCTGTGTGGATGGCAACGAAGAAACTGGGTTCTACACTCTCATTTTCCTTATTCTTTACAAGTTAGAAATTTGAAAGTGAGATTGCCACCTTGTATCTTTAAGACTTTCAATTGTAGATGGTAGAAATACAATACAAATTATTTGGTATTCAAAACAAATGATCCACCCACCCAGTAACTGCAGTGTGCAGGAATGGTGCTGGCTTAGACAGATAAGTCAAGGGTTTCAGAACACACGATCAGAATTATCAGCTTCATCATCTTCATCGACCTCTCTGTGTCTCTTTCCATATTTCTCTCATCTCTCTTACCTCTCTGATAAAAGAGCTGTCTTGGGCTTTTTGTCATTACTTTAATAAATCACCACCTTTAATGGCTTAAAGTGAAAGTGAAAGTGAAGTTGCTTAGTTGTGTCCAATTCTTTGTGACCCTGTGGACTGTAGCCCACCAGGCTCCTCCGTTCATGGAATTCTCCAGACAAGAATACTGGAGTGGGTTGCCATTTCCTTCAGGGGATCTTCCCGACCCAGGGATCAAACCCAGGTCTCCCGCATTGCAGGCAGACACTAACCTCTGAGCCACCAGGGAAGCCCCCTTAGTGGCTTAAAATAACACAAATTTATTCTTATAAAGTTCTAGAGGTCAGAAGTCCTAAATAAGTCTTGCAGGGCTAAGATCCAGGTGTGGGCGCTGTGCCACTGCTTTTGATGGTAGCATTCCAAGTACATGTAGTTTCTCTATGGTTTTCAAGGTCTAATTCCTGGCACCAAAGTGGCCTCGGTAGGGAGCTGGGAGTTGATAGCACCTTCCCTAATGCTGTGTAAGACAGCAACAGAACCCGCAGTTTCCTCTTTGGGACGGTAGTGTTGTGTGATGATCAGAATCTGTTCCCAGACACCTTACTTCAAGTTTAGTTCTCTGGGCCTTCCAGCAGTTCTGTGAGGCAGCCAATATCCTTTTAATAAACTCCTTTTCCTGCTTAATCAGCTAAAGAGAGTTAGTTTCAAGTGCTTGAAATTGAGGGTGATGACTGACTTACCTACCTCAGAGAGTTAGTGTTGTAATGAAACAGAATACTATATTGTCACACAAGTTGGCTGCCTTGATTTGCCCGCGGATCATTCCCCTAGAACATCATCTGTACCCAAGTCCCTTGTTTCAGGGTTGGCTTTTGAGGGAACACAATTAAGACAGACCATACAGATGGAAGGAAAATGGTATGTTTTGACTTTGAACATTTCAGATAAAAAGAGGCATTCAAAACTAAAATTCCAGAGTGATTCCTCTACTTTCATTTTCTTCTATTCAAAGTGCTAAAATACTGAATTTTATTTTTTAAAAGTTGAAATCATTCCCCTAGCTTTCCGTGCCACTGATGATTCTGGCATATGATTTTTATTTTTTAAAAAATTGGTAAAATTTCCTAAGTGGGATTGTCATTTTAAGATATCATCTTTTTGTTTATCCCAGAGGTAAAGGTTTAATATGTTTGCACAGAAAATAATGCTGATATTTGAGAATTCGTTTAAAAGGAGATTAATATTTTATAATATTCAACTGATTGAAATATAGTTTATAAGAAAAACTAATTACTTTTACAGAGTAATTGAAAACCTTAGACCTAGAATATATGAATGATTTTCATTTGAACAAATTAAGAGAATTGATTTATCTTTGTGGCAAAACGATCCAGTTACATTTAGTCAGGAAACATTCACAATGTTGGACCCAGTGTTTCTGGAAACCAAAAAAAAACTAGAGCACATTTTCCCTGCAGGCTCTAACTTGAAATTTCAATTAAGATTTATTGATAAAAGACTGCACAGCTAAAATATATTGTCCTAATTTACAAATCAATAAGCATTTCTGTGATTTTATGCACTATAAATTATATAATTTAATTTATGCCTATCTGATATCCAAATGTGTTGGTAAATGAGAGGCCTAAAGCAATGTGTGGGGGCAGAATATAATTCTGTTAATGTTGAAAAGAGGTGACATTTTTATTCTAATCATAACAGAGCTTATGTGGATGTTTTAACAACTTGCATACTAAACTTATTATATTTATATAGTGTCCCTTCTGTCTCCAGTCTTTTACACCTGGCAAATTCGCCCACACACCCTAAAGACAAACTGAAAGCACCAAGAAAAGTTTTAGGCACTTCTCAAATTTTCCAATTTCTGTTTCCTAAAACTCATACGTCCTCCTAACAAGCTTTGGTTTTCTGATAGCCTCATGTGTAACAGGGTTTCAGGTGGGCTGAATTTAGAACACTGACCGACAAGCTGGCGGCATTTCTTGGTTTAGGTACCTGAGGCAAGTCTCCTGGGGATCTTTGTTTTGCTCTTAGTTATATAAGATGTTCAGGCACCTGTTCTCTTGAGGGTAAGTCTCACAACCTGATGTTTTCTTCCTCACAACTTCATGAAGTAGGGAGCCTGCCTCCAGAGTAAGGCTTGGGAAATTTTGCATACTAGTGAAAAAGCTGCTTGGGGGAAAGAAAAATGAACCAGAATTTTAATAACTTCCTTTTTTGAGGTTAGTAGTTTTCTGACAGATTGAGGTGGTTCAATCCAAGATTTTTTGCTGGATAAGAGCAGCGAGGGCTTCAAAGTAGAATGCTCCCTCAGTGATTTGTGCTTAAGATCCAGTCAACCCAAGAACTTCACTATCCAAGGCAAGCAGCTTTGGTCAAGGGGGACATGTGAGAAATAGGAAACTACTTCAGGAGCTTCCAGTAACACCCTAGCATGTCATCACCTTTGGAGATCACTTGCTGGTTATGTGTAAGTATAAACCTGAAGCCTAGCTATGGCATAACTGTACAGGACTGAAGAGCTCTGGGCAAGAAAGGAGATCACTGTGGCAATAGATTCGTATTCCTCAGATTGTGCGGAACAGGTGCTCAATAGAGACACCAAGAATGATAGCAAAATACCTCTGGTTCAAAAGGCCTCAAAACACTTTTTGATTCTCTCTCCTCACATCTTTTTAGAAGTTGAATTGACCATGGTGGACAGTTTCTTCTGGGGAGGCCACAAGACGTAGACATTGGTGTTCCTGCAAATATGAGAATGAAGTATGCCAAACTGATGAATTAAGCTGTGAGTTCCATGCTTTCATTCAGTCATGTCTGAGTCTGTGGCCCCATGGACTGTAGCTCACTAGGCTCCTCTGTCCACATGATTTTCCAAGAATACTGGAGTGGGTTGCCATTTCCTACTCCAGGGAATCTTCTTGACCCAGGGATTGAACCCGTGTCTCTTGCATCTCCTGTGTTGGCAGACAGATTCTTTACCACTGACCCACCTGGGGACCAGCTCTGTTTACTCCTAGAGTTTTGGCAGCGTCCCTCTACTCCTGCGTCTCTGGGTATATTACAAAACTTAGATCACAGATTTCTTTTTCAGCGGAAAAAGCAACTGAAGAAAAATGTAATTGATAAATTTGTTCATAGCTCAAAATATTAGGAATAATTTAAAAACAAAGAAAACAATATTTAGGTGTATAATAGCCTGTTTTACAAATCTCAGAGTGCTTACGTGAACAATAGGTAGCTGACTTTCTGAGAAAGATGCTGAGACTGATTGAATAATAAAATGGCCATTCTCAGTTTTAGAATGGATGGGGGCAAGAAAGAGAGGACCGAGACAAAAGCAAGACCAGATATAGCCCCAAACTTAAAACTGTCTGTCTTAACTCTGTTCAAACCAGATTCATGCTTGCACTCCTTATTTGGCTGGCACCTGATGAGAAAACAAATCTTTGGACAAAAATAGGTTAGGAAATAAAGTGAAGGAAAGCATCCCATTTTACAACATCAAATTTTTAAATTAAAATACTTGTAGTAAACATGAATTTAAGATCTACTTAGGAAAAATTATGGGATATAAAAAATATGTATAGATGTACAATTGACTCTTGAACAACAGGAGTTCAGGCTGCAGAGATCCACTTATACACTGATTTTTTTTTCAGTAATAAATCCTACAGTACTATATGCTTTTCAGGTTTTGGAATCTATGGATGTGGAATTGCAGATGCAAAGGACAGATGGATTTTCCACTGCTCAGAGGATCAGCACCTCAACAAAGTAGGTTATTCAAAAATCAACTATACTTTGATTTGTATAGAAACACTCAACAATACAAACATGAAGGACCTACTGTGTAGCACAGGGCACTCTACTCAATATTCTGTAGTAGCCTCTATGTGAAAAGAACTGGAAAAAGAATGGCTATATTAATATGTGTGTATATAACTGAACCACTTTGCTGTATACCTGAAACTAATACAACATTGTAAATCAACCAGGCCTCAATATAGAGTAAAAACTAAATTAAAAATAATACTAATTCAAACATGAAATTTCTCCGAAGATTAGTAAGTTAATACAGAATCATCCCAAATAGGATCCCAAAGAGATTTCTTGTTTTCTTTTGAACTTGCAAAAATAATAGTAGAATTCATCTATAAAAATAAATGAGTAGAGCCAGAAAATTTCTGAAAAAGAAAATTTATATGAAGGAAATATACCTAGCAGATATTAATTATGTAAAACTTTAATTTTAAGGAATGTTATTATTAGCCAGGTAAAATTCTGTGAAACAAAAGAGAATTCAAAAATAAACCTCCAAACAAAAATGGAATTTAGTGTATAATAAATGCTGCTTTTACTATTTAGTTGCCAAGTCATGTCCAATTCCTTTGCAACGCCATGGACTGTAGCCTGCCAGGCTCCTCTATCCATGGGATTTCCCAGGCAAGAATACTGGAGTAGGTTACTATTTCCTTCTCCAGGGGATCTTCCCAAGCCAGGGATCAAACCCACATCTCCTGCATTGCAGAGAGATTCTTTACCATTGAGCCACCTGGGAAGCCACATAATACATAAATGTTTTCAAATTATTGAGAGAAAATGGCTTATTCAGTAAGTGATCTTGGAACAACTTGGAGAACATTTAGAAAGATTTAAAATAAATTTCAAATATGTAAGTATTTCATTGTAAAAGTAAAATCATAAGAACTAAAAAAAAAGATGAATTAAAAAATAATTTTAGAGTAGGAGTCTTTTTATGGGAACATTGAAAATCTAGAATTCAATAAGGAATAGATTAATATATTTGACTAGATAAAAACTAAGGACTCATGTAAGACAAAACAAATACTTCAAATAACACAAAGTACAACCAACTAACTGGAGAAAAATTGTTTCTAATATATGTCAGTAAAATTCTAATTTCTTTAAAATACAAAAAACACTTGATAATTAATTTTAAAAAAGCAACCACATAGACAAAAATTAACATAGAGTATGTATGTCATAGACTTATAAGTAGATTTAACATATTTTATTTAACAAAGAAATAATGCAAGCATAAAACACAATCTCCTTAATGAGTCTTAATTCTAGTAGGTAGGCCTGACACTCAGCTGGTAAACCCTTGTAGGGCAATACTAGTTGCTTACGACTGATGCCCTATCTGACTGATCAGAACTCACACCCTTTCTAGTTATTAAATATCCTCTCTGCTAGTAGAGAGTTGACAGACAATAAACCAATAAATTTCAGAGTTTCTCAACCTTTGTGGTTTCTCAACCTTTGACATTCTGGGCTAGATAGTCCTTTATGTCAGGGACTATCCTGTACATTGTAGGATGTTTAATAACATCTCTGGCCTCTACCCACTACATGCCAGCAGTAGAAATTCCTTCTCTCCAGTTGTGAGAACCAAAATTGTTTCTAGACTTTGTCAAATGTCCCTGCCCCTGTTGACAAACACCAGTATGTATAAATGCCCGGCAGAGTATAAGGAAGAATTATAAAGGAAAATAAAGTTGGATGGAGAGAGGCAGGTGCTTCTTTCAACGGGGTGGTAGGGTGAGAGTTCTCTGAAAAGATGACATCTGAGCAGCAACTTGAAATGAGGAAATCGTCCTGTTTTATTAGAGGGAAAAGAATTCCAGGCAGAGTGAATAGTAAGAGCAAAGATTCTGAAAGCTAAACACATCTGGCCTCGGTAAAGAATAGCAAGAAGGCCACCAGCTGGAGCAGAGGGAGTCAGAGAGAGTGGGGTTGATAGACAGGTCAGAGAGGAAGACAGGAGGCAGATCTTTCAGGAGCCTGTAGGCCGTGCTGCATGTTCAGTCACTTCAGTTGTGTCCAACTCTTTTTGAACTGCGGACTGCAACCCGGCAGGCTCCTCTGTCCATGGGGCTCTCCAGCCAAGAAAACTGGAGTGGGTTGCCATGCCCTCCTCCAAGTGATCTTCCCGAACCAGGAATCAAACACATATCTCCAGTGTCTTCTAGATTGCATGCAGGTTCTATACCCACTGAGTCACCTGGGAAGCCTAAACCATGGTAAGAACTTCCAATTTTACTTTGGATAAAATGGAAAATGAAAGGAGGGTTTTGAGAGAAGATTGATGTAATCTATCTTATATTAATAGAAAAAAGGGATAAAAATAACTAAAAATCTTATGAAAAAATAATCAATTTCAGTTGTAATTAATTGAAAGGAGTTTAAAAATTGATATACCATTTTTTTCCACCTAAGATATTAGCAAAGATTAAAAAGTTAAAACATCCAGTGAGAGTGAATCTTGAGAGGAAAAAGAACATTCGTCTGCTTTTAATGAATGTAAATTTGTACAACTTCATTAGAAGACAATTTGTTAATGCCTATTAAAATCTAAAAATTGGTGCAGTAACTGCATTTAAAAGGAATTTAACACACAGATATACTCCACAAATGAAAAAGTCATTTTATAAAATTACTTCTTGCAGCATTGTTTGAAACGCTAAAAACTCAATCCATGTTCAGTGGCATAGGATTGGGTCTATGTGTGCATGTATCGGTGCTGAGTCTTTTTAGTCATGTCTGACTCTTTGCGACCCCATGGATCAAAGCCTGCCAGGCTCCTCTATTCATGGAATTCTGCAGGCAAGAATACTAGGGTGGGTTGCCATGCCCTCCTCCAGGCTATCTTCCTGGCCCAGGGATCAAACCCACATCTCTTATATCTCCTGCATTGGCAGGCAGGTTCTTTACTGCTAGCACTACCTGAGAAGCCCAGGATTGGTTGTGTAAATTATAGCAAATCCATATAATAGAAACTGTGTAGCAATCAAGAAACTTAAGGTAAATCTAAATAGACCCACATGGAAAGATCTCCAAAATAGCTGTTAGTTTAAAGAATAAAGTTAAAAACAAAAGCAGCTTATAGTATAATTCCTCGTTATTTAAAAGAATTAAAAAGCCATGTGTGTGTTTGCTCTAAGGATACTCATTATCTACGTGCATGCACATGTGCTAAGCTGCTTCAGTCGTGTCTGACCCTTTGCAGCCCCATGGATTATAGCCTGCCAGGCTCCTCTGTCCATGGGTTTCTCCAGGCCAGAATACTGGAGTGTGTTGCCATGCCCTCCTCCAAGGGGATCTTCCTGACACAGGGACCAAACTTAGTCTCCTGCATTGCCAAGCAGGTTCTTTACCACTAGTGCCGCCTGAGAAGCCCTCATCCTCTATGTATCTGGTTCTAATTAACTGATTTGCTCCTTCTACTTGTCACTGAGCATAATACAAGATGATTACTAATGATTACTAATTCCTTTTACTTGTCTGCTTGATTTTTAGAACTTTATGTATGTGTGTATATATATATATATATATATATATATGCTGCTAAGTCGCTTCAGTCGTGTCTGACTCTGTGTGACCCCATAGATGGCAGCCCACCAGGCTCCCCCATCCCTGGGATTCTCCAGGCAGGAGTTCTGGAGTGGGTTGCCATTTCCTTTTCCAATGCATGAAAGTGAAAAGTGAAAGTGAAGTCACTCAGTCGTGTCCGACCCTCAACAACCCCATGGACTGCAGCCTTCCAGGCTCCTCCGTCCATGGAACTTTACAGACAGGAGTACTGGAGTGGGGTGCCATTGCCTTCTCTATATGTATATATATTTACATATATATATAACACATATAGGGTGACTCTGCTTTTTTAAGGTATTACATGCCTTACATTTATATTTTAATATAATTTCATAATAAATATAATGGCAATTCTCAAAGTAGAAATTGTTTTTACTAGTATATGGATAGAAAATTCTGGAGGGATATATGAGAAACTATTAACAATGGTTATCTCTAGAGAATAGAACTGAAAGTAAGTAAGTGAGTTAGGAGATTTTATATTTCATTTCATATCTCTATGTACTCATTTAAGTTTTTTATCATGTGTATAAATTTTGTATAATATTCCTAATAATTTAAATTAAAACAAAAAAACACAGTGTTCTAGAACACCAGCTTTGAACTCCTATCTTCCAGGCCTGCCTCCCTACATTTCTACTGTAGGAAATGATAACAAATTTGGTTTTCCTGGTTTTTATTCTCAATTCTCTGACTCTATTTGCATTTTGTCTGGCTCTTGTTTCTCCTAGATCTCCAGGTAAGCACCTCATATGATCTAACCTGTGGTTCATCAGCTTGCTTAACTGGCACCCAAACCTCAAAGAAGGTCAGACCAAAACTTCATAAACTTGAAGAACAAGTAACATTATCACAGGAAAAATGTTAGTCGCTCAGTATTGTCTGATGCTTTGCGATCCCGTGTACTGTAGCCCATAGGGCTCCTCTGTCCATGGAATTCTCTAGGCAAGAATACTGGAGTGGGTAGCCATTCCCTTCTGCAGGGGATCTTCCTGACCCAGGGGTTAAACCCAGGTCTCCTGCATTGCAGGTAGTTTCTTTACCGATTGAGCCACGAGGGAAGATAGCCCAAGCTATTGTTAAAAAAAAAAAAAAGAAATAATAAAATTGACTTCATTAAGATACTCAATAACTGTATTATATCTAATTTAGGGTTAAAGATAAAAACTGGTTATTATTGTTGTTGTCATGCATTTATTATAAAATTGTAAGATTACTAAGGATCTTTTATGGTTTAGGGCTGGGTGAGCAGACACATACCTAGCTCATTTTTGCTCACACCATACAACAAACATAACAATTACAAAACAGCAGGTGAAATTGGTAATTGTTTCCTCCCCAGCCTTCAGTGTGCCACAAAGTCTAGAGACTATAAAGGAGTATTATTTCAGATTGACTTGAGCCATATGTAGTTTGCAACGCAGAATTTTTTATCCATCTATTTCAGACCCTTCGCCCCATGGTTGGTTTCCCCTCACCATTTCTAAAGACCACTTTCTTGGCCATTTACTCCCACTTCTCAAGTCTGGGTTGAATACCTTTCATTTCTGTTACTATGATGGTTTACCCTGAGTTGTTAACACATAGCCAGTAATAAATGATGGCATTCCTGACATTTTCACAAGGAATAAAACAGTGTATATAGGCGTACATGTCAGTTTTTTGATGTCCAATTCATTTCATGCTTTTCCTAACCTTTATTTTTTACCTTTATAACTCACATCTATTTCTGAGCAGAGTTTTCTAGATTAAAACTTCCTGATTTGTTGACATATTCTGGCTGAGTAACTGTCAGATTCCCATTTGGCCTTTATACTTGCTTCAGCTCCAGGTGGATAAACACTAAAGGGGGAAAAAAAAACAGAACTAGCCTAAATAGCATTTTTTTTCCTACTCTGCCAATGTCAGTGGTAGTATTGCAGTTCCAATTAATAAATGTGGTTTGCTACAGCCAAAACACACTTTTTATTTTTTCCAGTAATTATATTAAGACCATATTAAAATAATTATTCAGGTACCCTACTCTTTAAAGACAAATGAGATTCTATAAAACTGTCTGGAAAGCTAATTTGGTGAAATCCTTACCTGATATTTTAATTACAGAATTAGAGATATTACCATGGAAAACAAATTCTTCAATGGCCTGGATCAAAAGCTTTCTGGAAAGAAAAGATTGCTATGCCATCATTATTGTGGTTTGCTGGGCCCTGTCAGATAATGACATTCCAGAGCACCATTATACCTAGTGATCCACTCGTTGCCTTCAACTTTTGAACATTTGAACAGATTGTAGCAGTGCCTTCTCTATTTCATGATCTACCCTTTCGTTATTACCTTTCATCACAAAATCTTACTTTTTTTTTTTGCCAGAGTATGTTCAAGTTTTACATAGAACCCATCTACCTCCTATGCTTTTTTTAAAAAAAACTTTTTATTTTGTATTGGAATATAGCCAATTAACAATGTTGTGGTAGTTTCAGGTGAACAGTAAAAGAACTCAGCCATACATATGCATGTATCCATTCTCCCCCACACTCCCCTCCCAACCCGGCTGTCACATAGCATCAAACGGAGTTCCCTGTGCTATAAAGTAGGATTATCTCCTATGCTTTTGAAATATGTTTGTGGACCTGCTAGATATGAGTAACATGTGTTTTATTTCTTTGGATTTTTTATTTGTATAAAATAAGAAATTATTTGACTAAATAGCATGTTAAGTTTCATATACCTTCACATCAGTTCAGTACAGTCACTCAGAAATGTCTGACTCTTTGCGACCCCATAGACTGCAGCACGCCAGGCTTCCCTGTCCATCACCAACTCCCAGAGCTTGTTCAAAATCATGTCCATTGAGTTGGTGGTGCCATACAACCATCTCATCCTTTGTCATCACCTTCTCCTCCTGCCTTCAGTCTTTCCCAGCATCAGGGTCTTTTCCAGTGAGTCAGTTCTTTGCATCAGGTGGCCAAAGTATTGGAGTTTCAGCTTCAGCATCAGTCCTTCCAATGAATATTCAGGACTGATTTCCTTTAGGATGGACAGGTTGTATCTCCTTGCGGTCCAGAGGACTCTCAAGAGTCTTATCTAACACATAGTTCAAAAGCATCAGTTCTTCAGTGCTCAGCTTTCTTTATAGTCCAAGCCTCACATCCATACATGACTACTGGAAAAACCATAGCTTTGACTAGACGGACCCTTGGCAGCAAAGTAATGTCTCAGTTTTTTAATACACTGTCTAGGTTGGTCGTAGCTTTTCTTCCAAGGAGCAGTCACCATCTGCAGTGATTTTGGAGCCCAAGAAAATAAATTCCCTCACTGTTTCCATTGTTTCCCCATCCATTTGCCATGAAGTGATGGGACTGGATGCCATGATCTTTGTTTTCTGAATGTTGAATTTAAGCCAGGTTTTTCACTCTCCTCTTTCACTTTCATCAAGAGGCTCTTCAGTTCCTCTTTGCTTTCTGCTATAAGGGTGGTGTCATCTGCATATCTGAGGTTATTGATATTTCTCCCAGCAAACTTGAATCCAGCTTGTGCTTCATCCAGCCCGACATTTCTCATGATGTACTCTGCATATAAGTTAGATAAGCAGGGTGACAATATACAGCCTTGGTGTACTCCTTTCCCTATTTAGAATTAGTCTGTTGTTCCATGTCCAGTTCTAACTGTTGCTTCTTGACCTGCATGCACATTTCTCAGGAGGCAGCTAAGATGGTCTGGTATTCTCATCTCTTTAAGAATTCTCCACAGTTTGTTGTGATCCACACAGTCAAAGGCTTTGGCATAGTCAATAAAACAGTTGTTTTACTGGAACCCTAATAATATATGAAGTTTCATGTATTTAATAATAATGATGCTATCTACTGTCTACAATTATTAATATTTCATATTTGATAATCCTCATCATTAATGTATAAAATATGGTATATTAACAATGCTGCTGCTGCTGCTGCTGCTAAGTCACTTCAGTCATGTCTGACTCTGTGTGACCCCATAGACGGCAATGGAACTTTAATAAATATTCAGTCAGTTTTAGAAGGACTGCTACCATTGTTTATATGAAGATCTATTTTTATCTAAGATGTAAAAGGAAAACACTGCCATTTTACTTGCTAGCATGATGTTTGTCAGGAGTTAATAATAATTCCATTTAGATTTTAATAATATTATTGCATAAGAAGTATAAATATTTTTAACAATTAAAAGATAGGTTCTTAAACAAGATATATATACTTGACATGTGGATGGAAAGTTTCTTAAAATCTAATTTTAACTACCTGCTTTGTAACCTGTATGTGATAAAATATAATTATTGATGATTACTAATAAAAACTCATCAAGTTCTTGCTTAATAGTTATATTGTCAGCTCAACAGAGACTAATTATTTTATACATTATTGTTAGACATTACATTTAGTTTTTTTATTTACAAGTATCTTTATGAAGGGATTCCCTGGTGCCTCAGTGGTAAGGAATCCACCAAGTGCAGGAGATGTGGGTTCAGTCTCTGGGCTGGGAAAATCCCCTGGAAGAGGAAATGGAAATCCACTCCAAAATTCATATCTGGAAAATCCCATGGATAGAGGCACCTAGCAGGCTATACAGGCCATGGGATCGCAAAGAAGGGGTACACAATTTAGCAACTAAACAGCAACAACCTTTATGAAACAGGATCTCTGAAACTAAGAATAAACACAAAAACATAACTGTGGGCACATCTTTTCCTCTATATGCCTCATATATATTCTTCTGGAGCTTCTTTTGAAGTTGTGACTGTCAAAAGATAGAAGAAGAAAGCAATAGAAAGAAATCAAAATTTCACTACAGCTGTTTAACATCATTATAAAGTCAGTTCACCAACTTAAAAAGAACAGTGATAGGAAGTGGTGAGAAAAGAGATCAGATAGAATAAATTAACAGAGGTTTGAATGAAAGACTAAGAAACTCAGATTTAATTCTATTAATACAAGTCAAGGAAGTCAGTGAAATTTCCTGATCAGAGGGTTGACATAATAGAAAATCATCTTCTCAAAGATTAATCTGCAGTTCAGTCACAAATTAACAGGAGGATATAGGAATCTGGTTATAGCTGTCCTAGCCAGAAGTAAAGTAGTTATGCAGAAGCAGAGAGCATCTAAGAAATATTCTAAAGAAGAAATGGATAGAGCTTTATGACTGACATGGATGAAAAATAAGAAAGATAAAAGAAACTCTCAGGCAACGGGCTTACTTATTAGGGCAGGAAAGCTTACAAATATATATGTATATTTTTATGTAAGGACATCTTTTTTTAGAAAGTCATAGCCACCTATAGGATAGTAGTTTTAACTTAAAAATCTAATGATGGAGAGAAATACCTAATAACAAACAACTGCCATTAACTCAGTAATGCTTTTAGATGAAATTGTATCCTATAAATCACAATAGCGTATGTCTGTTTTCACGGTATACAGTCTGACTCTTCTGCACACTGACACTGACGTGAATGCTACCCTAAGGGTTGTGCAGTGCACGGTCTATGCAGTCTACCCTGCTATGCACAGTGCTCGTGACTATAGTATCTACACATTTTTGGAAATAGTTGAGCAAAACTGGAGAAAACCCATTTATTCAATTCTCAGCTACTATCTAATTCAGCATGGCTTCATGGATTCTTTGCAAGGACTCCTTAATTTCCCAGGGGACAGTCATCCATAGATCAGTTACCAATGGGAGGAAGAGAAGCAGGAGGATTATTATCTTGTTGCAAACAGTGATGGGAAAGTTCAGAGAAGGAAGGACTCTTCTCTCCACCAAATCTCTGGTCTCTCTGCTTTCTGAGATAAAGAATGAGCTAAGAATTATATACTGTATGTTAGTTTCCTAGGGCTGCTATGAAATTACCACAAACTTGGTGACCTAAAACAACAGACATTTTTTCTGTTTTTCTGACATTTTGGAGGCCAGAAGCCCATAATCAAGCTGTCTACAGAGTCATGCTCCCTCTGAAGGCTCCAGGGAAAGATCTTTCTTGCCTCTCCCAGGCACTGGTAGTCACCGGCAATCCTCGGCCTTCCTTGGCTTTTAGCTGCATCATTCTGCTCTCTTTCTCTGTCTTCACACAGCATTCTCTGTGTGTCTCTATGCCTTTTCACTTCTTCTTCTAAAGACACTTGATTGGATTTAGGGTCCTATGTAACCCAATATGACCTTATCTCAAAATCCTTAACTAATTACATTCTTCAGAGACCCTATTTTCAAATAAATGTATACTCTGAGGCTCTGATGGACTGGAATTTGGGGAAAACACTGTTGAATCCACCACACATCACTACTAAAAACCTAAATATGTCACAGACATGCCCTCACATCTTTTAAAGAGACCATTGCATTTTTACAATCCAACGTCAAGGACTTTCCTTGTGTCTCAGCTGGTAAAGAACCCGCCTGCAATACAGGAGACCTGGGTTTGATCCCTGGGTTGGGAAGATTCCCCTGGAGAAGGAAAAGGCTACCCACTCCAGTATTCTGGCCTGGAGAATTCCATGGACTGTATAGTGCATGGGGTCGCACAGAGTTGGACATAACTGAACAACTTTCACACTCACGTTACATTTTTACAGTTACTGAGTTTTGCAAAGGTAAAGAAGCAATATATTCTGATTCTGAAGCTGAAATAGGGAAATAAAAGCCACAAGGCTACAACTGGGAGTAGGTTAAAGCAAACATGTTTTGATCAAACAAAACAGCATAGGGCATTAAAGAAAAGGCAAGGTTTTTGAGCTCCTGCTTTAGCCTCTTGAGAACTCAGCCTTCCCCCTGAGTGGTAACTTCTACATGTATACATCTCCCTACTAGTGGCTGACAAATCCTGCTTTTAATTCACCATGAAGGAAGGAAATGAAGAAAAGAAGATAGGACATAATTCCACAAGCTTGTTATCTGACTTGCTTTTCATAAAACAAAAACCTGTTTTGTGTTGTTAATTGATGTTTAAAATGTACAATTAGTTGCTATCTTGATCTTTCTTTCTCTAGTTCAGCTTATTCATTCACTGAAACCTGATTGGAATATTTTATCTAAAACACTCTGATTGTTTATTAATGTAGAATAGAATGGGTAGGATTTTTAAGACATTCATTTATAATTCTTTTTGAAGTTTCTATAAAGTTTTGGGCTTTCAAATACCTGCACAATTTTTTGAACATGAATTCTTTATCCTTCATATATTGTAAAAAAAAATAGAAAAGGCTTAAGTAAGAATTTCAGATATATTAAACTGGCTTTGTTCTTCCTCTTACATTTTTATGTAGCAAATTAGAGGGAAAATTGCATTACTGTAGAAATTCAATAACCTTTTCCTTTTCTTATCTTTGTTCAGTCATGTCCAACTCTGTGACCCCATGGAGCCCTCCAGGCTCCTCTGTCCATGGAATTTCCCAGGCAAGAATACTGAAGTGGGTTGCCATTTACTTCTTCAGGGGATCTTCCTCACCCAGGGCTCAAACCTGCATCTCCTGCGTCTCCTGTATTAGCTGGCAGATTTTTTTTTAACCACTCAGCCACTTGGGAAACCTTTTCCTATAAAGTGCTAAATTTGTTCTCCTGTCTAATTTAAATAAGAACAGACTGCTTCGACTCTGTGCGGCCCCATAGACAGCAGCCCACCAGGCTCCCCCGTCCCTGGGATTCTCCAGGCAAGAATACTGGAATGGGTTGCCATTTCCTTCTCCAATGCATGAAAGTGAAAAGTAAAAGTGAAGTCTCTCAGTCGTGTCCGACTTTTAGCGACCCCACGGACTGCAGCCTACCAGGCTCCTCCATCCATGGGATTCTCCAGGCAAGAGTACTGGAGTGGAGTATTGCCTTCTCCCAGTAAGAACCAAAGAAATATATTTAACCAGAATAATAGGGTCTATTGGTAAAGAGATGTGTAAAACTCTGCCTCTGACACTGATGTGTTGAACAAACTAGTGGTTAAAAAAAAAAAAAAACAATTTACTGTAATGCATGCTACAGTGTGTGATGTTTAGATACTGCTTCAACATTATGCAGTACAAGTTGGTTGAAGAAGACTTCTCTGAGAGATGACATTTGAACTAAATCTGGAAGGATAAACAAGACTTTGCCAGGCAGAGTGCATCAGGGAATGATGTACTAGGCAAAATAAACAGCTGTGCTAATTCATGGAATATGTTGTATTCAGAAAATGATAAGAAATGTGTGGTGTCTAAAGAACTGGGTTTGTGTAGCAGATGGATCATAGCAGGAAATGAGGACAAGATGATAAAGTAAATTGGGAACAGGTTATGTGTAGTAGGGATAATATTTTAGAAATACTAAATCATTCCATTGTAATGTCCCCATTAAAGCATGTTCCTTTGTGTTCTTGCACTTCCAAAGTCAAGCCATGATATTTACCATGCCATGGTAGGGGAAATACTGTAAAATAAAATAGCCTTTGATTAGCTTTAGGTCTCAAAGCAGGCTTCCTTAACTTTTTTAGGAAGACAGTAATTGAGAGAGCCAGGTTTTATAAGAGGGAGGAAGGGACTTTATTATAATCTTCCCTCTTAATATGTCAAAAGCCAGCCTATACAGTTTGTGTAAGGCTAGCCAATAGAGGCAGAAAGGTTAAATTGAAAGCAGCTTCTGCTTTCAGTCTTGTGCGTTACCTCAAAAGACAAGAAATAAGAAAACTGACACCTGGAAGATGTCTTGCTCCTCTTTCCTCCGGGTTTCTGCTTTGAGACAGCAAAGGGACTGCAGGTGAAGGTGGGACATGAGAGAGATAAGAGCATTTATCTGTTTGTTTGTTTATAATTATTTTCTCAAAATTTTTTTTATTTTATATTGGAGTGTGATTGACCTACAATATTATATTAGTTTCAGGTATATCACAGAGTTATTCAGTTATACTGACACATATATCCATTCTTTTTCAGATTTTTTTCCCATACAGATTATTATAGAATATTGAATAGCATTCCCTGTGCTATACAGTAGGTCCTTGTTGATGATCTATTTTATGTATAGTAGTATGTATATGTTAACCCCCAATTCCTGATTTACCCCACATTTCTTCTTTGGTAACCATAAGTTGGTTTTCAAAGACTGCGAGTCTGTTCCTGTTTTGTCAATAAATTCAGTTGCATCATTGTTTTTTTTTTTTATTTCACACGCAAGTGATATTCATATATTTGTCTTTTTCTGTCTGACTTACTTCACTTAGTATGAAAATGTCTAGATCCATCCATATTGCTGCAAATGGCATTCTTTCATTCCTTTACGGCTGAGTAATATTTCACTGTGTACATGTACCACATCTTCATCCATTCTTCTGACGATGGACATTTAGGTTGCTTCCATGTCTTGGCTATTGTAAATAGTGCTGCAATCTGCAATAAACATTGGGGTACATGTATCTTGGGGTTGCAAAGAGTCAGACATGACTGAATGACGGAACTGAACTGACATGTATCTTTTCAAACCACATTGTTTTCCAGATACATGCCCAGGAGTGGAATTTCTAGGTAATATGGTAGCTCTATTTTTAGTTTTTTAAGGAACCTCCATACAGTTCTCCATGGTGGCTATACCAATTTACATTGCTGCCAACAGTGTAGGAGCATTCGCTTTTTCCATATCCTGTCCATCATTTATTTTTCATAGACATTTTGATGATGGCTGTTGTAGCTGGTGTGAGATGATACCTCATTCTGGTTTTGATTTGCATTTCCATAACCATTAGCAACGTTGAGCATCTTTTCATGGCCTTCATGTGACAAAATGGCATTCAGAAATACTGAAACAGAAATTAAAACCAAGGACTTTGGACCTAGGGGCTCATTAGAAGCAGTGTGGGGGAGGCCCCTGGCCTGGGAGAGCCCTACCTGTCACTCAGTACAATGTCCAACATGGCACGGGAATGTGTAAGTGGGGGTATATAATGGCCACATAAAACTTGAGGCACATCTCCTGGCTGCTCGTGGCCTATACATGTCCTGCCATGTCCCCAGAAGTTGCTAAATGCTTTATAGAGGAAGTCTGAAAGTGCGGAGAGTGCCAGTAGACCAGCATAGCCTGGAATCCCAGAAAGAATACTGTGAGAGTACCCAAAGGCCCTGGGCAAGTGACCAGGCTACAGTACTGGATGCCACCACGTCACCCCCAAAGTTGCACCTCGGTGCTCACTAGTCCACGGTGAATACTCATCCAGACTTGTCACAGCAGAAATAAGCCAGCTGTCTAACTAACCTGTTTTTTTGAGTAGCTAGATCTTTTGATGTGAGGAAACAGAAACGAACAAGACAGGCAAACCTTTCAAGTGATATTTGACTTGAGCCGTGAATTGTGAGAAGGAGGCCATGTATGCAGATCTGGGGGAAGGTCTGAGGTGGGCTATAGGACTGTGAATGAGGAGGACGGTGGCAAGAGAGGAGGTCAGAGAGGGAAGCAGGAGGAGAAGACATAGGTAGGGCCTTGTAGTCTTTGGTAGAGAGCTTGGATTTTATTCTGATTCCAGTGGGAAGTCATGAAGGGAAGTGACATAATCTGATTTACCCCTTGGAAAGACAGTTCAGGATACTGTGTGAAGGGCTGACTGTAAGGGACAAAACAGGGAGGCTAGAGAAACTGAGTTATAACAGCAGAAACAGTACATATTTGAAAGTATAGTTAATAGGTTCTGCTGATGGTTCGGATTGAAATGTGAAGCAAAAGAGGAATAGGGACTGTTGGTTTGAGGAATTGGGGTACAGTAGCCATTACTGACATGGGAAAGTTGTGGTAGGAGATGAGTGAATTTGGGGAGAGGTGGAATCAAGAGTCTTGTTTTGGCAATGGTGAATTTGAGATGCCAGTTAGGCATCCAAGTGGAAATGTCAAATTGGGAGATGGAAATACGATTCCGGAGCAGCACAATTCAGGACTGGAGATGGAAGGTCAGTCAACAGATCATCTGCAGCATATAGATGGTATTTAAACCAACAGGCAGGATGAGGCCGTAGACATAGAGCAAGGACTGCTCTGCTCACCACCACAAGATCCTTTACCACCCTCTCTTCACAGTTCAGAGACTCTTAGTAATAGTGGAAGGAGAAGAAATCAGAGACATACTGAGCATCCTATACAAAATTATACAGTCATCCAAGTGGATGTTTAAAATTATTTTACTGGATTACATTTACAGGTTTAGATTAAATTTTTTACTTTCTTTTACCTACTACAATGTAAATAAGAACTTAACAGATCAGCCCTAGAGAAAAATAAAGAAATTTCCTTTTCTTTGATCATCTGAATATACTTTTAATACATCTGATATATCATCTTCATATGTAGTTTTAAGCCAAATAATTGTCATGATAAATTTTCATCCTTGTTCAGTTCAGTCGCTCAGTTGTATCCAACTCTTTGTGACCCTGACTGCAGCAAGCCAGGCTTCCCTGTCCATCACCAACTCCTGGAGCTTACTTAAATTCATGTCCATCAAGTCAGTGATGCCATCCAACTATCTCATCCTCTGTTGTCTCCTTCTCCTCCAGCCTTCAATCTTTCTCAGCACCAGGGTCTTCTCCAATAAGTCAGTTCTTCGCATTAGGTGGCCAAAATGTTGGAACTTCAGTTTCAGCATTAGTCCTTCCAATGAACATTTAGCACTGATTTCCTTTAGGACTGAGTGGTTTGATCTCCTTGTAGTCCAAGAGATTCTCAAGAGTCTTCTCCAACGCCACAGTTCAAAAGCATCAATTCTTCAGTGCTCAACTTTGTTTATGGTCCAACTCTCACATCCATACATGACTACTGGAAAAACTATAGCTTTGACTAGATGGACCTTTGTTGGGAAAATAATGTCTCTGCTTTTCAACATGCTGCCTAGTTGGTCATAACTTTCCTTCCAAGGAGTAAGTGTCTTTTAATTTCATGGCTGCAGTCACCATCTGCAGTGATTTTGGAGCCCAAGAAAATAAAGTCTGTCATTGTTTCCATTGTTTCCCCATCTACTTGCCATGAAGTGATAGGGCTGGATGCCATGATCTTAGTTTTCTGAATGTTGAGCTTTAAGCCAACTTTTTCACTCTCTTCTTTCACTTTCATCAAGAGGCTTTTCAGTTCCTCTTCGCTTTCTGCCATAAGGGTGGTATCATCTGCATATCTGAGGTTACTGATATTTCTCCCAGCAATCTTGATTCTAGCTTGTGCTTCATCCAGTCTGGCATTTCGCATGATGTATCTGCATATAAGTTAAATAAGCAGGGTGACATACTTGACATACTCCTTTCCCAATGTGCAACCAGTCTGTTGTTCCGTGTCCAGTTCTAACTTACTTCTTCACCTGCATGCAGGTTTCTCAGGAGGCAGGTCAGATGGTCTGGTATTCCCATCTCTTTAAGAATTTTCCACAGTTTGTTGTGATCCACACACTCAAAGGCTTTGGCATAGTCAATAAAGCAGAAGTAAATGTTTTTCTAGAACTCTCTGGCTTTTTCTATGATCCAACGGATGTCCTTGTCCTTGTTACTCTTCTGAAGTGAAATTCAAGGATGATAAAACTGACTGACATATGGTTTAAAAATCCATATGACATTTAATGTTATATATAAGAGAAGTAAAAGTAACAAAATAAAATAACATGTATTTCAATATGTCAATGCTTGGGTACAACTTCACTGGAAAACATGTAGTCAGATGCTTACATCTATATATAGGCTCACCATAAAGGTGATAGCCACAAATGAAGATGTGTCTGGAAACTCAGATACCCCCAGTAGCATCCACCATTAGTGTTATGAGTCTCAAAAATGGCAAACAACTTTAGTAAAGTTTTGATCAAAACTGATACTTCCCTGAATTTACACAATGCTTCCATACCTATAAAACATCTGTTTAAGTGCTTATACAAGTTTCCCACTTACATGAATTTCTTGGGGGACATTTAAAAGATGTACAGAATATGAAATAATTTTTTATTAAGGAAGACTGTTTATACATTGGAGAACATCTGGCCTCCCTTGTTCCTGCACAGTGAAGGTCAGTAGTACTACCAATCCTCATGACAATCAAAAATGTGCTCACAAATTTGCAAATATCCCTAGGGAGCAGTGTTACTCTCCTTGAGGACCACACTTTAAGTGATATAAGGCTATTTTTTAGGTTAATAAAGAGCCAATGAAAAATTATAAGTAGCAGGGTATTCATACACCAGTGATTTGGAAGATAGCCCTCAGTGGCATTGTACAGATTGAAATAGGTAGAAATTAGTGGCTCAGAGTTCATTAGGTGACTGGTGCAGTATTTCAGATAATAGAAAATAAAAGCCTACATTGATATCATGGCACTACAAAGGTAGAAGAATCAGAATCTGGAGACAGTCTAAAGCAAAATGAAAAAAAAATGGAAAGTTAATTATATAGAGATTGGGTAAGAGAGAGGAATGCAGAATGGCTCTGAGCTTTCTAATTTGGGAGATCAGATAAGCGATAACACCATTAGCCATATTAATGAATACAGGAAGAGAAACAGATTGGAAAGACAAAAGGCAGAAGCTAAGTTAAATTTCATTTCATGAATATACAGCTTGAAGAAGCTGCAAGACATTTTTTGCTCTCACCCAGTTTACTACCATCAGTTCATTCAGCAAGGATGTATTAACTACCACACAAGAGCATATATACTTGATGCCCATACACGTACCTGTCATTGGGTTTGTAGCTGTAAAACAGTCAAGCTCTCTGCCCTCAAGAAGTCCACTCCATGATGAAAAAGTAAGACATTTCAACCAAAAATTACACACATAATTATCTGATCATAATGAGAGTTGGCGCAGTTGTGATAAATACATTAAAGAATTTGGCAAGTGAAAAGTTGACCTAAATTATCTAGGCAGTAAGGAGATGGCTCCCCCGCTAAAGAAGCTCTAGTTATTTTTATGCCCTCCAGCTTCTCAACCACACTTCTTAATGTCACTCTGCATTGCCAGGGTATGACACGGGTTGAGAATTATTGAAATGACCTATTGTTCAGTGTCCTTAGCTATTGTCTTCTTGTGGCCTCAGAACCAGGCTGGAAACCTTTATTACCCATTGTGGCTTTTGTATGAGAATACCCACAACTAAACTCATTGTGTGGGGAAGAAAATAATATTTCCTGATCCCAATCTGACTTTTTTCTTACCAAACACCTCTAACTTTGGGTTGGATCTGACAGAATAACTTTTTGATGTCTTATATATATACATGGGCCTGGCTTCTCACAGATGTGTCCTTATGACAGATAACTGTCAGGTAATCATGTACAGATTTGAAAACTGGACCATAAAGAAGGCTGAGCACTGAAGAATTAACACTTTTCAAATTGTGGTGCTGGAGAAGACTCTTGGGAGTCCCTTGGACAGCAAGATCAAACCTAAAGGAAATCAACCCTAAATATTCATTGGAAAGACAGGGAAGCCTGACATGCTGCAATCCACAGGGTCGTAAAGAGTCAGACATGACTGAGCGACTGAATAACAATACGTGGGAATGTCTATTTGCCTCTCAAAGTCACCTCTCCCACCTCCCCAGAAAACTCCACCTCCACTTTCCCAATTCAGATGGACAACCTACAAGAAATCTGATTCAGAAAAATCAAACAGATCCTCTTTCAGAATCCTTGTGAGTGTTTGTGGCAGCAAACAGTAAGATCATCTGATACCCCCTAGACCCCAAAAGCAACTTAATCCAAAGGATATCCTTACTTACAAATGTGAAGAAAAGCTGGTGCAGCAATTTCTGTTGCAGTGAGACAAAATTTCTGTTATAATCAGAATAAAAGGGGAGTTGTAACATAAACTTTAATTAGCTGTAAAACTCTGGGGATGAAATAAGTTTCTTTCTAAAATCTGGCTCATAACATCTCTCTTCACTCCATATTGAATTGGCCAAAAGTCATAGCATCAATACAGAGAAACAATGAAATGTTTTCCATGTTTAAAATTTTCACTGTAAAACTGTGTTTTAAATATAATTTTAATATAAGTCACTACTACTTTCTAACTCACAATTTGAAAAATCTGTGTTTATGTGAACTTCTGAATGTTTCCCCTAGACCCAAACCATAGTTAACACATGTAAACACACACCCTACTTTTTTTAATAGAACAAATCTAGACTATTATAATCCAGGTTACAATGCAAATAAAAAAATTTAACATCTATCTTTTAAAGACAGTTCTACAAAATCATAAATTCATAAAGCCCCAGTCATTCTCCAAACACATGGTAACTTTTAAAGACAGTTCTACAAAATCATAAATTCATAAAGCCCCAGTCATTCTCCAAACACATGGTAACTCTGTTAAGAAGACATAGGTAGTTAGAAAATTTGTAACATTTTAATTAAATAGTGGTGTTTCCAGAGGTGAAGAAGGCAGTTTCGCCTCTATTATATGCTGTTTTACTATTATCATCGGCAACTTGAAGACTGTAGGCACAGGTGTTTCTATGTAGAAGATTTAGTGTCTATGGAACTAATTACTAGAGTAATTCATTTGTGCTAGAACATTAAGTACAAAATACTCCTCAACTATTTTAAACAAATGGAAATAATACAATGGATATACATATAGTATTATATTTTAATTACAATTCCAATGAAAATTAAACCAGTTGCATCTCTGATGTTAGGTGTGCTGTTTTAAAAAATAATATTTCTCCTTCAGTTAATGATTGAACTATCTTAATAACTGGGGTAGGAAAGAGCTGATGGTAGATTCAAATCCTAGGGTACATATTCAAACAAAGCATATATAAATAATGAAGTCTTACTTAGCTATAATCTCTTTGGGAGCATCTTTACAAATTCAGAAATGAGAACCTGGAAAACACAAGCTGATGCAATATTCTGAAAAATCCTCCAGGGAAAAGAACATCTACAAAACAAGCATAGCAAATGAATCGTATTCAAGAATTTAAACCAAAATGTTAATGCTAAAAGAGCAATACAGGATCATGAAAGTAAAATTGTTTCACATTATCATTTTAAACCATTCTCTCTGTTTGGGGACTGCAGTAATTACTTTCAAGGATATATTCATTACTGGGAAATTGAAAGCTATAGTTATTTTGTCTTGTTTTTTTAAAAAAGTATTGTTTTTATAATAGCATTTGATTTAATAAAAGAGATTAAACTAACACCTGCCACCACACCCCAAAGCATGGTATTATTTTAAAAGTTCCCTCTTTGGCTACACTGACCTGAAAAATAATAAGGCATGTTTAATGTTCATGATAAACCCCATGGGACTTGAGAATATTTTATGAATATGAAAGCTCCTTTGAGAAACATTTGCATTTTCCCAATGCATAAAAAACAAAGCAAATTGCAAATGAGGTAGAAAGAACTTAATTTAAAACATTTTACCAGATTTTAACTCTCAAGTACTTACTGAACCATCATGATAATATTCTCATTGACTGGTTAACGTAGAAAAAGCCTCTTAATTTTTAATTTTAAGTAGATCTTTGAGAGTAAAATGATCCTCACCCTAAACTTGGTTTACAGATTAAAATGTTAAAATATGATCATTAGGATACATTCTGAATTACTAGTAGAAAGTAATCACTGTGATTTTTTATGTTTTAATGTATCCAATGGAAAAAATAGTTCTGTGAATTTAGCAAGACATAAAAACTTATAATAATTTCTGTAGTTGAAATTCTTATGCATTATTCAGTACTTACATACTATCTTTTTGCACTAATATACCTCACAGAGCACTTACAAAATTTAGAATCCTTGATAGAAAAGGAAGAACTCTTATAAGTTAACTAGTATTAAGGTAGACGAAATAATGATCCCCCAAAGATGTCCATGTCCTAATGCCTAACACCTTTGAAAATTAGGTTACATGACAAAAGGGCTCAGATCATGAACTCCTTTATTGCAAAATTCAGACTTAAATTGAAGAAAGTAGGGAAACCACTAGACCATTCAGGTATGACCTAAANTCCCTTGGACTGTAAGGAGATCCAACCAGTTCATCCTAAAGGAAATCATTCCTGAATATTCATTTGAAGGACTGATGCTGATGCTGAAGCTGAATCTCCAATACTTTGGCCACCTGATGCAAAGAACTGACTCATTGGAAAAGACCCTGATGCTGAGAAAGATTGAAGATGGGAGGAGAAGGGGATGACTGAGGATGATATGGTTAGATGGCATCACCGACTCAATGGACCTGAGTTTGAGTAAATTCCAGGAGTTGGTGATGGACAGGGAAGCCTGGCATGCTGCAGTCCATGAGCTCTCAAAGAGTCAGACACAACTGTGTGACTGAACTGAACTGAACTGACAAAGGGAATTAAGGATTAAGGCTGCAGATAGAATTGACGTTGCTAATCTGATGAATTTGTGGTGTGGAGGTTATCCCACATTACACTAGGTGGGCCTTGTGTAATCATAAGAGTGCTTATAAGTAGAAGAGGGAAGCAGAAGGTTCAGAATCTGAGAGAGATTTGAAGATGCTATGCTGTTGGCTTTGAAGATGGAGGGAGGGACCACAAACAATGCAGGCAGCTTCTAGAAGAAGGAAAAGGCAAGGAAGTGGATTCTCTTCTGGACTTCCAGAAGGAATGCAGTCCTGCTTAGCACCTTGATTTTAACCCAGTGAGGCCCATTTCAGACTTCAGACCTTCAGAACAGTAAGAAAATAACTCTGTGTTGTTATAAGCCAATGTGCTTATGGTAATTTGTTATAGCAGCAATAAAAAATTCATATGCCTGGTTTTATAAACAGGAAATAAAGAGTTAAAGCGACAGTGTTTTCTCATTAATGGAAAATGTCAGTTAATATAAAGGGCTTCTTATTTTTAGGCCTAAGGGCTAAGCCACTTACAAATGATGAAAACTATTAAAAGTATAAGAAAAAATTAAAACAAAAATATAGCACAATTGAAGGGTTGTACCATATATGCAATGAATAAAAACTAGGAGGGAAGCATCATGTAGTCCAATAGTACTGTGGAGAGTTATGGCAGATTACCCAAAGAACTAGACAATCCGCTGTTTTAACTTTAGATTATAATTTTTTATGGATGTACCTGACATTTTTGGAACTTCTAGAACCACACAAATGAGTGATCTTGATAATGATACCATAAAATAAAGCTTTTACCTATGAGAAGCTATGAAACGTATGAGAAGATTATGCAACCAAGTGTATAATTGCCTTTCCATACAAAGGTTGCACAGAACAACTTATCATATCAGCAAAAAATATAGTGTAAGGAGAGAGAATCTAATGTGCTGTTTTTCTCATCTTTTTCTGATGTAGAGTGAATATAAAACATTAGGCTTTGAAAGAGTATTGAGAGGTTTATAGTTAAGATGACGCTGGAAGTTCAGGTTTTCATGTACTCACCCAGCACCAAAAATAATCAGTAATATGTATAAACATTAAGAGAGAAAACCGAAAAAATGCCTATCAGACTCAAAAATAAATCTCCATGGATAAGAAGCAGAAGAGAAATGCCACAAGCTCTTCTGGACTCTAAATCCAAAAATAAACATTGGTGACTAGAATTTGCTTTCTGAATGTATGCCATGGAAAGCAAAGGGCTGAAACCGCATCCACTGATCCGAACTAAATTGGGGTGAAACTCACTTCCTAAAAGGTAAATGAAAAATCATGTTGTATCTACTGCTCTGCATCTGGAGCTTCAAACCTAGCCACAGAAAATAATAAGCATAGCTCGTTGACTGTGAAGAAAAGCAAGTCATCAGCTGGCTAGGTGAACAAAACTGCCCTCTTCATCTCTGGAAGTATCACGATTTAACTAATTAAGATTTCATAAACTTTCTAATTACCTAGGTTTTCTTAACAGAACTAGAATGCGTTTGGAGAATGACTGGGTCTTTATGAATCCATGATCTTTTAGAATTGAGAAGATGTCTTTAAAAAGTAGAAGGATGGGGCTTCCCTTGTGGTCCAGTGTTTAAGAATCCACCTTATAATGCAAGGGAAACTGGTTTGATCCCTGGTCTGGGAAGATTCCACATGTCTCAGCCAACCAAAAAGCCTGTGCACCATAACTACTGAGTCTATGTTCTTGAGTCCGTGAGCCTACAACTACTGAATCGGCAACTAATGAGCCCCTGGGCTGCAACTACTGAAGACCACATGCCTGGAGCCTGTGCTCTGCAACAAGAAGCCACCACGATGAGAAGCCTGTGCACCACAAGAGAGAGTGGTGAAACTAGAGAACTTACTGAAACCATGCCACGCGCAGCAACCAAGACCCAGTGCAAACGAAAACAGACATCGTGCTCAGTCATGCCATCGTGTCCAACTCTTTACAACCCCGNCTCTGCAACAAGAAGCCACCACGATGAGAAGCCTGTGCACCACAAGAGAGAGTGGTGAAACTAGAGAACTTACTGAAACCATGCCACGCGCAGCAACCAAGACCCAGTGCAAACGAAAACAGACATCGTGCTCAGTCATGCCATCGTGTCCAACTCTTTACAACCCCGTGGACTGCAGCCCACCAGGCTCCTCTGTCCATGGGATTCTCCAGGCAGGAATACTGGAGTGGGTTGCCATTTCCTACTCCAAGGGATCTTCCCAACCCAGGAATGGAACTCGAATCTCTTTCCTCTCCTGCATTGGCAGGTGATTCTTTACCACTGCGCCACCTAGGATCAACAAAAATAAGTGAATTAGTTACTTTAAAAAATAAAAAAAAAAAACACTTAAACTATGGTTGCCAAAGGGGAAAGGGGGACAGAGAAGGATAAATTTTTTTTGATTCCACATATAAGTGATAGTATAGAGTGTTTGCCTTTGTCTGGCCTTTTCACTAGACATGATACCCTCCGGGTCCATCCATGTTGCTGCACATGGCAAAATTTTGTTCACTTTTTTTTTGAGTGACTGGGTGGTATTCCACTGTGTGTATGTATATATCTACCTATCTATCTGTCACGTCTTCTTTGTCCCTTCACCTGTTGGTAAACACTGAGGTTACTTTCATATCTTGGTTATTGTGGGTGGTGCTGCTGTGAGCATTGGGTGCATGTATCTGTTCAAATGAATATTTTCATTTTCTTCTGGTGTATGTCCAGGAGTGAAATTATTTATCATATGGTGGTTCTAGTTTGGGTGTTTTTTTTCTTTATTTTTTTTTCTTGAGGAAGCTCCAGTATACCCTTAATTTGCAACATAAAATAAACATAACGTCTCCTTTCAGAGAAAAGTTTCAATAAATTTGCTTTCAGCACACATATAAAGTATTAGTTTTCTGAACTTGTGATCCTTTGCCTAGGTTGCCTTCTGGGAATCCAACCACATTGCTTAGACGTTTTACTTTGTGACTCATGGGTCTCTTACATCATTTTCTTATTTTGCTTCTTAATACATCTTTTAGTCTGTATGTATTCTGATCCAACATGAATCTCACTGTTACTCGTATTTATCGAGTCTAATCTGCTTTAATCTATTTGTTGAACTCTTTGTTCATTATTGAATCCTCTCTATTTCTGTGCATTTCTTTTTTAGATTTAATGTCATATATTTTCTTGAATATATTATTCATATCTATTTCAGTATCTGGAAATTTTAACATCCAGATAACCCGTGGGTCTTTTAAAAATATCTAGTTTTTCTCTTGGCTATGATTTTTTATTGAATAGAATTTTTACTGAATACTGAAATAACTTGTCCCTAACCTTTTAATCTGTAATATATTCTTTCTGAGTAAGACTTTGAAGTTTCATTTCAATAATTAAATCACAATGTCCCAGTATTATACCAAAAAAAAAAAAAAACTTAAACTTACAGTTGCCAAAGAGGAAAATGGGAAAGGCAGGGATAAATTAAGGGTATGAACAGATTCATATTACTGTATATAATATAGATAATCAACAAAGATTTACTCTATTACACAGGGAACAATATTCAATATTTTGTCATAACAAATGGAAACTAATATGAAATATATATATGTATATATATGAATCATTTTGCTTTACACCTGAAACTAACTCAATATTGTAAATCAATTATGTGTGTGGGTGCGTACTCAGTTGTGTCCAACTCTTTACAATCCCATGGACTGAAGCCCACCAGACTCCTCTGCCCATGGAATTTTCCAGGCAAGAATACTGGAGTGAGTTGCCATCTCCTTCTCCAGGAGATCTTCATGACCCAGGGATCAAAGCCTTGTCCCTTAGGTCTCCTGCTTTGGCAAGCAGATTCTTTACCACTGCACCACCTGAGAAGCCTATACTTCAATAAAAAAAATTAATGAAGCCCTTGCTTCAGCAGCACATATACTAAAATTGGAAAAATACAGAGTAGATTAGCATGGCTTCTGCACAAGGATGACACACAAATTTGTAAAACATTCAATATTTTTTTAATTAATGAAAATAAATTTAATTAGTACTGACTATAAAAAAACTTACTACTTTTGAATTTTAAAAAATCAAGCAATCATAAGATTGGAAAGTACAATTATGGATAATTGAAGCATGCTAAGGAAAACTCAGCAGTGGCCACAGGACTGGAAGAGGTCAGTTTTCATTCCAACCCCAAAGAAAAGCAATGCCAAAGAATACTCAAACTACCACACAATTGCACTCATCTCACATGGTAGTAAAGTAATGCTCAAAATTCTCCAAGCCAGGCTTCAGCAATACATGAACCGTGAACTTCCACATGTTCAAGCTGGTTTTAGAAAAGGAAGAGGAACCAGAGATCAAATTACCAACATCCGCTGGATCATGGAAAAAGCAAGAGAGTTCCAGAAAAACATCTATTTCTGCTCTATTGACTATGCCAAAGCCTTTGACTGTGTGAATCACAATAAACTGTGAAAAATTCTGAAAGAGATGGGAATCCCAGACCACCTGACCTGCCTCTTGAGAAACCTGTATGCAGGTCAGGAAGCAACAGTTAGAACTGGACATGGAACAACAGACTGGATCCAAATAGAAAAAGGAATACGTCAAGGCTGTATATTGTCACCCTGCTTATTTAACTTATATGCAGAGTACATCATGAGAAATGCTGGCCTGGAAGAAGCACAGGCTAGAATCAAGATTGCTGGGAGAAATATCAATCACCTCAGATATGCAGATGACACCACCCTTATGGCAGAAAGTGAAGAGGAACTAAAAAGCCTCTTGATGAAAGTGAAAGGGGAGAGTAAAAAAGCTGGCTTAAGGCTCAACATTCAGAANCACAAGCTGGAATCAAGATTGCTGGGAGAAATATCAATAACCTCAGATATGCAGATGACACCACCCTTATGGCAGAAAGTGAAGAGGAACTAAAAAGCCTCTTGATGAAAGTGAAAGGGGAGAGTAAAAAAGCTGGCTTAAGGCTCAACATTCAGAAAACGAATATCATGGCATCAGGTTCCATCACTTCACAGGAAATAGATGGGGAAACAGTGGAAACAGTGTCAGACTTTATTTTTTGGGCTCCAAAATCACTGCAAATGGTGATTGCAGCCATGAAATTAAAAGACGCTTACTCCTTGGAAGGACAATTATGACCAACCTAGATAGCATATTAAAAAGCAGAGACATTANAAATAGATGGGGAAACAGTGGAAACAGTGTCAGACTTTATTTTTTGGGCTCCAAAATCACTGCAAATGGTGATTGCAGCCATGAAATTAAAAGAGGCTTACTCCTTGGAAGGACAATTATGACCAACCTAGACAGTATATTCAAAAGCAGAGACATTACTTTGCCAACAAAGGTCCGTCTAGTCAAGGCTATGGTTTTTCCAGTGGTCATGTATGGGTGTGAGAGTTAGACTGTGAAGAAGGCTGAGCGCCAAAAAATTGATGCTTTTGAACTGTGGTGTTGGAGAAGGTTCTTGCGAGTCCCTTGGACTGCAAGGAGATCCAACCAGTCCATTCTGAAGATCAGCCCTGGGATTTCTTTAGAAGGAATGATGCTAAAGCTGAAGCTCCAGTGCTTTGGCCACTTCATGCGAAGAGTTGACTCATTGGAAAAGAGTTTGATCTGGGAGGGATTGGGGGCAGGAGGAGAAGGGGATGACAGAGGATGAGATGGCTGGATGGCATCACTGGCTAGATGGACATGAGTTTGAGTGAACTCCGGGTGTTGGTGATGGGCAGAGAGGCCTAGCGTGCTGTAATTCATGGGGTTGCAGAGTTGGACACGACTGAGTGACTGAACTGAAATGAACTGAACTGAACTGAAGATTGTTCTGTGTTTGAAAAATAAAAGCATCAAATAGGTTAAAATACGTAATAAAAATTTATAGTTCAATGTAATGCTGAAAAAGTAAGGGTTATAACTAACAGACAAAATACATAATCAATAATAAACTACTCAGCAGACAAAAAGTGCATAATAGAAAACTTTTGGACCCAAAAAAGGCAGAAAAAAAAATCAACAGAAAAAGAAACGTAGGCATAAAATATAAGATGGTTAAAATCATTGCAGATATACCAGAAAGAGTAATCAGTGAGATTATTAAGTTGGATTAAAGCAACAAATCTTGCTCCATGTTGCTAACAAAACACTACATTAAAAGACCACACACAAAAGCTGAAAATAAAACATAAAGATACTAGCCAAAGAAAGTTATTTTAACAATATATGATTTGAAAAAGTCAAATTTCAAAAAAAATTTCAAGATTAATGAAAAGGAAAAAAACCACACACTTGGAAAAAATATTTGCAAAAGACTCATCTAATAAAGGACTATTATCCAAAGTACATGAAGAACTCAAAATTCAGCAATAACAATCTGATTAAAACATGGGTCATTAAAAAGGAATTAATATGAGTCAGTTCTAGTAAGGTGGATGAATTTAGAAAGTGATGTATGAGGTGGGTGAATCTAAGGTGGATGAATCTAAAATCTGTTTTACAGAGTGAAGTAAGGCAGAAAGAGAAAAGCAAATATGGTGTATTAATTCATATATAGGGCTTCCCAGGTGGCGCTAGAGGTAAAGAACTCGCCTGTCCATGAGGCAAACGTAAAAGACTCAATCCCTGGACTGGAAAGATGCCCTGAAGGAAGGCACCGCAACCTACTCTATATTCTTGCCTGGACAATCCCATGGACAGAGAAGCCTGGTGGGTTACAATCCATAGGGTCACTAAGAGTCGAACATGACTGAAGTGACTCAGTAGGCATGTGGCATGCAATGCATATATATGGAATCTAGAAAAATGGTACTGATGAACTAATTTGCAGGGCAGGGATAGAGAACAGGCTTGTGGTTGAGGTGGCCAATTGAGACAGATGCATTGAAACATATATATTACCATATACAAAATAGATAGTGGAAAGTTGCCATCTGACACAAGAGCTCAACCCGGTGCTCTGCAACAACCTAGAGGAGTGGGATGGGGTGTGGGGTGGGAAGGAGGTTCAAGAGGGAGGAGACATATATATAATTATGGCTGATTCTCATTGTGGTATGGCAAAAACCAACAGAACATTGTAAAGCAATTATCTTCTGATTAAAAAGAAAATTTAAAAGACGTATGGGCCAAAGATCTGAACAGATACTTGTTAAAGATATACAGGTGACAAACTGCCTATGAAAGGATGCTCCACATCATACGTCACTAGAGAATGGCATGTTAAAACAATAGTGAGATACCACTGCATACATATGAAAATGGCCCAAATCAGAAACACTGACAATACCAAATGCTGGAAACTATGTGGAGTAACAGAAACTCTCAGACATCACTGTTGGGAATGTGAAATGATACAGCCACGCTGGAGGACTTTTGGAAATTGGCAACTTCTTACAAAGCTACACATATTCTTACCAGCTATGCAATCATTGTGATCCCTGGTATCCATCCAGAGGAGTTGAAAACTTACACATAGGTATTTATAGTCAAAGGTGTTCTTTAAAAAAAAAAATTATTTACGGCTGCATCAGGTCTTAGTTGTGGCACTCAGGATCTTTCCTTGCAGCACATGGTTTCTTGATTGCGGTGCACAGGCTTCTCTCTAGTTGTGGCACTTGGGCTGCAGAACCTGCGTTCAGTGGTTGTGGCAAATGGGCTTAGGGGCCCTACAGCATATAGGATCTTAATTCCCCCACCAGGGATCAAGCCCATATCCCCTACATGGGAAGGAGGACTCTTAACCACTGAACCATCAGGGAAGTCCTCAAAGGTATTTATGCTGCTGCTAAGTCACTTCAGTCATGTCCGACTCTGTGCGACCCCATAGACGGCAGCCCACCAGGCTCCCCCGTCCCTGGGATTCTCCAGGCAAGAACACTGGAGTGGGTTGCCATTTCCTTCTCCAATGCGTGAAAGTGAAAAAAGAAAGGGAAGTCACTGTCGTGTCCGACTCTTAGTGACCCTGTGAACTGCAGCCTACCAGGCTCCTCCGTCCATGGGATTTTCCAGGCAAGAGTACTGGAGTGGGATGCCATTGCCTTCTCCAAAAGGTGTTTGTAGAAAGTGAAAGTGAAGTCGCTCAGTCTTGTCTGACTCTGTGACCCCATGGACTGTAGCCTACCAGGCTCCTCTGTCCATCGGATTTTCCAGGCAATGGTCCTGGAGTGGATTGCCATTTCCTTCTCCAGGGGATCTTCCCGACCCAGGGATCGAATCCAGGTCTCTCACATTGTAGACAGACGCTTTACTGTCTGAGCCACCAGGGAAGTCCAGGGTGTTTATAGTTGGTCATAATTGCCAAACCTTGGAAGCAACAAAGTATTTCATTCAGTACATGAAGAAACTGTGGTACACCCAGACAATGGATTACTATGCAGCACTAAAAAGAAATGAAGCATCAAACGATGCAAACACACAGAAGAACATGAAGTGCATATTACTAAGTGAAAGATAACAATCTGGAAAAGATACATACTATACAGTTCCAATTACATGACTTTTTTTGAAAAGGCAGAAACATGGAGACCATAAATAGTTCAGGGATTGCCAGAAGTCAGTGGGACAGAGATGAATACACAGAGCACAGAGGAAATTTTTATAATAATGAATATTTGTGGTTGTACAAACACTATCTCTGCTGTGCAAAGTCACTTCAGTCGCATCTGACTCTGTGCAACCCTACGGACTGGAGCCTTCCAGGCTCTTCTGTCCATGGGATTCTCCAAGCAAGAATACTGGAGTGGGTTGCCATGTCCTCTTCCAGTAATGCATACACTATGAGTTTGTCCAGATCCACAGAATATGTAGCACCAAGCGTAAACTCAAAGTTACCATTCTGGTGAGTGACGTTGCTAATGGGGGAAGCTCTGCACATGTGGAGAAGAGGGCATGTGAGAAGTCTCTGTATCATCCTCTCAATTTTGTTGTAAACCTCAGACTGCTCTTAAAAAATAGTCTTAGAAAACACAGTGTCGAGGCAATGTGTCTTTACAGGTCTAGACTGGCTTCAGACTTCTGACTCACTTCCTATGTATGCAGCTTCTGAGACTGAGTCTCCTTTCTTCCCAGAGATTTTGAAATGCTTTCCTGCTGATGCCTAGCAGAACTGGTATTATTGCTTACAGCTAAGATTCCTGACTAATACAGCTCTAAGGTCCAATTCACCTGGAAATTGGAGTTTACCAGATAGTCTGGTGAGAAACAAAGACAGTGCCCTTAGGGTCTGTCATCGGGAATCTAAGTATTGTAGCATAGGCAAGAGTTTGAAGAATCCAGAAGTGTGTGCACTTACATCGACACTTCATTGAAATGGCTTTCTCTATGATTTTTTACTGCTTAATCCAGTGGCCTCTGTTCTCACAACTTATCTTTAGCCATATTTGAAACTATTCACCAGTTCTTTCCTCTGCAAACTCTATTATGCCTTGACAGAGAGCATTTCAAGGACAGAGATTAAGCAGGATTATCTTTGTATTTCCAGCACATTGCATTCTGATTGACACCTGGCACTCAATGAGATTTCAATAAATGAATGAATGAGTGAATGAAAGAATACATATTGTATTTTTACCTGTAACTAAAGGAGAGAGTCTAATTGAATAAAGCACACAGGCAAATGTTAATTAAATAGCGAAAAAGTAATAGTAACTCATCTTGAATGTTTTTAGTCCAGTTTAATTGTAGTGATTAATAATGGCATATAAGCAAATTGTGGATTAATACAAAAATAATATAGATAATTTTCTTCTAACTAAAATATATCAATGGGATTGGCCTGTTAACATGTATTGACTTAGCAATTAAATTGGTGAACAAAAAGATAATGAAGGCGCTTCAAAAATGGCATGCAGTTGTCAAGGTCCCAGGGAACATCAAAAGGCCTGGTGGATACTCTGTTAATCATGCAGGTCTCTGCCTCAACAAAATCAAAAGTGCCCTTGCTGCTTTCACAATACCACCTCAGTTTGTTTGGATCTTCAAAGATCACCAGATGGATGTTTACCACACCTTGATCAAGATCTGAAGATAAAAGTGATTTCCTCCTGGACAAAACTGAACTAACTCTTGGGAGATTTCTAGTTCGTACTTATTCCGAGGTCAAACATGCACCCCCTAACCAGATATCAATATCAGAGAATGACTGGTCAGGAACTAGGGTAAGAAAACTATAGCCTATGGACCAAATCCAGTCCTTCATCTGCTTCATAAATAAAATTTTATCGGGAAACAGTCATGTTCATTTTTTTTTACGTATTGGCTGTGACTGCTTTTATTTTACAATGGCGAAGTTGAGTAGTTGGGACAGAAACACTGGGGTGGCCAAAATGTTCATCGGGTTTTTTCTGTAAGATGGCTCTAGTAGCACTTAGTTGTCTTCAACTTAATTCAAAACAATTTCGTTAGATTGCATTATGACAGTCGTCATATCAGCATGCATAAAAAAATTACCAAAGTCAGCAAATTTTTGTGCAGCCATTTTAAAATTGAAGATAGAATTTAAAAAGCAACATTTTCGGCATATTATTCTTTATTTTTTCAAGAAAGGCAAAAACACAGTTGAAACATACAAAAAAAATTGTTTTCAGTGTATGAAGAAGGTGCTGTGACTGATCAGAATGAATCACTGTCTGTACACCTGAAACTTACACAATATTGTAAATCAACTATTTTTCAGCAAAACATTTTAAAAGTAAGAAATATAGAGAAAGCAGAGAGGAGAGGTCTAATTTAGATTTCTAGACTTGCACCAAAAGCCCCTGAAAATGGGAATTCTCTCTATTCCAACATCAAAGCTGAAGATTCTCCCTCTTCCCGCCTTTACCACACCCTGCCCCTACTTCTTTATAATCACGGCTGGTAACTGTGAACAGTTTATCATAAGTAGATTTTGTAGTTAAAAACCCATGGTATATCAGAATTCCACAACCACTTGTACATCATGTATCCTAATTCTTTACCCTAAGTTCTCACTTTTTCAAAAATAATGGTCTTTTTGTCAGAATGGCTGCGATCCAAAAGTCTACAAGCTAGAGAGGGTGTGGAGAAAAGGGAAGCCTCTTACACTGTTGGTGGGAATGCAAACTAGTACAGCCACTATGGAGAACAGTGTGGAGATTTCTTGAAAAACTGCAAATAGAACTGCCTTATGACCCAGCAATCCCACTGGTGGGCATACATACTGAGGAAACCAGAATTGAAAGAGACACGTGTACCCCACTGTTCATCGCAGCAGTATTTATAATAGCCAGGACATGGAAGCAACTTAGATGTCCATCAGCAGATGAATGGATAAGAAAGCTGTGGTACATATACACAATGGAGTATTACTCAGCCATTAAAAAGAATACATTTGAATCTGTTTTAATGAGGTGGATGAAACTGGAGCCTATTATACAGAGTGAAGCAAGCCAGAAAGAAAAACACCAATACAGTATACTAACACATATGTATGGAATTTAGAAAGATGGTAATGATAACCCTATATGCGAGACAACAAAAGAGACACAGATGTATAGAACAGTCTTTTGGACTCTGTGGGAGAGGGCGAGGGTGGGATGATTTGGGAGAATGGCATTGAAACATGTATAATATCATATATGAAACAAATTGCCAGTCCAGGTTCGATGCAGGATACAGGATGCTTGGGGCTGGTGCACTGGGATGACCCAGAGGGGAGGGAAGAGGGAGGGGTTCAGGATGGGGAACATGTGTATACCTGTGGCGGATTCATGTTGATGTATGGCAAAACCAACATAATATTGTAATTAACCTCCAATTAAATAAATTTATATTTTAAAAAATAAATAATGTAAAATATATATATAATGGTCTTTTTATCGACAGTCCTTCTCCTTCTGACAACTCTTGGTCAATCTGTTTCTTTTCCTATTTTTCATAAATATCTTAAATGTAACACTTCCTTATGTACCTGTTCTTAGCACTATTTTCTCCCAGCTTCACACTTGCTCATGCATCATTTATCTGCTTCCATAGCTTCCACCATCATCTGTACCGCTAATTTCCTCTTGCTTTGACCTTTCCTTTAAACCTCACACCTGCATTTCCAAATGCTGTACATCTTCATGTGGGTGTATTGCTTTCCTACTCACACTTGTCCGGTTTGACATCTAAATCATTTTCTCTGCCCACAAAAGCAAACCATAAAGTACATACAAAAATAGAGCAGCTATTCATTGTTTACACTCCCTAACGCACTTAATTGTATCACTCTCCTACTGGTTGCTGAAGCTAGAACCAAGAGGACCCTCTCAACCTTCTACATCTATTCAAACTTAAAATTCTGAGGATTCTTGAATTTTAAGTGTGTTTAGAAATCAATTTCTCCATGTCATCTCCATCACTCTATTTTATAACTTCATCACTGAATAACTTTAAAATAGTTGCAAACTATGCTCCTGTCTTTGGTGGATTATTTTTCTAATTCATCCTTCATATTTGTTCTCAGGCTTATCTTATTGTAATACAAATCTGATCATGAAGCATCTCTGTTCGAAAATCTTCAAAATTCCCTATTGACCTACCAAAAGTAAAAATGGGGCGGCATTCAAAGCTAATCATGCCTTGAGCTATCTTTCCAGATTTATCTCCAGCTAAATACCAGTGTGAAACTTAAGCTCTAATAATATTGAATTAGTGTCCAGACATATCTGTGGCATGAAAGTTGAGTCATTCTCCCCATCCCCACCCCTAGACTGACCATGCTAAACTCATTTGAGAAACAACAGGTGATAATGATTTGGCTGACAATTAGAGTTATGGTTTGCTAAGAATACTACATAGCGTGGCTAGAGAAGGGGGATGGGGAAAAGAGGACTAAGCAAGGCGATTAGAAAGGCTGCTGAGGAAGGACTAAGGGAATTATAAGAAAGAGAAAAAGAGCAGAGTTTTAGTTTATTTTGCTATATGACTTCTCCCTCTGTTTTCCTGGGCTTCGATGATGGCTAAGAGGGTAAAGAGTATGCCTGCATGCAGGAGACCCAGGTTTGATCCCTGAGTTGAAAAGATTCCCCTGGAGAAGGAAATGGCAACCCACTCCAGTATTCTTGCCTTGAGAATCCCATGGACAGAGGAGCCTAGCGGGCTATAGTGCATAGGGTCACAAAGAGTCGGGCTACAGTCGATAGGGTCAGAAAGAGTCAGACATGGCTGAGTGACTAACACTTGACTTTTCTGTTTTCTCATTAAATCTTTAGTAAAGCTATGTTTCTAAGCAGTTTCCCCACAGTCAGATTTATTTCAGGGCTAAAATCAAGTAGCCTGGCTTGAAGGTGTGCCTTAGGCTATTCCAAGAAGTATTTTGGATTCCATTTAACTGTGTATATATTCACTTTCATTTTTATATTGTTAAGTTTCCTTGAAGGCATGAATCATGTTTTATAGTAACTATCTCTGTTTGTGCAATCAATTTGGATTCTATCCATCTGTAACTTGTATTTTTTCAATAATTTCTATTTTAATATTATCCCTGTGTTCTATTCTCCCAACCCTTCATAGTATGATCAGCTGGACAAATGAGTTGGCTCTCTTCCACCATTTCTTATCTCCTGTCTTATCCTATGACTGTCCCTAGCATAGCACATGCTCAGAAGAGCTCCTTAAGTTTATTCCTTCATCCCCTGAATCAGAAGTCTAGAGCTATTAAGATTCTTTTGAAAACAGCTGTTCCATTAGACATCCTTCCCATTACTAAACAACAGTTGTTGGATGTACCCTTCTCCCGTGAAACAGCGTTAGGTATGAGACATTTTTAATGAGACTTGTGATATTCTGTCTTTAAAGCTCTCTCTTCCAGGGCACTAAATTAGAGCATGCAATTGATGTTTAAAAGAAAAGCATTCCAGACACTGTTCTAACAGTGCCAGTTTACAAGAAAGACAAAAATCCTTGTTCTTACTATTGTTACATTCTAGTACAGGGAGAAAACAAACAAATAAAACAAGGAAATAACAGGTAATAATAACTATAAAGACAGTAAATCAGAGTGATGTGATGGAGTAACTACTTCAGATTTGTTGGTTTGCATACATGATAGAAGCGAGGCAACTAAGTTCCTTTGCGATAATTGAGCTGTGACCTGAATAATAAGAGGAAGCAGTTATGGAAAGAGCATTCCTGGCTCAGGGAACAGCTAGTTTAATGGCTCTGAGGCAGGGATGAGCTTGGCATTTTCAGGAAACAGAAAGAAAGGTAGTGAGAAGGGGAAAAGGTTTAAAATGATGACAAAGAAGGAAGCAAGATAGATTACATGAAGCCAAGGTAAGGAATTTGGGCCTTCTTCTAAGTGAGCTGGGATGTTTTGGAGGGAGGAGGGACTCAGCAGGGGAACGATGGATCTGATTTTCATTCTGTAATGATGACTCCAGCTGCTATGTAGAGGTTAGAATGTAGGTGGGCAAGAGAAAAGGCCAGAGACCCTCAAAGAAATCAAGATACGAGAAGATGGCCATTTGGACCAGGGCTGTATATCAGAGATAAAAGTGGGAAGATATGAAATAATGTTTGGAAAGAAGGAGAATCAGAGGGATTGGATAGAGGGCAGGTGAGAAGAAACAGAATTAAACAGAAGAATGCATTCTTAAACCAGGTTTTCGGTTTAAGAAAAATAAGTAGTAAAGATTAGGGGAAAAGCAGATTGAGGATGAAAGGATGATTAAAATTTCTTTTTTGGCCATATCAAATTTTAAAGTGTTAATAAGACAAGAAAGTATGGTAGGTGAGTGGAAATGCAATCTGGAACTCAGGATCAAGATCAGGGATGACGTATAGCCTTGGGGCTTAAATGACTGTGGAGACTGTGTAAGGAGAGAAAGGGAGAGAAAGAAGGAGAGAGGAGAGTGACCACCTCATTTTGAGAGGTGAGCAGAGCAGAAAGAGCTCCAAGAAAAGAGGAAAAGCAGAGCATGAACTCCTCTTGTCCACTGAGCTCCAGACTCCAACATCCAATGTCTGCTTTATAATCATTCCCAAACAACCAACAAGATATTCTTTCCCTGTGTTACTGTTTGAAGAAGTTCTAGGACTTGCCTCTGAGCCGCTAATCCAGTATGCTTATGTGTTCCAAGAAGACAAGTGTTTCCAATGACTTCCTTCCTTTGACTGATCCCACTGCTGCTGCAAACCATGTCCTTTCTGAACTCAGCGGGCTCCACTACCCAAGTCCGGCTTCTGAATGTATGTTTTCCCTGATAGTATAAGTCCTGTTGTGCTTTTTGTGCAGAGGGACTTTTGTATTTTGTCTTTAACATTTTATGCCTGTTTAACTTCCATCTTAGTACCTGAAGACCTTCTTAAAGGAAGCAGTTTAGATTAAAAAAAAATATCTTAAGCATATAGCTTAATCTTCTCCATTCACTTTAAGTGTAATCCTTGGTAAATCCTTGAAACTCATATCAATATTACCTCACTTCTAAAATATGTGCCAAAAGTTATGGAAAATATATTAAGTGAATGACTGAATTTAAATTGTATATAGTACGTACCTGAAGATCAAAAGTTGGATCATCTGTCTTCTAGTGTAAAAGTTATTGTTATAACTATTGTCTGCATATAGTTGGTGCTTATATACAATAATAACTGTGCTGCAATGAGACTTTTTTAGCATAAAAGTCTTTACTATACTGAGTGGTGTCAGAAAGAGACATCATCCCCAAATCACTGTTTTAATATTTTACTGTGGGCCATGCTGCCAAAACCAAATGTTCCTCCTCTCCATCCTACTCAAATAATATAATTTGCAAAATGGAATGAGCAAAACAAACAATGAGGAGCAAAAATAAAATATTAGGACTTCCGTGGTGGCTCAGTGGTAAAGAATGTTCCTTCCAATACAGGGAACACGGGTTCGATCCCTGGTCCGGGAAAATCCCACATGCTTTGGAGCAACCACAGAGCCTGTGCTCTAGAGCCTGGGAACTATAATGACCGTAGGCCATCTGCCCTAGAGCCCAGGCTCTGCAACAGGAGAAGCCATGGCAATGAGAAGCCCATGCTCCGCAAATAGCCCCCACCTGCTACAAATACAGGGGCATAAAAAGGCCCAAGCAGCAATAGAGACCCAGCACAGCCAAAATAAATGTGCAATTTTTTTTTAAAAAGATGATGCAGGGACACGGACTCCATCCCTGGTTGGGGAACAAAGATCTTCCATGCTGCAGAGCATGGCGAAAAGTAAAAATAAAAAGCAGGGGGAAAAAAGAATAAAATATTAGTCCTGACACATTTATTTTGTATCTAAAAAGTATCAAGGGATTTATGCTTGCCTAATACTCAATGTACTGACTGGCACTCCTGTCGTCATTTGCTCTGTAAGTCAAATACATGGCATCCAGATGCTACAAATCGATTTCCTCTCCACGTATGATATGTACCACAGTTTATGTGCTACACAGAATGTCAGTGTGATTAATTTTTTCAATAAATCTTTAAAATAATAGTGGAGCCTTGTAATAAGCAAGGGCCAACCATTAAAACCTTTTTACCACAGAGTAGCCAGTTTACTGGTTTTCCTATAGAAAGGACTATCCAACTAAAAGCTGAGGAATACTTATCTGTATGTAAACTTGACAAGTGTGCCCAGTATGCTAACCTTTTCTATGAACATAAGCAATGGTCAGATATATTTGAAAAAATAATGCTCAACACTTTCTTCAAGGTAAGTGTGACATTTTTAATAATGAAGGAGAAAGTAACTGCTGTTTCCAAAGACATTTGGGCTAAGGAGAGAGCAATTTTAAAATAGACACTTGGAAATGTTCCATTGTTAGGTAATTTTGTTGTTGAAAACAATTTAAAAGTAAAACTCATAATACCTGCACACAAAAACTTGGAAATTGAATTTTTCAGACTGTTTTTTGAAAATCTTCTGTAAAGATCTTCTTTTAAATCTCACTTAAAAAAAAAAGTAGTTTCAATGGGTTTTGAATCCATTTCTTAAAAATATGAAAATACAATAACTTCTGATTGGCTTATGAGAAGGGCTGACTGATATTGGGGATGATATATATTGGGGATGATATATGTCGGCTAGCTGAATTTCAACAACACTCTTCTCATATTGGGGATGGGTTTGAAAAATGAGCATCACGATTTAGCAGGCACAGCTAATGGTGCACTTCTTCCACCTCCCTGTACTTATTTTTGTGAGAAAGCTCCTTCAGCTAAAATAGCCATTAAAACCAACATGGGAATAAACTGAACTTTGAACCAGCCCTCTGAGCCACTGTATCACAAGATATTAAAATAAGATTTTTTTTAACCAACAAGAAATTGTCAACCAAATTGCTGTCACCAAAAAGGGCAAGGAAGCTGATCTATTAATAAATAGAATAAAATAATAGGAAAACTATTATTTAATCTCTTAATCTAATCATTATTAATTTCTATTTTAAGTTGTTCTACTGGAGAAGGAAATGGCAACCTACTCTAGTATCCTTGCCTGGAAAATCTCATGGACAGAGGAGCCTGGTGGGCTGCAGTCCCTGGGGTCGCAAAGAGTTGGGCACAACTGAGCGACTAACACTTACTACAAAGTACACATTACAGTAGAGTATTTATACATAATTAATAATTATCGGACATGACTGAGCGACTGAACTGAACTGAACTGAATAATTATCTTATTATCATATATTAAAATGTTAAAAGATGTTAGTTAGGGGTGCATAATCAAAAAGAAATATGGAAATCACTGCTTTAGTACAACTAGACCCTCAAGTACATCATACCTCAAGTGAGTCAAGTGAAGTCACTCAGTCGTGTCCAACTCTTTGAGATCCCATGGACAGTAGTCTACCAGGCTCCTCCATCCAGGGGATTTTCCAGGCAAGAGTACTGAAGTGGGGTGCCATTGCCTTCTCCAGGGGATCTTCCCAACCCAGGGATTGAACCTAGATCTCCTGCATTGCAAACAGACACTTTATCATCTGAGCCACAACATGCTCAAGTTCTTCTTTATTTCAGTCATCTTTGGAAGTTCAAGTCCCTCCATCTTCCATTACAACCTGCTCTTCCATTCCTACACTGCTCTGTTATCTCCTAACATGACTGAATCCCACTCGCATCTCAGCCTTTCCACTCTGCCAAGAAGTTTGAGTCTGAATCAAAAAGTTTCTTATGGTAGGCTAAATGACATTGATGGCTACTGCTACCAATGGATCACAAATCCTGGGATTGACATCATTGTAAGACTCCTCTCCTGAATCTGGACTAGCCCCATGACTCACTCACTTTAATCAATAGGACGTGGTAGAAATGATGATGTGCCAGTTCTGAGAATAAGCCTTAAGGTCTGTAAGATTCCACTTTTGTGCTTTAGGAAAGCCTAAGCTGCCAGGTTAGATGTCTAGCTTTACTCCTGTTAAGTTCATGTGGAGAGGGAGAGACCCTGAGATGAAAAAAGAAGAGAGACAGACAGACAAGCACTGGCATCCCAACTGAGCCCAGCTTTCCTGTCTTCACTAAGACACCAGATGTGTGAATTAGCAAATTGGATTTTCCAGACCAACCATAGCTCCTAATGGTTTCAGCCCTATATGACATCATGTGAATCAGAAGAATTACCCAGCTGAGCCCAATCAACCTACAATATCTTGAGAGAGAATAAAATTGCTGTTTTAAGCCATTGAGTTTGTCATGGATTATTAAGCAACAGTTGACAACAAAACCTTGTTACATTCTCAATCTTACGGAAATTTTCACTTCCATCTTTTAACTGACAACTAACCTTCTGGTTGAGGACACTTAACCTACAGGCCTCTCGGGTGACACCTGCTTTTTCACCGTCTACCTACCGCAGAGGCAATAGATAGAGGAGGTGTTTTCCTCACTCCCCACTGGCCTCCTGCAGGAACCTCTGCTCTCTGAAGCCATGACTTCTGGCTATGTCCCTCTAAATCACGTTGCTGCCATCTGCTGATGTCTTGGCTGTTCTTTATTAGTAGATGACCTACCTCTGGCTCACACTCCACTCCTATATTTGTCAGCATGCTCTGTGATTTCACCCTGTATGTAAATGACGCAGCCCAGAACTTTCCTCTCAGTTCCTTGACCTCTTAACTTTTCCTCTACTCCTCTTCAGACACTTGTGCCCATGGTCACACCTAGAACTTGTAAACTGAATTACCTCTGAAATACAAATGTCAACTTTTATCCTTTTAGCTCACACATGCTATTAACTGCACCACAACAGTTCTTCGACCATATCAGAATATAGTAAAGAATGAAATGTCAAAGAAAATAACCAAACTGATACATTATATTTTTCATAGATAATTACAAACCTTACATGGGCTTTAAGCACTGCCCAGTGATAGAACTTTGTTTCTACATTAAGTTTGCGTTCATGATTTTGGACACAACTACTCTTCTCTTTTCAAATCTTTTATCTGCCCTACTTCTCCCCTTGCCCTCCATTAATGATGTCCCTCATGCTCCATAAATGAAACAGAAGTTATTCAGTGAGGACCCTCTATCTTCCTGTCATCAAATACACCAGTCTACCTGTATCAGTATCATTACTCTATAGAGATTCACTTCAAGTGTCCATATCTCGGGCCCATTACCCAGTTAGACTCTGCGTACTATTCCCTCTCACCTTTCCAAAGGTTTTGTACCTCCATGTATTCTGTCTATTTGCACTGTCAGTGGACCATTCACTTCAGTGTAAAAACAAAAAATCTTCAAAAAATCCCTTATCTCCCTTATTATGTCACTTCTCTGCTTACCTCTGCAGTAAAATTTCCTTTAAAAATGTACACAAGCAGGACTTCCCTGCTGGTCCAGTTGTTAAGAATCTGCCTTTCAATGCAGGGGATGTGAGTTCAATCCCTGGTCAGGAAACTAAGACCCCACATACCTCAGCCCCACGTGCCACAACTAGAGAGCCTATGTGCTTCAATGAAAGTTCCTACAAGACACAACAAAGGTCCCTCAGTGAAGATTCTATGTGCTGCAACAAAGACCCAACAACTAACCCTAATGTTAACCCTAACACAGCCAAATGAATACATAAATTTTAAAAAATGTACACAACCACCTATCTGTCATTTCTTCTTCAAATTCTAAATCTGGTTTTACTTCCCAGTGTTCACAATTATTGTTGTTGTGTAATTGCTAACTTGTGTTTGACTCTTTGTGACCCCATGTACCATAGCCCACCAGGCTCCTCTGTCCACAGGATTTCCCAGACAAGAATACTGAAGTGGGTTGCCATTTCCTACTCCAGGGGATCTTCCTGACTCAAGGATCAAATCTGTGTTTCCTGCATTGGCAGGCAGATTCATTACCACTGAGGCACCTGGGAAGCCACAAATTACTCTTGCAGAATCAGTAACAATCTTTTCCTTGCCAAATCCAAGGAATATAATTCTGTTGCTGTCTTACTTCTTTCCCAGTTTTTTCCAATTGAATACATGGCTCCATCATCCACCCAGTCATTTAAATGTGATATCCCAGTCTCAATTACTTAGCCTTAAGTCCTCCTTGACTGTCTCCCATAAATCTAATTCATCAGCAAGCACAGCCTTTCTACCTCCAGACCGTTAATCCTCTTACTTTCCTCCTCCGCTACCTTGATGTAAGCCACATCATCTCTCACATTATCTAGGAGGCAGTAGCTCTTCCTGCTAGATGCTCTCCTTATTTCCACTTGTCTCCACAGCAGCCAAGGTAATTTTTCCAAATTGTGTATCAGTCTGTGCTACTAAAAACTTTTCTTTGCTTGCTGTTTTTATTTAGAGTGAAATTCAAACTCTGTATCATGGCCTGTAAGACCCATCTGATGGAACTGTAAGGGAAATATTTATTCTTCCTCTCTCCTCTACACATTCCATAGAAAGGAGAGAACTTTCTCTCTGTAAGAAGACAGTGAAAATAGTCCCATTCTCTCTCAGCAACTGCACTCCTCCACACACACACTCTCATCCCTTAGCACTCCTTCCCTGGAGTATAAGAAGGAAATTATTAATATCTCACTGGTGATATGGCAGTGGGAACTGAGAATGTGTGTCTCAGAGACTTCATGGATTCTTTCTTTCAGAGTGGCTTAATTCTCCTCTGCCCTTTAGCAACTAGCTAGCCCTGGAAGGAAAACCTGCAGTTCAGTTCTGCTAGGGACAATAGGGGAGGGATATTTTTTCAGGGTCATGGCAGTGGGAGGAGTATTAAGTCTATTTGATTGATTCTCCAATCAGCAGAATCAGTAGTATAGCTGCTATTTTGACTTCTATCTAATCCTGACGCCTGAGTCCTATATTCCACTTGTTATTAACTTCTGGAATAACACATGGTGTTTTGTTTTTTTTTTTTTTCCATCCAAAAAGCCCTCAGTGCTACATTACTGGACTTTGTCTACCTCTGCAACTTCATTTTTGCCACTCTCTCCTATTTACTAGGCTTCAGTTATTCTGGCTGTCTTTCATTTCCTAAAACGCAGCCACAGTTTTTCTGCCTCCGTGTTTCTGCACTTGAAGCTCCCTGTGCCTGAGGAGTAACTCCTCTGTTTTTTCACATGATATGCCTCTTAACTTCAGGCCTCAGATTAGTTATCATGTTCTAAGAGTGGCCTTCCCACACAGCGTCATGTAAGTTCCTTCCCCACTGTCATTTTTGTCTGCCCTCGCTTCTTACCTGCTTCTCTTACAGCACTCACCCACCCTGACCCCCACCTTTTTTCAGACTGCAGGATCTTAGTTCCCCCAGCAGGGACTGAATATGGGCCTCAGCAGTGAAAGCACAGAGTCTTAACCACTGGACAGCCAGGAAATTCTCTATATTTATCCCATCTTTACGTTCTGTTTATTTGCTTGTTTCTTCTCCTCACTAAAATCTGCTCAATGAAGGAACAAGTCTTTATTGTTCACAGTTGTATCCAAGAATCTTAGCTCATAGTAGGCTAGTGTTAAGTACTGAATATTTGTTGAATCAATGAATGATTACATGGAAATAGCAGTTCACAATTAATAACCTGGCTTGCTGACTTGATAATTACAAAGTCTAAATTCCAATTAATTTCCATATGAATTTTTCATAGTCCTATCATTGTTTTGAAACCAGAAATTGGTTTATTTATCATATATACCTGGTTCACACACTGATTCCTTCAAGAATATGTCAGTTTATTGAAAATGTACACATAAAGAGCTATTACTAGATTCTATGGAGGAAAAAAGGACATGAAAAAGGAGATCTGGATAGTGGATCTAGAAAGACAAGTATTATATCCATGAAATGATTAGAACTCATATATAAAATAAAAATTAAAGGTCTTTTCAGCACTATTAAATAGTTAATAAATTTATCATGTACAGTCACATATATATATCACTTATGTATCATATATACATATAGGTTTTTACTAATCGTCATACATTTAATAGGACAAAATAAATTTAATATGTACTACCAAGGTAGGCAGAATAATGTCCATTCACCTGCAAGATGTCCATGTTCAAGTTCCTAGAATCTGTCAATCACTTAGAGATTATCATACTAAATGAAGAGAAAGACAACTATCATCCGATATCACTTATATATGGAATCTTATAAAAATGGAATAAATTTTTTTTAACTCAGTTAAAAAGCAGAAACAGACTCACAGATATAAATTTACGGTTACCAAAGGAGAAAACAGGGGAGGGATAAATTAGGAGTTTGGGATAAACAGATACATACTACTTTATATTGATATAAAATAGATAAACAACAAAGACCTACTGTATAGCTCAGGAAACTATATTCAATATCTTGTAATAACCTATAATGGAAGAGAATGTGAAAAGGAACATAGGCACATACATACATACACACATATATTTACATATATGATTGAATCACTTTGCTGGATACCTGCAACAAACACAACGCTGTAAATCAACTATATTGCTAGAAAAAAGAAGAAATATATTACCTTACATGGCAGTAGGGACTTTGCAGATATGATTAAATGACGGATCACGAGATGGGAAGGTTGTCTCGGGTTATTTTAGTGGGTCCACAATAATCATGAGGGCCCTTATAAGGGAAAGACGCAGGCAGGAGAGTGAGAGGAGGCGATGTGATTGCAGTCTGCAAGGAGCACACTAGCTAAGGAATGCAGGCAGTCTTGAAAAGCTGAAAAAGGCAAGGAAATTTCCTCTAGAGCCTCCAGAAGGTGGCTCAGATGGTAAAGAATCTGCCTGCAAAGCAGGAGACCTGGGTTCAACCCCGGGTCAGGAAGATCCCCTGGAGAAGTGAATGGCTACCCACTCCAGTGGGTAGCCATTCTTGCCTGGAGAATACCATGGACAGAGGATTCTGTCCACGGCGTCGCAAAAGAGTCAGACACAACTGAGCAACTAACACAGAGCGTCTAGAAAGGTAGGAAGCAACCCCTGATGACACCTTGATTTTAGCCCAGTGAACTCCATTTTGGATTTCTGACCTCCAGAACTGTAAGATAATAAATTCGTGTTATTTTAAGCCAGTAATTTTGTGGGTAACTTGTTACAGCAGTCATGGGAAACAAATATAAGTACATTAAGCAAATTTCATTCAGTCTTTAATACTTCAGAATCTTGCCCCTCAGGATCGTCATTATGTGAATCAGTTATCAGTGAACTGCAGGTAAATAGACATGATGGTTAATGAGGCGTTTCTATTCAGAAGTCTGAATAAGCTAGTTTTTATTGAAGAAGTTTTATAAGCACTAAGAACTTAATCAGGGTTGGATGAGATTAAATTAGAATGTGTCTCCTTAAGGAAATGATTAGGTGAATTTTAAAGTAGATAAAAGAGGACCCCTGAAAAGGAAATGGAGGAGATATCAAGAGGATCTGGAAAAATCGTAAGTGGGAAAATGGGCAATTATTGGTGATTTCGGCTACACAAAAGTATATGAAGATAGTAAGATAATCTAGTCAGAACTCCTCTTTTGAATTTTTACTTTTATCTAAAACACCACTCTTTGAGTGATTACATATGCTTCACAAGAGGAAAGGATGGTTATAAGCCTATTGGCATAGATTATCAGATTAGCTTCCATTAACCTGAAAAGAAAATCATTCTTAATTAGAAATTGAAGCAGACAGTTAACCTTGCCAGTGTGGAGAAGTAAGATAAAATACAGGTGTTTGCTTTTCATGCAGTATTATAGTGTAGGTGACGTTTGGGATGAGAAAACAGGTTTATATGTGGTAATACAATGAAAGGGAGTGAGTATGGACTTTGAGATCAAACAGACTTGGCTCAAATTCCAGCTCTACCTTTTATTGATCATGTGACCTTAGTCAAATTAATTGAAATATCATGTTTCTCTACTTCCTTATCTGTAAAATATCTAATTCGTTGTGATTAGCATTAGATGTTAGTGTTGAAAGTGAAGTCGCTCAGTCGTGTCCAACTCTTTGCGACCCCATGGACTGTAGCCTACCATGCTCCTCCCTCCATGGGATTCTCCAGGCAAGAGTACTGGAATGGGGTGCCATTGCCTTCTCCAGGGGATCTTCCTGACCCAGGGATCGAACCCGGGTCTCCCGCATTCCAGGCAGACACTTTAACCTCTGAGCCTAGGGATTATATAATGATGTTAGTGTTACATGAGACTTTTTGAGAATATCCCAAGATGCTCAAGAGCATCAGACTAATTTGAATTACTTCCCAGTTTTGCCTTAGGCCAGCACAGGTAGGAGCAATGGAATGTTTTCAGAGTTGGAGGATTTTTCTAGTAAGTTTGTGAGGATGTGTACATGTGTGGGGGTGGGGTGGAGCATGGAGATAATTTTAGGTAATAGAACTGAATGTCTCCATCAGAATTGAGCACCATGAGAAAAATATTCTTTAAATTTGAAAGACAGGTCGTGTTTTTGTCCTTTGACATATCTATTATAATTCACAATTTTTAAAAAGAATGAATTTGAGAGTCAGAGATACAGTGAACTGTCCCAAAAGGCAAAATTAACTGCCACAGAAGTAGTTAGAGGTACACTAGGGCTCAGCATTCTTGTTTCTTGAACTCTCTTTGCCTCTTTGGTAATATACTCAGCCATCAGATCTGTGTTCTCAAGCCACCTATTCATTTTACTTTGGTGCAACTTTCTCATTATTATGAAACATGGAAGATAAAATGAAGTGAAAACTCAGTAAGGAGACTGTAAGCTGAGGTGTCATTTTTCTGAACTGATATCTCACTAACAACCTTTTATAGACCGAATTAAATTTGAAGTTTACAGGAAGAAAAGGAAACACATGCTATCTATACTTATCAAATGGTCTAGTTAGTTAGTTCAGTCGCTTAGTCGGGTCCGACTCTTTGTAACCCCATGAATCGCAGCACGCCAGGCCTCCCTGTCCATCACCAACTCCAGGAGTTCACTCAGACTCACNGAATGTTGAGCTTTAAGCCAACTTTTACACTCTCCTCTTTCACTTTTATCAAGAGGCTTTTTAGTTTCTCTGCACTTTCTGCCATAAGGGTGGTGTCATCTGCATATCTGAGGTTATTGATATTTCTCCCAGCAATCTTGAATCCAGCTTGTGTTTCTTCCAGCCCAGCGTCTCTCATGGTGTACTCTGCATAGAAGTTAAATATACAGCCTTGTGACAATATATAGCCTTGATGTACTCCTTTTAACATACAAATGTACCAAATTCCTGCATGTTGTAATAAGAATCCTAGATGCATAGCAAACTACTAACCCCCTTTTTAATGCAACGGAGTGGTAAAGGCAACTGAGATTAAAATAAACCAAATATTATTTCAAGAATAACTGAACCTATATCCTAATGAAAAGTAGCTTTATTAAATATTCATAAATAAAATATTATAGTAACACAGAGATTCTTTTAAATTCATAAGGTTCAGAGAAATAGAGCCAAAAAAAAATTATTTTAGAGACAATGAAACTTGCTTCAAATAAAATTTTATAATATAGCATTTTTAATCTGTTGAGGTCACCCAAAATAGAAGGTATTTTCCCTCAGCATTTTTATCTACATATTATTGCAGTGGGGGTTTGAGTCAGAGAGGCTTAAATTTGACTTTTGCTTATTTTATTTACAAGTTGTCAATTCTAAGTTAAATTATTTAACTCTCTCAACATGTTTCATCATTTGTAAAATGGAGATATTAATAATACCTTACCCTTAGTACTGTTGTATTATTTAAAATAAACAATCCTAAACAAATTTAATGTTTAAACTTTTTCCACCAAACCTATACCACTTCCCTAGTATTTCTCAAGAGTACCCTTTACTCTCTGTCCCTACTGCTTTTATTTTAGTTCAGTCCACATCTGGAATGTTGCAATAGGCTCCCACCTTCTAGTCTAGACCTCATTCTTAGACATTTTCCACTTTGCAGCTACTCAAATATATATTTAACTATGTCATTTTCAAACTTCACACCCTCCCTACTGCCCTCAGGGTAATGCCCTCAGCCATCAAGGCCCTGCAAGATCGGATTTCTATTCTTGTCCATTTTTTTTCCTTGACCTTCTCCCTTTCCCCACATCTCTGCATATCTCGCTCTAGCCATGAACTGCTTACAGGTTCCTCAAAGATCCAAATTCTTGTCTCCCTGCCCATGTACATAAAATAAAGCCTTTTGATTCCTTGACCTATTTCTTCTCCAGGTCTCTGCTTGATGGCATCTTTTCCAGGAAGCTCTCCACAATAGGGTTAAACATCCTACCTATATCCTTCCACACTACCCCTTCCTGTTACTTACAGCTCTGGACTCTACTTGTCTGTCTCTACCCCTGTACTCCTGGAGGGCCAAAACTCTTATTTGCTGCTGTGTACCTAACTCCTAAACAGATTGTCACATACTCTTACTAAGTACTGCTTTCTGTAATCTACTACTTCTTCTCTGGCCCCTATATTGTTATCACTACATTCTATTTCTCAGAAACTTTCAGCGGCTCTTATTTCTTACCTTATCAAGTTCAAATTCCTTCACTTGGCTATTTTAGGCCCTCACAATCTATCCCTTTTACTACAATTTCAATCTTATTTCTCAGTATGCCCCAACATGATCTTTCTTATGGCCTAATGAATATGACACATGTGTGCCCTAGCTCATACTGTTTCTCTCTCAGGATAGATTCCTTTCTTCCAATAATGTCTTCAAATATCCATTCATATCCTTATGGAGCAAGCTTTGACTTCTTTGACTAGATTTCTTTATATGTTGATACAGACTTAGGCAATTTTCTAACAGGAAGAAACTTCAAAAAATTGACTGTTCCTACTCTTGTTTTGCATGCTGCATACCTATATCTATCTCTCAGAGCACCCATTAGAGTGCTGAGCTCAGAAGAGATGCTCAAAAACTACTAGACTGGTTGTAAAGCATTTTGTCTCTTCTAATATCTATCTATCTATCTATCTATCTATCTTACGGGCTTCCCAGGTAGCTCAGTGGTAAAGAACCCCCCTGCCTAATGCAGGAGACATAACAGATGCAGGTTTGATCCCTGGGTCCAGAAGATCCCCTGGAGGAGGAAATGGCAACCCACTCCAGTATTCTTGCCTGGAGAATCCTACGGACAGAGAAGCCTGGTGGGAGTCCATAGGGTCACAAAGAGTCGGACACAACTGAAGCACTGAGCAGGGAGGCA
>SJYA01001316.1:31513-49595 GCA_006410615.1 Neotragus moschatus | reverse complement strand
AATATACATAACAATATTATATATATTTATAAACATATTTATAAATCTATAATTTCTATTATATAAATAGTATATAAATTATATTTATAGAAATAAATACATGTGTGTGTGGGTATATATATATACACACACATATTTTATATATATATACACACACACACATACAATCTAGGCTTATGATTGTTTGCAATAGGTAGACATTGATAATTTGAAGTGGCAGACTATGAAAAAAGAAAATTCATCAGATGTAGAAAATGGTCTTGGACTTCAAGGAGATGTAGAAAATGGACTTGGACTGCAAGGAGATCAAGCCAGTCAATCCTAAAGGAAATCAGTTCTGAATATTCATTGGAAGGACTGATGCTGAAGCTGAAACTCCAATACTTTGGCCACCTGATGCAAAGAACTGACTCATTGGAAAAGATCCTGTTGCTGGGAAGGATTGAAGGCAGGAGGAGAAGGGGATAACAGAGGATGAGTTGGTTGGATGGCATCACCAATTCGATGGACATGAATTTAAGCAAGCTCCAGGAGTTGGTGATGGATACGGAAGCCTGGCATGCTGCAGTTGATGGAGTCACAAAGAGTCTGACATAACTGAGCAACTGAACTGAACTGAGAAAATGGTTAATAGGTTAAGTAAATGAGAGGAGAGGGGGAATAGGGTTACAGTAAGCTAGGGATAGACATTTCAGTTGCTCAACCTGGACTAGCCTAACCTCATTACGGCCTTTTAAAACTAGAGTTTAGGCAGAAGACTGTTCACGGCCAAATCATCTTATTATTATCACTGCACAGTTTAGTTAACTACTCCAGTGAGATTCCCTTAAATGTTATTCAGAACATCACAGGGAAGAAGCAGCAATCAGTTCCCTATTATTCTTTTAAAGAACATTCTCTTTTCCTACTTGCTCTGTCCCTCCCAGTACATTTCCTTTACCAAAATCAAATCAGTTTCTAACCTCTTGAAGTTTACATGCATCAATAAGGTAAGTTTTGTTATAAACCCTGTCAAAATATAGTGCTCTGACTCTTTCTAGTAAACATTTTTCTTGATACTTCTCATCTGCCCCCATCCCAATAATAATTTGCTACCCAAATAAATCTGTGACACTTCATGAATATATAGATTTTCTAGATAGAATTTTTTCCTTTATTTGTAGCAGGCATAATCAAATTCTGAGCATTGCTTTACCTGGAACATGAGCTAGTAGATTTATTCTGGAAAACTATTTTGAGATCAGAATAATGTATACGGGATCAATGATGGGAAGCTTTATCAAAGCACTTTTTCTAATATATAAGTTTTTTGAGAGCAGGGACCATAGTTTATTTTTTATCCCTAATGTCTACTATAGTGCCTGATACATAGTAGGCATTCAGTGTCTCTATTAACTGAATGAGTGTATGAATTAGTACAAAAACTAGTCCCTACCGTTTAGAAGATTCATACTTTAAGAAAGAAGCAACACAGATAGCAGCTGTCATCATCATCACCATCAATATTTATTGAATAACTTATTTTACTTGGTCAAGCGCTGGAGTTTATAAAAAGAATCATAATACCATTCTCACTCAACTTTAAGACAAAAGCTCTGAAAGCATGAGAAGACTTTCATTTATAAAACAGATTTTTATTGAGCATTTTCTATATGCTAGCATCGTTCTTGGTGAAGGAAATGGCAACCCACTCCAGTGTTCCTGCCTGGAGAATCCCAGGGACAGGGGAGCCTGGTGGGCTGCCATCTATGGGGTCGCATAGAGTCAGACACGACTAAAGTGACTTAGTAGCAGCAGCAGCAGCATCGTTCTAGCACTGAGGATATAATGGCAAATAAGACAGACAAAAATCCCTGTCCTTGAGGAGCTTAAATTTAAATGGGAGTGACAGCTCATAAACAAAATATATATAATTTTAGTGGTAAGTGCATAGGAAAAAATATGGAAGTGGAGGTAGTGTTGANTAAAGTGACTTAGTAGCAGCAGCAGCAGCATCGTTCTAGCACTGAGGATATAATGGCAAATAAGACAGACAAAAATCCCTGTCCTTGAGGAGCTTAAATTTAAATGGGAGTGACAGCTCATAAACAAAATATATATAATTTTAGTGGTAAGTGCATAGGAAAAAATATGGAAGTGGAGGTAGTGTTGAAAGTTTAGATGAAATGGCTAGGGAAGTCCTCATGTAGATAACATTTGAATAAAATGATAAAGTGAAGACATGAGAAAAACGTTACTTTCATGTGAGAGAAGACAAGGAAGGGGAGGAGAACTAGTGTGTGTGTGAAAATGTAGGTGTTATGCCAGCCCACATCTGCATGTAGCAGTCAGTATTGGGTCTCACAGGGGCTTCCCCTGTGGTTCAGCGGTAAAGAACCTGCCTGCAACACAGAAGATTTGCAGGAGATGCAGGTTCAGTCCCTGAGTTGGGAAGATCCCCTGGAGAAAGAAATGGCAACTTGCTCCAGTATTCTTGACCTGAAAATTCCGTGGAGAGGAGTCTGGTGCACTATCATCCATGGGGTGGCAAAGACTCAGACATGACTCAACAACAGCAACAGACGTTACACAGCAATGCACTGGGGCTCACTGTCCGCAATATGCAGGGACAGCCCTATGGCTTTAATTGGTGGGGTGCTGAGGGGATGGTTTGTGGATTCAAGCAGAAGAAAGGAGGCACTTAAATTAGTATCAGGTGGGTGATCACAAAACTGCTTCAGCTGCTTTTGCTAGTTTCAATCTATGCATCCAAACGAAAGATAGAAGATGCTCTTAGAAATTACTGTAATATGTAACTACAAATGGAAGTAGCAGGGAAAAGCAAAGCAAGTGAATTTGAGAATCTGGAAGAGATTAATGTAGGTTAAAGAAAGAGAGAGGGACAAAAAATGAGGAGCAGCAACACAAAGGCCCCAGGGTAGTCTTCTGGAAAGGTCCAAAATGAAAGTGGAACACGGTAGGGTGTGTGTGTGTAGCTTGCATTGGTGTCTTATGGATTGAATCATGTTCCTTGTAAATTTGTATGTTGAAGTCCTATCCCCTCAGTATATCAGCATGTGACCTTATTTGGAAACAGTGTCACTGAAGGTATAATTAAAGATGAGGTCAGATTAGAATAGTTGGGCCTCTAATTGAAAATGACTGGAGTGCTCATAAAAAAGAAAAATTTCAAGAGACATGGATGTGAAGGATGGAGATACATGAGCACAAGCCAAGAAACTACCAGAGGCTAGGGGAGGTCTGGAAGAAATCTTTCCCTGGTGCCTTCACAGTGAACATGGCCCTGCTCACACTCTGATTTCAGACTTCTGGCCCCTAAAACTGTACGAAAACACATTCCTGTTGTTCTAAGCCAAGCAGCTTGTGGTACTTAGGAAACTAATTCAAGCCTGTAAGACTATTTTAGGGTAACCAGCAAGAGCATGTTTGTATCACGGAAAGGGAAGTAGTGTACAAGCAGTGAAGTGCCTGACCATCTCGGGCATCAGAAAAGTCTATGTTTCTGTTTTNCCAAGCAGCTTGTGGTACTTAGGAAACTAATTCAAGCCTGTAAGACTATTTTAGGGTAACCAGCAAGAGCATGTTTGTATCACGGAAAGGGAAGTAGTGTACAAGCAGTGAAGTGCCTGACCATCTCGGGCATCAGAAAAGTCTATGTTTCTGTTTTTTTTTTGCCAAAGCAGGCAATTTTTATATCTTTCAGAGAAAGACTTCTTTCTGAGAAAACAGGGACTCAGACTTGGGATAGATAGCGAGGGTTCTCGGCCTTGAATTATCTATCTCTGGCGATAAGGATGCCATCCATACCTCTTCCTGGCTGTTGTTCACTCACCAAGTTGTGTTCCACTCTTTGCGACCCTATGGACCGCCGCACTCCAGGCTACCCTGTCTTTCACTGTCTCCTGGAGTTTGCTCAAATTCATGTTAACTGAGTCGGTGATGCTATCTAACCACCTCGTCCTCTTCTGCCCTCTTCTTTTGCCTTCAGTCTCCCAGCATCAGGGTCTTTTCCAATGAGTTGACTCTTCACAATAGGTGGCCAAGTATTGGAGCTTCAGCATCAATGTCCTTCTAACAAATATTCAGGATTGAGACTGGTCCTTCTGATATATAGAGGACATCTCATATGAGAGATTTATTTCGTGCTTTCAGGGGAACAAATGATCACAGTGGTCTTTTTGCACTGGATGTTTCTCAACCATAATTTCAAGTAATAAATAAGCCACAGTAGCATATTTAACGGAGAAAGCAATGGCACCCCACTCCAGTACACTTGCCTGGAAAATCCTATGGGTGGAGGAACCTGGTGGGCTGCAGTCCATGGGGTTGCTAAGAGTCGGACATGACTGAGCGACTTCACTTTNTGGGGACTGCTCCTCCCAAGGCGAGAAGGTGTAAGCATGTAGTTTGTGGGGGAGATTTTACAACCTGCACGGGAATTATATTTGTTGGAGGAGAGCGGACAGTCTCATAGGTTGAAAGGATGACTTGTCAGAGGCCACGAGGAACGTGAGGAAGGATGGATAGAGCCCGCTAGCTGTTGAATTAGTGTTGAGTTGCTGCGGTGTAGCAGTATTCCTGTGCTCAACCCATTTTCTTGGTTCTTTCGCCTGTCTACTGTAGCAGGAAACCAGCCTGTAACATGTTACCGAACTTACATATTAGCTATTCTTTCCCGGCTTCTCTTGTCGAAATCTACATAATCTGATTTTAGTTATTTTTCTGTTAATGTCAAGAGTTTTGGATATTTAAAAGCAAGTATCTTTTATAAAAGTGCATGTAATTTATCCTATTTTTTTTCACAGTATGTTGCTTAATTTTGAAGTTCAGTAATTGCCAAAACGTCTCATGGATACTGTAATGTAGTTAAAAGACCAAAGTTTATTTTTTTTAAATGGTAGCAATTTGGAATACCATGCTTCTCCAAGTTCCCCAGTTTGTTTCCATTCCTGTCTATTATAGTTTCCTCTTTTTAGAATTTGCTACATTGGCATATGTCAACTTGGACTTTTCCCACCCTTTCCCTGCAAGTTATTTTAAGCTTCAGATGAGTGTGGTCCTTTCATCTGTCAATACAGTACTCAGCACGTCCAGAGTTAGGTCATGGCAACTCAGAATCTTCAAAGAAGTATCTAAATCTAGAAATGGTGTGGATGGAGCTTACTTGAAAAGCAAATGCTCCAGGCTCTGATTCAGACCTTTTGCTGTATATCAGGAAGAGGTCATTGTTACAAGAGGAGGTGATATGAATGAAGAGTGAATCTAAGACCCAGAATTTTATTTTCGCTTGTTCAGTTTTTTTCTTTTTAATATCCTATTGGTATGCTGAACAGATTTCTGTAAAAATCGAGTGGTCCATGTATATGTACCTAGCCTTTCTCTGGAAGTAGAATATTAGTTCAGATTGTTGGAGACATAGTTTGTCTTCCCCTTGAACATAACAATTTTTCCTGTTAATTATAGGCCACAAGTTTGGCCTATAAACTGTATTTCACCATGTTTCAAGCTGAGCTAATAAAAATCTGTTTAAAATTTTAACTTGCATGTTGAATCAGTACCATTTCAGTGGAAAAAAAATTCTATCGTAATACTACTGAAAAAATACTTTAAAACTAATTAATCTTGAAAATCTTGAATATTATTACTTGATTTCAAAGAAAGTTAAATCCATTCCTCATTTGAAGCTTCTCAGGTATACTTTGACTAAATTACTCTCTCCTCATATCATTCTGTTTGTACCTTGTTGGAAGCTTTTTAGCTCTTATATAATCAGCTTTATAATGGAGTTGTTTATGTGTGTGTGTGTATTGTGCATTTAGTCATGTGTTCCAGAAGATGAAAATTGTGTCTTATTAATTTTGGGGTCCTCCACAGTGCTTTCCACATAGTAGGTATTCAATAAATCTTTGAAGTAATTGTTGAACTGGAAACCCATCTATTATTTTGAACTTGTGAACATATAAGTATGGACTCTGAAGAACGTTTAAGTTGGTAGATGTTAGGAAGGTAATGGTGGAGAAGGCAATGGCACTCCACGCCAGTACTCTTGCCTGGAAAATCCCATGGATGGAGGAGCCTGGTAGGCTGCAGTCCATGGGATCGAGAAGAGTTGGACAGGACTGAGTGACTTCACTTTCACTCTTCACTTTCATGCATTGGAGAAGGAAATGGCAACCCACTCCAGTGTTCTTGCCTGGAGAATCCCAGGGATGGGGGAGCCTGGTAGGCTGCAGTCCATGGGATCGAGAAGAGTCGGACCAGTGGACTGAGCGACTTCACTTTCACTCTTCACTTTCATGCATTGGACAAGGAAATGGCAACCCACTCCAGTATTCTTGCCTGGAGAATCCCAGGGAAGGGGATGTCTGGTGGCCTGCTGTCTATGGGGTCGCACAGAGTCGGACACGACTGAAGAGACTTAGCAGCAAAAGCAGCAGGGAGGTAACAGAGATGTGAAGGAAGTGGGAACAGAGAAGTATATTTACACTACGATTGCTCTTCTCTCTTTCTCAAAAAAAAAAAAAAAAANAGGAGCCTGGTAGGCTGCAGTCCATGGGATCGAGAAGAGTTGGACAGGACTGAGTGACTTCACTTTCACTCTTCACTTTCATGCATTGGAGAAGGAAATGGCAACCCACTCCAGTGTTCTTGCCTGGAGAATCCCAGGGATGGGGGAGCCTGGTAGGCTGCAGTCCATGGGATCGAGAAGAGTCGGACCAGTGGACTGAGCGACTTCACTTTCACTCTTCACTTTCATGCATTGGACAAGGAAATGGCAACCCACTCCAGTATTCTTGCCTGGAGAATCCCAGGGAAGGGGATGTCTGGTGGCCTGCTGTCTATGGGGTCGCACAGAGTCGGACACGACTGAAGAGACTTAGCAGCAAAAGCAGCAGGGAGGTAACAGAGATGTGAAGGAAGTGGGAACAGAGAAGTATATTTACACTACGATTGCTCTTCTCTCTTTCTCAAAAAAAAAAAAAAAAAAGAAAAAAAAGTTGAGTTGTCTTAAGAAGTATGGGTTTTGGAGCAGCCACCAGGCAAGCTATTTCTTTTTACATTGCTGTCTTCAGTGGTATGTTGGTTTAGTTTGTGATCAGTAGGTACATACAATAATGTAAAACTGAAAGCTTGGGAAGCAATTTTATATTCTAAGCCAAGGAAGTTATTATAGCAATTCATACATACATAAAAGTTATACTGATTACTGGTAGGGCAAGAAAAATCACTTGTTAATGTTTTTTCAAGAAATATATAGGTGGTTTAAAAAAAAAAAATTCTTGTGGCAGTGATTTTCTCCGTAAGAAAGTGAAGGAAACTTCTTATGTGGTCTTATGGATCTTGGCTGTTATTTTATGTATATATTAAAATTCATTGTATACTTCCTATTTGAATATCAACCATGTGTAATATATTATGGGAGGATAAAGATTAATAAAACATTTTTTAAGTTTCTTATGCTCTTAAGAAATAATATGATACATAGATAACTGTAATAGATATAAAGTATGAGTGATATAGAAGACCTTAATATATTTTATACTTTGTGACGATGGAGAGAAGTTTTCAGAAAAATGATGCTATTAGAACCAGTATTTGGTTAAGCTTCTGGAAGGTAGAAATGGAGACTGTTAATCGGGATGGGGGTGGAAGGAGAGAAACGACGTAAATGAAGATACAGCAATAGGAATATTCAGACAGTTTCAAGATATGATTAAATAATCATGTTTGGTTACAGCAAAAGGTAAGGAAATAGTGGGTGACAGAGATGAAAAAGTATTATCAGGTAAGGAACAGATAATGGAAGGCCTCTAATGTCAAGCTGAAGTTGTTTTTGGACTTGAGGGACTGTTAAACATTTTATGCAGTTAAGTATTGGAGCACATCTGTGGTTTAGGAAAATTAATTTGTTAATTGAGTGCAGGATGGATTGGATGAGAAACTAGAGAATGGTTAAGAAGGCTGTTGCAGTTGGGTGAAAATATGTACTAGCCTGAACCAGGCTATGGCAGTAGGAACAGAATATGGCACATAAAGAATATAGTTAAAAAAGGAGTCATACATTGTTACATAGGAATACTGAGAATGTGGGATCCATTAAATACATATTCAGTCCATTGGAAGAGGACACATGAATGGTCAGTTTTGCACCTGATGGACTATTTAGCTTTTCTTTTAGCTTGTCTACTTCTTGATGACAAGGATTCTCATACTAGGTTTTGAAATACCTAAGACTAGTGTATCACACATGAAGCTGGCGGTAAAAATTCATTGACCAAAACTGGGTAAAAAATATATAATGGTTATTTTAACTCTCAAGAAAGGATTTGAGCTAGATATCTGAAAATTACCCACCAGTATCCTGAGATAATATTTGAAGTTAGGTAGGAGAAGGCAATGGCACCCCACTCCAGTACTCTTGCTTGGAAAATCCCATGGACGGAGGAGCCTGGTAGGCTGCAGTCCATGGGTTGCTAAGAGTCGGACATGACTGAGCAACTTCACTTTCACTTTTCACTTTCATGCATTGGAGAAGGAAATGGCAACCCACTCCAGTGTTCTTGCCTGGAGAATCCCAGGGATGGGGAAGCCTGGTGGGCCCCCGTCTGTGGGGTCGCACAGAGTTGGACATGACTGAAGCGACTTAGCAGCAGCAGCAGGAGGATGAGAGCCAACAAAGAAAATGAAGAAAATATATCCAAGGTAAGAGTCTTGAGGAATGCCGCATCATTAGGAAAAAAGAATGAAATGATTTGACACTGAAAAAGACTGTAGTAGGTAGGAGTGAAAGACTAGAATTGGTTGATTTCAAGAATGACAGGTCAGTGACTGCTGCTTCAAAACAGTGAGCAATAATGACTGAGAAAAGGCTCCAGGTTCATGTGGTTTGGTTAGGGTATTACCTCTGGTTAAGTGCTTTCTAAAAAGCATCTTAATGAGGAATGATAGATTTGGAGGTCACCTGTAAAGGCTAAGTGGATAATGAATAGAATAAGTAGAAACAGAGTTCACTATGTATAGTAGGTAGTACGGTGTTCCTTGCCCTGTTTGAACATCTATAAGTAAGCATGTAAACATTTTTTAAAATGTATCAGATTACATGGAATGACACATGGAATGCTAATTTTTGGCTAACCAAAGTTTGTAATCTCACCATAATGGCTCACATTTCTTTGACGTTCTATGTTTTATGTCTCTGTGACTTAGTTTATTTTTATTTTTATTCATTTTTTAATTTATTTTTTAATTTTTGTAATATCTGTCATGTACAGTGAGTTTAGAAATGGTTTTGTATTTTACATGACATTTTGCATCAAAGATACTCTACTGATGAATGATTTATCACTTTTTATAGTCTTTGTGAATTTGGGATTTCTCTAGTTATATGTGTGCCTCTAATTATAGTCTTAACTCATGGAGTTTTTCTCTATGTATAAGCCTTATGGATAAATCTTTTTTTTTTTTTTTTTGGCTTGCATTTCTAAGTCCAGGAATAGGTTCATAGAAAAATAATTAATATTGGTACTTTTACTTGTTCTTTACAAGTCAAAGTAGAGCAATAAAATATTTTTGTAAGCTGGCAATCACTAAAATTTTATTGTTTTAAAAGAGCCTATACATTGACTAGTTCAGTAATTTTTCTTATGTTGGCTTTATGTCTGTTTTGTATATATACTGCCCCCCCTTTTTTTTTGTATATGGGAGAGGGCTCGATTTACTATCCTTGGCAGAGTCATTCTGAAATATATAGTACTACTATTGAGAAAGTTCTAATAGCCTTAATTCACTTTGAGAACCATAGTTTTAGTTTTCACAGCAGAATATTCAAGCCTCTAGGTACCTTCAAAGAAATACTAGTGCTCTCTTTGGAGACTCCAGATCAGCTGAATTGAATCAGGTACCAGCCATAAAGAATTATGTAAATTTTTAAATATCCACTCATGAACATCAGAAGGAATGGAGAAGGAAGAGCCACTCCTTTGTCAACTCTGTGTTAATTTCAGATAATCAAATGTTGAGATAACTAATAAGGAAAAAATTTAAAATGCTTTCCTAGACATTTAACTTGACAAATAGCTCTTTCTTATGGAGAGAAGAAAAAAAAAATTAAGATACCAGAGTAGCTTATAACGTCTATTTTGGTTTTAAAATTCTGTGATTTTTTGAAACTAAACTTTCAAATATGCTCAGTTTCATTGATATTTAAACTATGTTATCATCCCTGTATAATTTTTTTTTCTTTATCATTCAAAGGGCAATGTCTACTTGAGGTAGAAATTTCGGTATAAACCAACTTGTAAGCTTTGTCTAAACAGATGACCTAAAATACCATTACCCATGCTGGCTAAGATATAGATGCTAAATTCAAGTGGCAGAGTAATGTAATTCAGTGCATCTATTTATACAGCTTTTGTTGGTAGAAGCATTCCAGGAGTTAAAGCTGAGAATTCGGCTAGTGATAAATGGGAATAGTTAAATTGAGCTGCTAGTCATAATTGGCTATACTTATAAATTCCAAAGTCTTTCTGACTTATTGTTCATGTAATTAATTTTTTCCATATCATTCTATATCTGATCCCTTCTCTAAATGCTCTTTTGCTCAATTTTGTTCATGTGTATGGCTTCAACTACTATCTATATGCTGTTGGTGCCCCAAAATACATCTTTTTAACTAACAGATTGTTAGACATCCCTATCTGCATAGTTAATTCAGACTCATTGAGCTCAAAACTGAATTCATTATGTAATTTTTAATAATGATAACCAGCAGTGTGTTGATTAATGTTTTGCCAGAAGCCCTTCTCCAAAAAAGCTCTGATTTGTGGGGGTTGATTTCCTGTGAATGTGCATAGTTGGGAGGGAATGAGATGCAGCACAACAATATAAGGATATCTACTGTCTAGACATAACAGCTACGTGAGCACAGGTGATGATAAAATGTGGTAAGGTAATTAAGTAGTGATGAGTTTTGAGTATTAATAACTTTGATTTAGTGTAACGTACTTAGTTTTAAGTTTATGAAATTTAAATAACTGTCTCACAAAATTCCTAATTTAATTTTCATGTGTCATGGGCTGGTGTGTGGAGGCCCCCCAGTACACCTTTGAATGAATAATTATCATTTATTGTTGTTGTTCAGTCTCTCAGTCATGTCCAACTCTTTGTGACCCTATGGACTGCTACATGCCAGGCTTCCCCCTCCTTCACCATCTCCTGGAGCTTGGGCAAACTCCTGTCCATTGAGTTGGTGATGCCATCCAACCATCTCATCCTCTGTCATCTCCTTCTCCTCCTGCCTTCAATCTTTCCCAACATTCGGGTCTTTGCTAATTTATTGCCATTTATTAAGAATTACTAGTGTCAGTTACCATATTATACCTTATGTTTTTCCCTCATATTTTTAAAGTTATTTTAAATCTCTTCAATAGTTCAATGAAGACACTGTTCCCATTTTACTGACTCAAATAATTAAATAATGTATCCAAGGGGACCGAACCAAGTCTCTAAAATCCTTAAGAGAGATTCTTACATTTGTTAAAAAAGAAAGAATTACTGGGCTCACCCTCAGAAATTCTGATTCAGTAGATGTGCGTGGGGCAGGCCAAGAATTTGCCTTGTCAAGACATTTCCCAGATGCTGCTGCACTTTGAATAGCATCTCCATAGAGCAGAGGTCTGCAAACTTTGTACATTAAGAGCCAGAAGGTAAGTATTTTAGACTTCGCAGGCCATGAGGCAAAATCAAAGATATTATTAATACATGGATGAGAGTGAAAATACATATGAGAGAAAGCAAATAACCACAAAATCTTTATTGACTGCATTCAGACTATATCATGAATTGAACATGATTTATTGTAATACAGATCTCCTAAAGAAGATATTCTTTTTGAGATAGCAATTTTATTTAATTGGGATTCATAGTTACCCTATCGTGAAATTTGATTGCAGTTGTTCATTTGGTAATGCAGGTCTGTAAAGGCATCTAACTGATTTTGTCTTGGAAATGTGTTCACACAGATAGGTGACACCAAATGCTGCTCTCAGTCATGGGCATATGATCTTAGAGATCATATTAATTGTATGGAAGGCATTTATAGAATTCTTTTAGATTCTCTTTAATATTTGCTATTTAGTATGCTGTTCACATTGTAGATTAACCAGTCGGAAGTTAGAGGCTCCTTGATTACATAGTTAAATGGGTTTTGGTATATGGTAGTTTCTCTTGGCGCTTGCAGTCACGTCTGAAAAACACTCCTTGTGCTATACTTTGAACTTGCATAATATATCTGTTGCAACTTTGTATATGCACGGAGATCTTGTTTTTAATTTTGACAGCACAAGAAATATATAAAGCAGATTGATGGTTATTTGTGATTTGAAAAATGTTGTCAAAAGGACTTAACGTAGTATGTTTTGTATATAAGTACTATTTTGCCTAGACTTTCAGGTCAAATTCAAGGAAACGTTATCAATCTGCAGCAAAGTATAATTTCCAAAGGTATTCATTGTTTAATAATGGTTGAAGGCTTTTCTTTTTGTTCAGAAATTTCAGTCTCACTGTTGAGCTTGGGAAAAAAAAAAAAAAAACTTCACAATAAAACCATACAACTGCTAAGCCCGCAAGCTGTTGTGTGATAAGGCAAGTTAGGATATTCAGCTTCTATTTTTTATCAAAGTAGAAACAACTGACAGTGGTTAAATCTGTAGGAGTGAATGAAGTTGATACTACTAGTTCAGTAATACATGTTATTTTAAAATATTTTCCCATAAAATAACTGCTGATGAATAATACAATAAAGAAACATAGGCTTTATATACCTTATTTTCACAAACTCTGTGAATTTATTCTACTAAGCCTTTTACTGTTCCTCACATATTTTTACCACCATCAGTTGTAACACGTCTTAGTAGCTTCTCTTTAGGTTGTAGTGAGTTAATGTTGTCTCAGTTTTAAAAATATTTTTGCCTGTTGTTGTAGTCTTTACAGAGGGCCAATCCTTCAGTTACTTCATGTTCATCACTGCCTTTTCGAAAATAAGAATGCTATGCTGTATCTCAATTATCTGTTAATTTATCAAGAACCAAAGAAAACCTTTCAAAATTACTTTCCTTATCTTCTAATTGAATATTGATAATTGAATTGAATATTGCTCCCAATGCTCTTACCATAGCTGTCTTACCGAAAGACTATTCTTAAACATGTCCCCCCCTCCCTGCAAATGTTTCTTTGGTTGCCGTAGTCAAAATGCAGTTTAATTAACATACCATGAGTAAATAGCTTTCTCTGCTTAACCAACAGGTGCACCACTCAGAAACTTAACTTTGTTTGCAAATTCATTTTCACTTTTTATTTTTGTGAAGAAACTCTGGTACAATGAAGAACTTTGATTTATATTTTCTAATTCCTCTGATTACTTTCCTATGAATTGTGAATATGATGGATACCTAGTCTGGCTATATAGATATGTGTTAAATTTTTCTAGTGTAGCTTTAGTGTCATTGTGTGATACAGTGGTTTGCCATCTATAATCCATGTGACCCTTAAAACATTAAAAGCAAGATATTTGAAGTATAGTTTTCTCTTTTTGTTTTGATGTGATTGTTGTTGTTGAGTTGGTAAGTTGTGTCCAACTCTTTGCGACCCCATGGACTGTAGTCCACCAAGCTCCTCTGTCCATGGGATTTCCTCAAAAGAATACGGGAGTGGGTTGCCATTTCCTTCTCCAGGGGACCTTTCCAACCTTTCAAACCCGAGTTCCTGCTTTGGCAGGTGGATTCTTCACCACTGAGCCACCTGTGAAGCCCTTCGATGTGATGGTCAAAATGAAACGTTGTGGTATGACATTACGCATGGTGCTTGAAACACTGAGCAATCATAATTGTGTCACTACAATTTGTAGTACCTCAGGAAACTGTTCAGTGATGAGAGTACCACATATGGTTGAACAGTGAAGTGAACCCAGGTATAGACAGTGATAAAGGAATGAATTGTGTCCCAGAGAAACTATTTGTGGACACTGAAATGTGAATTTCGTATAATTTGCTCTTTATGAAATACATTCTTCTTTTGACTTTTTCCAACCATTTACAGATGTGAAAACCATTTTACTCGTGGGTTGTATAAAAACAGGCAGTGAGCTATAGTTGGCCAACTTCTACTGTGGAGTAATGCTATACCACCTCACCTTTCCCCAAGATCTTTTCTTCCTTGTGAATTCTGTACACTGGATGGTATCACTGTTTCTCTAGAGAACCATCCCTAAAATCTAGCATCATTCCACTTCCAATACTTGTTGGGTTCCCCCAATTCTAATAATTCTATCTCCTTGAATCAGTCCCTCCTTTCTCCACTGTAAACTTGTCATTTCACCTCTACAGACCACTTTAGTGCTCTAACAGATGTTCTTTCGGTCATACCCCTTTTAAGTTTTTGCATGCTTCTAGAGTACTCTTTCTAAAATGTGAATCTAATTATTTCACTCCTTTAATACTTTCTTCAATAGCTTTCCAACATGTGTAACAGAGTTTCCAAACTAAATGAAACTGTCTGATTAAGGAGGGTTAAATGGTAATCTTTTCATGCAGATGAGCTTTTTTGCCTGTTAAATCTAAAGGAATACTTCTTTTCATAAAAATGTATGCTTTTATTTTTCTTGGGAAAAAATATCTCTTTTCTTACATTTTCTCACCCCTGGTAAAAGACAAAGTTTAGAAAATTTAGAGAAGTGTTGAGAAAAAGTAGAGAAAAATGTTTCTCTACCATAAGAAAAGCAGCAGTGAAAGCATGATGAATAGCAGGTAACACTGGGCCTCACTTGAAGAAGTGATGGGACTGTGGCAAACTAGAGAGTATGTGCCCAACCTAAAAGAGGAATTCACTACTCAACTCCAGCCAGTTTTGCCATGTACAAAGGTGGAATCAAGGAAGCCAGCTTTTGGACTTTCAAAAGAAACCTGAAATTACACTGTTATCTGAATGCTTCAGGTTGTTGCTTTTCAGAGTTGTGAGATCCAGAGTTTCAAACAATGACATCTATCTGGTTCTGTCCTTTTTTATCCATTATAGAACCGAGGTCTAATGAGATTAAGAGACTTGCCCAGCTTCATCCATGTAGTTAGGTGCAGTGTCAGATCTAGAATCTTGATTTCCTAGCTCCTATCCTAGTGTTGTGTTCATTATACTAGACCAGCTCCAACTTAATGAAAAAAAAAAAAAAGTGTGTTCATAACACACACACATGAACAAGCTAGTAATGAGGATTCATTCAGGTAAATAGGTTGGGGGAGAAGACTTCACTCATTCCTACTGCCAGAGTCCAGGCCCCTCATCTCATTCCTGTGCTGCTGAGACCATTTCTTAGTTGGCCTCTCTGTTAACCACTCTGCGGCTCTCCAATCTTTTCTACATACTATAATCAGTCTTTAAGACACTGCGTCGATCATATCACCTTCCTGCTGAAGATCTAATGTTGCTTCAGCTGCCTATTACATCGTCTTAACTTTGCTTAGCTTTCAGGATCCATAGAAATCTGCTCTCTTGTATTTCTTACTAGTCTGAAATACATCTTCCTTTAATAATCTTACAGTCCTCTAAATATTCTTTATCAGTGATGCCACCAAGACACCATTGTTCTGTTACTCTTCCTCCTAGAATAACTTCTTCTCTTTGTAAAGTACTGCTGACTTCTCATACTGGCCTCTTATTTCTCTGGGATACCTCTCACTTCTTGAACTGTAAGACATCTAGTAATATACTTTTAGTTGCTCAATGTTTTATATTATTGGCATTCAATAAATACTTGTTTGTTCATGTTACAGAATTCCTGCAGATTCAAGTCTCCTCCTAATTTAACAACATTATCCTATAGTGATGATAGACATGTCTCTAATAGAGGTTGTTGCAAACCAGCAGTCCTTGGGCCAAACATACTCTTGCAGATGGATTTTTGTTTTTAGCAAAGTCTTAGAAATTGGAATTAGTTGTTAACATTTAAATATTCAGGAAATCTCTGATAAAAATCTGCTTCTGCTTATCTTTTTTGTTGTTGGGTTTTGTTTTTTTTTTTGCTTCAGCTTATCTTGAAAAATTAAACATTTCAGATCCTTGAACCTACTGTGTTTCAATTGGTGACAATCAGTGATAATTGTCCTTTAGGCAGGATATGAGGTCCCCAGTTCATTACTTACTAGTATCTTAAATCCTACAGATTTAACTTTGCAGTGTCTGAAATTTCTATTATAGCTATTGAACTACAAAACAGTTAATTGTATTCAAACCTGTGACAAAATTGAACTTACTACTTTTTGAAAATTAATACATTTATTTTAAAATCAGCAAATTGTTGTGAAAATTATGCCACTTGTCAAGAGCAAAATTAACTATCTGTGATATGTATGGTCATCAGGAATGATTAAATTGAATTTTCAGTTGATCAAATAATGTTTGGGAGAATGGCACTGAAACGTGTGCTGTCATGTGGGAAACGAATCGTCGGTCTATATTTGGTACAGGATACAGGATGCTTGGGACTGGTGCATGGGGATGAGCCAGAGAGTTGATGTGGAGTGGGAGGTGGGGGAGGGGTGGTTCAAGATTGGGAACTCATGTACACCTGAGATTAAAAAAAAAGAAAGAAAGAAATCAAAGAGAGGATAGAATCCCTGGTCTTCCAGAAGTTGAGTATTTTGTATCGCCTTTGGCAAACTTTCCTGGTGGCTCAGTAGTAAAGAATCCACTTGCCGATATAGGAGATGCGGGTTCAATTCCTGGGTGGCGAACATCCCCTNTTAAAAAAAAAGAAAGAAAGAAATCAAAGAGAGGATAGAATCCCTGGTCTTCCAGAAGTTGAGTATTTTGTATCGCCTTTGGCAAACTTTCCTGGTGGCTCAGTAGTAAAGAATCCACTTGCCGATATAGGAGATGCGGGTTCAATTCCTGGGTGGCGAACATCCCCTGGAGAGGAAATGGCTACCCACTCCAGTATTCTTGCCTGGGAAATCCCATGGACAAAGGAGCCTAACGGGCTGCAGTCCATGGGGTCACAAAGAGTCAGACATGTCTTAGGGACTAAACAGCAACATGGCCTTTGGCAAGTTGGTTAAGCTCTTTAAATCTTCATTTCTTGCATGTGCAGTCACTCAGTGTCCAACTTTTCGTGACCCTGTGGACTGTAGCCCACCAGGCTCCTTTGTCCTCCAGTCAAGAATACTGGAGTGGGTTGCTATTTGCTACCTCAGGGAATCTTCTTGACCCAGGAATCTAACCTGCATCTCCTTCATTGGCAGGCAGATCCTTTACCACTGTGCCACTTGGAAGGCTCCCTCATTTCCTATGTGTCCTTAAAATGTTATCATTATTATTGAAGGGGAATCACATAATAGACTTCAGTAAAAATAGAAGGGGTACGCCTGTTTCATAGGGGACTAATATAAATTATCATATGGAAAACTTCAAGCTCAGTTACTAATAAAGACCTGTTGAGTTCAAAATTCAAGTTCCACTCAATCTTTTGTAAATATACAGTCTCTTAGTCATAGCAACACTCTTATGAGAGAGATTAAGTATGTCTTCAGACTGTAAAGAATGTAATGTTCCTATACATATGAAGTAGCAAGGCTTTCAGTTCAGTTCAGTCGCTCAGTCGTGTCCGACTCTTTGCGCCCCATGAATTGCAGCACGCCAGGCTTCCCTGTCCATCACCAACTCCCAGAGTTCACCCAAACTCATGTCCATTGAGTTGGTGATGCCATCCAACCATCTCATCCTCTGTCGTCCCCTTCTCCTCCTGCCCCCAATCCCTCCCAGCATCAGAGTCTTTTCCCGTGAGTCAACTCTCCACATGAAGTGGCCAAAGTATTGGAGTTTCAGCTTTACCATCAGACCTTCCAGTGAACACCTAGGACTGATCTCCTTTAGAATGAACCGGTTGGATCTCCTTGCAGTCCAAGGGACCCCCAAGAGTCTTCTCCAACACCACAGTTCAAAAACATCAATTCTTCAGTGCTCAGCTTTCTTCACAGTCCAACTCTCACATCCATACATGACCACAGGAAAAACCATAGCCTTGACCAGACTGATC
>SJYA01001316.1:0-30341 GCA_006410615.1 Neotragus moschatus | reverse complement strand
TCACCATCTGCAGTGCTTTTGGAGCCCCCCAAAATAAAGTCTGACACTGTTTCCACTGTTTCCCCGTCTATTTCCCATGAAGTGATTGGACTGGATGCCATGATCTTCATTTTCTGAGTGTTGAGCTTTAAGCCAACTTTTTCACTCTCCTCTTTCACTTTCATCAAGAGGCTTTTTAGTTCCTCTTCACTCTCTGCCATAAGGGTGGTGTCATCTGCATATCTGAGGTGATTGATATTTCTCCTGGCAATCTTGATTCCAGCTTGTGCTTCTTCCAGCTCAGCGTTTCTCATGATGTACTCTGCATAGAAGTTAAATAAGCAGGGTGACATATACAGCCTTGATGTACTCCTTTTCGTATTTGGAAGATCTGCTAGTCCCCCCAAAAAGATGTGTTTTATTTTTTAATTTGCCCTCAAGTATTAAATACACTTTTTAGGGGAAAATAATGGCATGACATTTTAAAAAGTTATCAAAGTGCAATAAGACTGCCAAATTGTTTCCTGAGAATATTATTTTCTATATATATATATATATATATTAGTATTTTCTAACAAATAAGAATTATATAAGATTAATAAACAATTTTCATAAACTCATTATTTTAAATTATTTTTAAAATAATGAAATTAAATTTTTTTTAATTATATAAAAAGATTGTATAGAATAATTTCACATAACTAATAAGTTCCTTGAATTTATTTAAGGAGTTTTGTTTTTTATAGTCAGAAAAAAGTAACCAGCTATCATTGTACTTTAACAAAAAATTGTTTTCAAAACTGTGAGAAACTCACATCATCTAAGATTCTTTTTAACAAGCAATTTTTCAGATTTTAAAAGTTATTTTCTTTAACTCTTCTGAAGAATATTCTGCTTTGAGATTTCTTATTTGTCACTTAATGATATCTGACTCTTTGGGACCCCATGGACTGTAGCCCACCAGGATCCTCTGTACATGGGATTTCCTAGGCAGGAATACTAGAGTGCATTGCCATTTACTTCTCCAGGGGATTAAGGAAATCCATTATGAAAAATGAAACTGATATTGTAAGAAAGTAGAATTTATGATATGCTTCACAGAAATATAAATGTTGGTTTATCTTTAAAGCTATAAGATAAAGTTGGCTTCAAAAATAAAATCAATTAGAACAAAGACAAAATTTATATGAGCTGATTAAGTTAAATTAAATTTATATGAGCTGATTAACTTAAATTCCTTTCAGTTGCCAGAACACATTTTTGGGGAGAGAAGTGTTAAGCTCCCAGGAAAAGTAACTGTCCACTGGGTCATATTTCTGACTTTTTTTATGGTTTGTACAAATTACCATAAGTCAAATAAGAAACACAAAATCACCATATTAGGCATTACAGAAAGTGACAAAATAAGTAATATAATAGTCACATTTTTTGTTTCTTGTTGAAAGCTTAACCACTAACTAGTAGATAAAGAATAATATAAAATAATGAGTAATAGAAACAATAAGTAGAAAAAGAGAAAACACCCCTCCCCCATGAATTTAAATGAGAGGATAGATTATATTTACCTTTACAGCCATAGTACTGCTTCTCTGGAATATACAAGAGCTGACTACTTAAAATGATCATGAAAAGTTTTCCTAAAATTTATGTACTTATTCAGTTAAACACTTATTTGTACTAAACAGCATTGTACTACCCTTGAGATATTAATACTATAGCAGAGACTGCTCCCTGATAAATTTCATTGTGATTTTTTTTAAATCACATAACTAAGATACAGTTGTTAGCTAGTATAACCATCTAACTTGGTTGGGTTATAAATCTATTATTGAAGAACTTACATTTGTATAAAGCGAGATACAGGTAGGCCTTGCTTTGTACAGCTCTGGTGCACATGAGATTTGAATGAGGTTCACTTAACATGGCACTGTGCAGATTGCTTGGTCATTGAGAAGGAGCCTGGACTTTGACGACACACATATCTGGATTTATCTCAACTTTGATATTTAACTTTCTGGGAAACTTGTTCAGATTTCAAATTCAGCTTTCTCATCTGTTAAAATATAGGTAATAATAACAACACCTATTTCTCAAGGTAGTTGCAAATATTATATAAAATAGCAGTCTTATAAATTTTAACTTGTTTCCAAAGCTGAAAATAGTCGCTTTTAGGAAATTTTATCTTGTATTCAGAGCTAAAACCAACCAAAGGTTGTAATGCTCTTTGTTGTATTATATTAACCAAGTTACCTTTTGAATATTAAATTACTATAACAGATTATATTTTCCAAACATGGCCACAAGAACATCTGGCCCCAGGTAGTCTTCTAAAAGTTGTCACTCTCCATTGAGCGTTTGGGAGTTCTCTTCCTGTTGGATACGAGCATGCTTGTGACTCACCTGTAACCAACAGAAGGCAGCAGAGGTGATGCTCTGATTTCCTAGGTTCAGTTCAGTTCAGTTGCTCAGTCGTGTCAGACTTTTTTAGACCCCATGGATTGCAGTAGGCCAGGCTTCACTGTCCATCACCACCTCCCAGAGCTTGCTCAAACTCATGTCCATCAAGTCGATGATGCCATCCAACCATCTCATCCTCTCTCGTCCCCTTCTGCTGTCAGTCTCCCAGCATCAGGGTCTTTTCCAGTGAGTCAGTTCTTTGCATCAGGTGGCCAAAGTATTGGAGCTTCAGCATCAGTCCTTCCAGTGAATATCAGGACTGATTTCCTTGAGGATTGCCTGGTTGGATCTTCTTGCAGTCTAAGGGACTCTCAAGAGTCTTCTCCAACACCACAGTTCAAAAGCATCAATTCTTCAGTGCTCAGCTTTCTTTGTAGTCCAACTCTCACATCCATACATGACTTCTGGAAAAACCATAGCTTTCACTAGACGGGCCTTTGTTGGCAAAGTAACATCTTGGCTTTTTAATACACTGTTTAGGTTGGTCATATCTTTTCTTCTAAGGAGCAAGCGTTTTTTAATTTCATGGCTGCAGTAACTATCTGCAGTGATTTTGAAGCCCAAGAAAATAAAGTCTGTCACTGTTTCCAATTATTTCCCCATCTATTTGCCATGAAGTGATGAGACTGGATGTCATGAACTTAGTTTTTTGAATGTTGAGTTTTAAGCCAGCTTTTTCACTCTTCTCTTTCGCTTTCATCAAGAGGCTCTTAGTTCTTCTTTGCTTTCTGCCATAAGGGTGGTGTCATATGTGTATCTGAGGTTATTGATATTTCTCCCGGCAATCTTGATTCCAGCTTGTGGTTCATCTAGCCCGGCATTTCACATGATGTACTCTGTATATAAGTTAAATACGTAGGATGAATAGTGACAATAGGCTCAGGACTGAAAGGCAGTGGTGCCTCTCCCTTGTTTGTTGGGACACTGGCCTGCTTGGAGCCCTGGAAGTCAAAGACCCTACTGATGCCATGCTGTAAGAAAGCTAGGCCATGTGGGAAGGCCTCAAGTGTCAGATCTCAGGTCAGCAATCCTAATATTCGTGTATTTCTAGGCTGATCACCAGATATGTGTTTGAATGAACTGATACCAGCCTCAGCCATTGAGTCATTCCCAGAGACATTCCTAGCCTTTGAGACTGCACAGAGACCCCAGACCTTGTGGAGACAACACAAGCCGTCTTCACTGTGCCCTTTGTGAATTTCTGGTTCATGGAATCTCTGAGCACAGTAAATTGGCCAGAAACCATGCCAGAAAGTTTGGCACGGTTTGTTATGTAACAGTAATAATTGGAACAGTTATAAAACTTGAAAGATTATGCATTGTTTCAGTAAGAAACAGACTGCTGTTAAAACTCCTCAAAGTGGGAACTACCAGCTGAATAAATGTTTACTCATTTTTTTTTTCTTTCATTTCAAATGAAGATAGAGTAACAGAATTTTTTCTATTAAGTAACATTTCCCTCTGGTGTATTTTTCTTTGTGACATTAATTCCCTTGAAAAATTATCTGTTGACTGTCTTGGCTATCAGAAAAGACATATGCGTGTTTTAACAATATTACAGGTTTTACTATAGCTTTTTCATAAATGTTAACCTGTTTGGCTAATAAAAAATTTCAGTCATTAGTTACTCTTTTTTAATCAGGATAGTTACCACTGAAAATTGTATATTTTTTAAAAACTTAATGGCCTAATAAAACCTCATAGGAACAAAGGAATATTTGTACTCCTTTCTCTAAATGAATATTTAATTATTCTTGATGTTAATATTAATCCTATAATAGTAAGCTTATAATAGTATATTTGATGAAATTATTTTGAATTTATGTCTTTCCTATCACTTTTGGGTTTTCTAAGTTGATTACCACTACATGAAATAATACTTTGTCAAATGATTACCAAGGAATTTCAGATATATAGTAGTTATCAGGTTTTCTAAAATAATACTGTTAATGATTCTAATAGTAATTAATGGCTACTTTATTAAGATCATTACTGAGAAAAATGATTAGTACTGTGGTAACATTTGGGTTGATTATGCTTTAATTTTTTAAAAAAGAATGTTTGTTTGGTGTTTATTTTTGGTTGCACTGGTTGCTGTACGTGGTCTTGCTCTAGTTGTGGCGAGCAGGGGCTACTCTTTGTTGTGGTGCCTGGGCCTTCTCATTGCAGTGGCTTCTCTTGTTGCAGAGCTCAGGCTACAGGTGTGCAGACTTCAGTATTTGTGGCGCACGGGTTTAGTTGCTCTGTGACCTGTAGAATCTTCCCAGATCGGGGATCAAACCTGTATCCCTTGCCTTGGCAGGTGGATTCTTAACCACTGGACCACCAGGGAAGTCCTGATCATGCTTTAAAGTTTCTCTGTGTATGTGTTTCTAATAATTGCATAGATACACATAGCATGCTTCTGGAAGGACTCGTAAGAAAATATTAACATTGACTGCTTCAAGGAATAAATTGGACATGTGAAGGTACTTCCTACAAAAATGAAATAAAAAAAAAAGTTTTCTATATTGTTCAAACAGTGTTGTGTTCATCTTTCTGTCTTAGTATAGTATTTGGTGCTTGGTAGGTGCTTAGTTTATATTGTTGAATGATAGAAGTTTGAGGTTATCTTTCTAACCTATATTCACCAATGCATAATATTCATGATCTGATTGAGATATTGTTGACTGAAAGACCTAATATTCTTGTTTGCCACATAACTCCTCATTTTTCTAAGCCCACTATGTATATATTTGTTTCAGTCTAGGTCCAATGAGAAGACAAACCACATAATGTTAAATTTATATGTATGTATAGATATTCTGACAGGAAAACAAGGTCTGTAGATCGTAGAACAGAATTTATTACTTATAGAACATTTTAGTTTTGGTTATTGTGCATATGTAGTGGAGAGGAATCACTGAGATATTGAGTTGCTGGCATATCTGTTATTCAAGGAACACATTTATCACACATACCCCTTATCTTTGCTCTTGAATGAAACAAAGCCTCCCTAGGGAGGCGGATGGCATCTCTAGGTTTGTCACCTGAAAAGTAAGCTAAAAGCAGATCTCTTGGAAGAAGGAAATTTCTTTTACAATCCTAGATTGTGTCTAGGGTGGGAGACTTATCTTTATTATAGGTTATCAATTTCCTTTGTTCAGAGTGCCACAACAGTGCAGGAACATCATGAAATCCATCATGAAATCTTTCAGCTCACAGTAATGGGACATTAAGGGGACATTTGATATAAAGCTGTTAAACAATAACTGGAGAGTAACTTTAAAGGTAGACAGCAAACTCTAAATTATTTGGTGCAGGAGCACATCCAAGGAAGGACAGACTTTCTTGGAAGGGTTAGTTCTCATTAAAAATACAGCTTCAGGCTTCCTGATGGCATAGAAGTTCCATGGATTGCCTAGGCCAGAGCCAGTCCATAGTCAGACTCACAGCAACAACTCTTTGGAGAATGTGCAGAACAAGCGAGTTGGAGTTGATGGGCGGCACACAGACAGTTGGGCATGCAGAGGAAATTGAAGCACCCCTGCAGGTCCCCTGCTGGGACCTGGAGCTGGAGAGGTCTTCTGCAGGAACCCAGGACACTCCTATGTATATTTTGGGCCAGAGTGGCTCTGGGTGGCCCACAACAACAACTCTTTGGAGCATGTGCAGAATAAGCAAGCTGGAGCTGATGGGTAGCACACAGACAGTTGGGCATGCAGAGGAAATTGAAGCACCCCTGCAGGTCCCCTGCTGGGACCTGGAGCTGGAGAGTCCTTCTGCAGGAACCCAGGACACTCCTATGTATATTTGGGCCAGAGTGGCTCTGGGTGGCCAGATCCAAAGGGCTTCTGGCATGCACACTTCCAGGACTGAGGAGTGGGTGTAGGAAGCAGTAACCTGGGACGTAGACTGGAGTTTTGTGGGACTGTTGTACACAGCACTTCTGCCGCAGTTGAGAGCTGGAGATACGTGTAGTGAAGGCAGTGACTGGCAGACACTTGATACTGAACAAAATTATGCAGGCTGGGCAGGAAGGAGATACCTCTTCAGTGCTATCCATTGTCATCTGCAAAGCCTGTATCCTACCATCTGGCAAAGAAAAAGCATTTAAAAGGCCCAGATTCATTTCTTACAGATCAGGCAATAAGGGTGAATTAAAAGCTGAGAGACAAATAAGTTGAAGACTAACCTAATGTCTCTTCATCCTATTGCTTGGATAGGATTCCTTTTAAATTCATGGTACATTGTAGCTTTAGATACAGATATACTATCTGTTCTGTGTATTTTTATCTAAATTTTCTTTTGCTTTACCTTGACCCTCAAGTTTCTTTTTTCTTTCTGTAGCAGTATCTTGGGAAGACATTCCTTTGTGGGTTCATAAGTTACAGTTCAGACAATATCATTTTTATTAGATTTTTTAAAAATTCTTAATCTATTCCTTGTGCTTAGTTGTTCAGTTGTGTCCAACTCTTTGTGACCCTATGGACTGTAACCCACCAGGCTTCTCTGTCTCTGGGGATTCTTCAGGCAAGAATACTGGAGTGGGTTGCCATGCCCTCCTCCAGGGGATCTTCCCAATCCAGGGATCAAACCCAGGTCTCCTGCGTTGCAGGCGGATTTTTTACAGTCTGAGCCACCAGGGAAGCTCAATATATTCCTTAACATATGCCTTATATTGAATTCATCTGTCACACTTATGACTCCTTGTTTATATATCTTTTTTCTCTGGTTGACATTTTATTACCAAGAAAAGTTATTGCCTAAGAGTTTATAAATTTCAGTGTATATTATCTATTCCTTGTATTTATTCAGTTATGAAATAAGACTGTTTGCTTTGTGCCACTCTTAATGAGGTACTTCTTTATTCTCTAGCTAAAGAAAGTTCCATTTATGTAGGTCTTTTATGTCAATCTTTAATCTAGTTCTCTATTATTACAAAGCATTTAAAGCAGGGTATTTACTTCTTTTTCTTTCATAATTGATTAGTCATAGCTTTAAGTATGTTCTAGTGAAGCTATTGTGCAAGACTGTTTGGAAGTATAAGTAGATAGCCCCCAAACACTTTGGTTTATTGTCAGATTTCCTCTTATTGAAATTATATTATCTGTCTCTTGTTTGGTCTTCCTCTCCTACCCTTGTCAGGCATGTCCTACTGTCCAGGGCAGAGCTTGGAGGCGGGTTGTCTTTTACTTTTGAATCTAAATGCAGGAACGGAAACATTATCCGCAGACAATTGAGTAGTGTCCTGGAGGGGTAAAGGTCACAGCTAAGATATTAAGTCCAAGATCAATGTACTATTCTAAGGGACTAAATAGAGTATGAAAACGTGAGGATAAATGGGGCCTGAGAAACTGGGAAATAGAGGATAATAAAGTAAACTGATAAAACATTATTCCAAAGAATCCTGGTGATAGAATGCTGATATTGTGAGGACTTGGTTTGCAGGCACACCCCAGGTATAGAGAGCTGGAACAGGGCAAATATATTTCAAGTAGTTACTTTTTATGTTTAGAGTTTCTCTTCTGTTATGGACTCAGTTAGCTTACAGAAGTGAAGTTTGAAAGTACAAAGTTTCCACTCTCCAGCTTCTCCTGGAACTCTTGTGTGTAGAGATCATTCCCACGTACATAGAAGCTGTTTGTAACGACAGATGAGGCGGTTTCACCACTATTGTTCTAGTGTAATTCTTGGGTGTCTTTTAAAATTCTTTGACAAATGCCATCATGCTTTGTTGATTTATCCATATTGATTTTCTAAGTTGGTTTACTATATCCCGGGTGTTGACGACTATTTAGCATGGTAGTATTTTAAATCTTTCTATTAGGGAATTGTTGAGGAGAGGAAATTACCCTGGTATTTTTCTTGGTCAGTTTGGGTCTGCTGCTGCTGCTAAGTCGCTTCAGTCGTGTCTGACTCTGTGCGACTCCATAGATGGCAGCCCACCAGGCTCCTCCGTTCCTGGGTTTTTCCAGGCAAGAACACTGGAGTGGATTGCCATTTCCTTCTCCAGCGCATGAAAGTGAAAAGTGAAAGTGAAGTCACTGAGTCGTGTCCAACTCTCAGTGACCCCATGGACTGCAGCCCACCAGGCTCCTCCACCCATGGGATTTTCCAGGCAAGAGTACTGGAGTGGGTTGCCATTGCCTTCTCCGCAGTTTGGGTTAAAGAATTAATTAATCCTGAATCTCAACATAGGTCATTCTCTAAATAAAAAAGAAAAGCTGATGTCATTATCTACTAAAGCTATATTTGACAACTATAAACCAGTGAGATAATTCTTGAACTCTCAGTGAAAAGGTCTTTTGGCATTGTGTGAAGTACAGTTTTACAAACTGTACCACTGTACCTTGCTCTTATCCATTATGGTTTAATATTGTAGCTGTAAAGGTTATCAATCAGATTCTTAACCCTCTAAGCAAACACGACATGTTACTAGGACTGCAGTGTTACAGGTTCAAACTAAAATAGGTTTTAACTCTGTTTAAGAATGCGTGACAAGTGAGTGTTCAAAAAGCTTTTTATCTAATTTCTGAAATAGAGAAGAAAACCGACAGTGAAACGTAGTCATTGTTTTTAGTGTAACATCTTAACAAAAATGTTTCTTAATCATGGCAGTTTATGCCATTAATCTGTAATAAAAAATGCAAGTGCAAGTAACTCAGTAAAGTAAGTTTTCAAAATATAAGTTTCTACTATAGGAGAGTAGTGTGAATATCCTTAGAGAATGCCCTGTTGTAGAAGAATTTCCATCAAGTAGTAGAAATAGTAGAAATAAAATAAAAGGGACTATAATATATAAATAAACTGAAAGGGAACCTAGGACTATAAAACTAGCAAAGTGAAAAATACAGAAGAAATAGAACAGTATAATACTGTACAAAAATGATTTCTTAAATAGATTTATGAACTTAATTTAAAGTTTGAAATTTATCTACTTAGCATGTAGTTCAAACTGTTGATATATAGAAGAGATTAATCAAATTTATCTAAGATCTTACATTTTTATTAACTCTTAGTAATTTCAAATGAGGGAGAAAGTAACATGAGATGTGATGTTGTAATCATCTTGTGGAATGAAAGCGGCATGTCCAGCAGATGGATGCGTGGGCAACTGGCAAATGGACACAGAGCTACCGTGTCATCGCAGTCTGGAGAAGCATATTCGGGGAGAACCCATGTGTATGAAGAGGTATGATTACATGTTGAAGTGATTAATGAATTAAGGTAGAAATTAGGAGTTCTTTCATTAAGTGGAACAGTTTCTAGCCTTCATTTGTTTCACTCTAAATATTACAAATATTTCTGTTTCTCCCAAGTACTGCCTGAATTGCTATTGAAAGTAAATACTGCAACACATACACTTTGAACTGTTACATTTTTACTCAGGTATCTCTTTCTCAAGTCAAGTTTAGTATTCACTAAATAGGTAGATTCCTGTCAGACTGCTTCTGTGGAACTTAATCTTGGAAACTAAAGAAAATGGCCTGTTTACATTAGCTTTATATTCACTTTAATTTTTAAATTCTTTATTCTGTGACCAAAAAATAATTATGAAGATAATAATGAATGATTAAATTTTAAATCTTTTCCAATATTCTCAGATTTTCCCCCTGCCAGTTGATGTTTTGACTCCCCAGGATTCTGTAGTATTAAGTAGTGACTGAGTGATGAGCTTTTTTACTAAGCCTTTTTTAACTTGACAAAAAATAAGTGCCTGTTGTGTTAGGTATGTATATATGTTTATGTGAGTGTATCTCACTTTCAGAGAGTCAGGGAGGATGCAGTGGTTTTAAGAGCAGACAAAATATATTGTATTTTAACGTAAAGAAGTTAACTTAGTTGGCCATGAGTTAGTCGAGTTTAGAACTATTTTCTCCTTTGATACTGTCTTGGAAATGGGTCTAAACATTAGAAAAGAGGCAATAAAATTATTTGTTTTTACTAATCATGTAAATGTATATATAGAAAACTCTAGAAACTAAAAAGCGCTGTTTTTTAATAACTTCATATTAATAAGAGAATTTAGCTGATTATGTAATAATTATACAAAGTAGTTCTTTCCTGCTCTAGGCATAAATACCTACATATGATATTGAGAAAAATTATTGAGTTCTCACAAATGACATAATTTTTAAATATGTTCAAATAGACTTAATAAATTACAAAATCTACATAAAGTAGAACATTTTATTGAGACCAAAAACAAGATCAGAATAAAATCAAATATGTATATTTAAGAGAAGACTTCGTAGTGTTAAGAATGCAAATTATCCCAGTTAAGATATGAATTTAATATAATTCCAGTTATAATCCCAAGAGGGTTTTTATTCATTCATCACTTTGGAATGATAAGATGAAATGATCTTAAAGCTCTTATAGAAGGAAAAAATCTGAGAGACTAGTTAGTAGGCAAGCTAGCTGAAAAAGAACATAGTGGCAGGTACTAGCTTAACGAGATAATCAGAATATTAGATAGAGCCAGTGTGATTGATTACATAGATATGATGTTAGTATAAGAATAGAGAAAGGTCACTGGAAAGAAGAGACTTAAGAAAATGCATTTCTGTATAAAGAAGACAAAGGTGGTAGTTTAATTCCATGAGAAAAGGATGGAGTATTAAAACTACTCCTGATACAATAATGTGCCATATGTAAAAGTGAAATCTTGTGAATCAAAGCCTTAAATAAAAGCTAAAAGAATCATAATAATGTAAGAAAATTAAGGCATTTGCTGGAAGCCCAAGAGTTTCTTAACCATGGCTGGAAATCCAGGTGCTATAAAAGAAAATTAGGAAAAAATACATAAACAATTTTAGTGGAATAGTAATAGATTTGGAGAAACAAAGTTAAATGGATTACAGGCAAAAGGTTAATGTTTGTACTGTACAATAACAGCAAGACTGACAAACCTATTTGAACACTAGGTGACGGATGTGAATAAGCATTTTCAGTTCAGTTCAGTCACTCAGTCATGTCTGACTCTTTGCGACCCCATGAACCGCAGCACACCAGGCCTCCCTGTCCATCACCAACTCCTGGAGTTTACTCAAACCCATGTCCATTGAGTCGGTGATGCCATCCAACCATCTTATCCTCTGTCGTCCCCTTCTCCTCCTGCCCTCATCTTTCCCAGCATCAGGATCTTTTCCAGTGAGTCAGCTCTTTGCATCAGGTGGCTGCAGTATTGGAGTTTCAGCTTCAACATCAGTCCTTCCAGTGAACACCCAGGACTGGATCTCCTTGCAGTCCAAGTGACTCTCAAGAGTGTTCTCTAACAACACAGTTCAAAAGCGTCAATTCTTCGGTGCTCAGCTTTCTTCACAGTCCGACTCTCACATCCATACATGACCACTGGAAAAACCATAGCCTTGACGAGACAGACTTTTGTTGGCAAAGTAATGTCTGCTTTTTAATGTGCTGTCTAGGTTGGTCATAACTTTCCTTCCAAGGAGTAAGCGTCTTTTAATTTCATGACTGCAGTCACCATCTGCAGTGATTTTTGGGGCCCAGAAAAATAAAGTCTGACACTGTTTCCACTGTTTCCCCATCTATTTTCCATGAAGTGATGGGACCGGATGCCATGATCTTCGTTTTCTGAATATTGAGCTTTAAGCCAACTTTTTCACTCTCCTCTTTCACTTTCATCAAGACGCTCTTTAGTTCTTCTTCACTTTCTGCCATAAGGGTGGTGTCATCTGCATATCTGAGGTGATTGCTGTTTCTCCTGGCAAGCTTGATTCCAGCTTGTGCTTCTTCCAGTCCAGCATTTCTCATGATGTACTCTGCATGTAAGTTAAATAAGCAGGGTAATAATATACAACCTTGACGTACTCCTTTTCCTGTTTGGAACCAGTCTGTTGTTCGATGTCCAGTTCTAACTGTTGCTTCCTGACCTGCATACAGGTTTCTCAAGAGGCAGGTCAGGTGGTCTGGGATTCCCATCTCTTTTATAATTTTCCACCGTTCATTATGATCCACACAGTCAAAGGCTTTGGCATAGTCAATAAAGCAGAAATAGATGTTTTTCTGGAACTCTCTTGCTTTTTCCATGATCCAGCGGATGTTGGCAATTTGATCTCTGGTTCTTCTGCCTTTTCTAAAACCAGCTTGAACTTCTGGAAGTTCCCAGTTCACGTATTGCTGAAGCCTGGCTTGGAGAATTTTAAGCATCACTTTACTAGCATGTGAGATGAGTGCAATTGTGTGGTAGTTTGAGCATTCTTTGGCATTGCCTTTCTTTGGAATTGGAATGAAAACTGACCCTTTCCTGTCCTGTGGCCACTGCTGAGTTTTCCAAATTTGCTGGCATATTGAGTGGAGCACTTTCACAGCATCATCTTTCAGGATTTGAAATAGCTCAACAGGAATTCCATCACTTCTACTAGCTTTGTTTGTAGTGATGCTTCCTAAGGCCCACTTGACTTCACATTCCAGGATGTCTGGCTCTAGGTGAGTGATCACACCATCAGTAAGCATTTTACAGGAAAGCAATTCAGTGGCCAACAAACATGAAAAGATGCTGACATTTATAGCGGTTGAAGTAAAGTGAAGTTAAAGTCTCTCAGTTGTATCAGACTCTTTGTGAAGCCATGGACTATCCATGGAATTCTCCAGGCCAGAATACTGGAGTGGGTGGCCATTCTCTTCTCCAGGGGATCTTCCCAACTCAGGGATCGAACCCAGGTCTCCTGCATTGCAGGTGGATTCTTTACCAGCTGAGCCGCAAAGGAAGCCCAAGAATACTGGAGAGGGTAGCCTATCCTGTCTTCAGGGGATCTTCCCAACCCAGGAATCGAACCAGGGTCTCCTGCATTGCAGGCGAATTCTTTATCAACTGAGCTATCAGGGAAGCCCTCATAGTGGTTAAATTAATACAAATTAAAATAANGCTGAGCCGCAAAGGAAGCCCAAGAATACTGGAGAGGGTAGCCTATCCTGTCTTCAGGGGATCTTCCCAACCCAGGAATCGAACCAGGGTCTCCTGCATTGCAGGCGAATTCTTTATCAACTGAGCTATCAGGGAAGCCCTCATAGTGGTTAAATTAATACAAATTAAAATAACAACTGCGTTTTAACTCTAAAGCCATCAGACCATACTATTAACACATAGCTGTAAGAAAAGTGAGATCTTCATCCTTTTTGGACAGCTGTTTGCAGCATTTAGAGTCTTTACTGTCTGAGCTATCAGGGCAGTCCCATTTTAAATTAAAATGTCAGCAATTCCATCCTGAGAGGCTGTCCCATAAAACCAAAAGTACTTTGTACATGTCCAGTGATGCTTATTGCATTAGTGGTACCAATGACCAAAATGAAACACAGCAGAAAAAGTGAAAATGTATACAGGAATGATTGACAAAATTGTGCTCTATATCTGTACTATGAGGTATGGCAGTTATTTAAACACATGAGTTAGAACCATCCAGATTGCCTTAGAGTAATTTATGAGTTATTGAGTGAGAAAACCAAGATGCAAAAAAGTGTGTGTAGTATAATCCCATTTTAGTGAACAAAGATCCCCAAATTTATTGTATATATCTATACATGATTCTGTAAAGGTTGTTTAAAAAAAAAAAAAAAGAAAGCTTGAAAAACTTAGGTTATTGACATGTAAATAGGTTGATATGTCGGCAAGGAAGACCAGGCAAAAAAGGAGATGATATTATCACATTTATGCATTTTAATTAAGCTTTGTGTATGTGTATAAAACATTAAATAACATTGAAAAGGCAAATTGAAAATAGTTCATTTGATGGGTCACATCTGGTGGGTGCTGTTAAATTCTGTGCAGCAGTTGTTCACTGAGTGCTTACTGTCTGAGAGACAGCATGGTGGGTGTAATGAGTGGGACAGCATTGACAGTTGTTAATTATTGTATCAACAGTCATCAACAGTGGTTGATTGTTTAATGTGTGCTAGGGCCTATTGTAAGAGCATTATGCATAACCTCATTTAATCCTCGCAACACTCTGGTGNGGATGTCTGGCTCTAGGTGAGTGATCACACTATCATGATTATCCAGGTTGTGAAGATCTTTTTTGTACAGTACTTCTGTGTATTCTTGCCACCTCTTCTCAATATCTTCTGCTTCTGTTAGGTCCATACCATTTCTGTCCTTTATTGAGCTCATCTTTGCATGAAATGTGCCCTTGGTATCTCTAACTGAACTTCAGTTAAAAAAAAAAAATTTGGTTTAATGAGATTCAGAAAGATAAAATGAACATAATACTGAAAGCTAAATAATTCTGGGCCCTAAAATAATTCCCTTTTGGATCTATTTTGTAGCTAAATATCAATATCTTGCATATGAAATAGTGCTTTCAGTGCTCAGGTATTTAATTAGGGAATAATACTTGCAACATAGAAATTTCTTAAATATGAATGGTATGTCTTCTCTGCCATCAACTCTTCTGACCCAACCCCACTCTTCAGGTTGACTATGAAGTAAAAGTTGCACAGTGCACACTGCTTGACTTTATATTATTATTTGAGAAACAGTGGTTGTTTTTCTCTTTTAAGAAAAAAGAATTTCAGGACTTCGTATCCTAATAAGACACTGTCTCATTTTGAGACTAGCTGTTTTGCACAGTATATTCTTTGATAGTGATTATCTTAAGCACTTGTATAGTCCAGTTATTTAACAATAGCCTCACTTTTCTCATCTTTTTTTTTCCTTTTTTTTTTTTAGATATTAAGAAAAGGAAAAATGATAGCTGTAAAATTTTAGGTCTTACTAAAACACTTACATTGCAATACACACATAAAGACCAGTAAATTGACTTTCTATCTAATAAAGGAGAAATTAGAGCATAAAGCCTTTGGTAATTAATGGTATATAGGATTAGAAGAAGAAAGACTGGACGAGGTTGTTTTAAAGGTTGTAGCAGGAAGTATAGTTGTCATGTCTTTATGTCTTAATATCTTTAACAAGGGTTTCTAAGAGAAAACACCTGAAATGAGAGCTAGCTTGCTGATCATGGGTAACAAAAGTTAAAGTCATATTTTATCCAAATATAACAAGGCCTGAAAAGTGGCATTTTTTTACATTGATAGGTAGATAGCTGGATAGATAAAGGAAGTTATCTGTTCAGCTGGGTAAAGGATGGAAGGACAGAAAGAGAGGCAGCATAACATTTTATGTATTTTTTTAAATAATTTTTTTGAAGTATAGTTGATTTATATATTGTGTTAGTTTCAGGTGTACAGAAAAGTGATTAAGCTATACATATATGCATGTATCTGTATACTTTTTCTATTTTTTCATTATAGTTTGTTACAAGATATTGAATATAGTTTCTTATGCTATACATAAGAAACAATCCTTGTTGTTTATATGTAGTAGTGTGAGTCTGTTAATTTCATACTCCCAATTTATACCTCCCTGCCACTTTGTTTTCCGTGTCTGTGAGTCTGTTTCTCTTCTGTAAATAAGTTCATTTGTACCAAGTTTTAGATTCCACATATAAGTGATATCATATAATATTTGTCTTCCTCTAGATTCCATGTATAAGTGATAGCGTATAATATTTGTCTTTGTCTGATTTCACTTAGTATGATAATCTCTAGGCCACCCATTGTTGGAAACAGCAGAACATTTTCTTTTAATGGCTGATTAATATTCCATTGTGGGCTTCCCTGATAGCTCAGTGGTAAAGAATCCACCTGCCAATGAGGGAAACGCAGATTTAATCCTTGGGTTGGGAAGATCCCCTGGAGGAAGAAATGGCAGCCCACTCCAGTATTCTTGCCTGGGAAATCCCATGGACAGAGGAGCCTGAGGGGCTACCGTCCATGGGGTTGCAAGAGTCAGACATGACTTAGCGACTATATATGTATATATATTTTTTCCATTCTTTTATATATATATATATGTACACATATATATATACACATACTTTTTTATTTATTTTTTTCCATCTCAGGTGTACATGAGTCATACTTTTTTAGATTCTGTTCCCATATAGGTCATTACCACATGATCCAGGAATCCCACTCCTAGGCGTCTATCTGGAAAAGATGAAGGCTCTAATTTAAAAAGATATAGATGCTGAGTGGGATTGCTGAATCATGTGGTAACCATTGTATTCTGATTTGCACTTCTCTAATCTTTTCATATGTCTGTTATGTCTGTTGGCTATCTGTATGTTTTTGGAGACATGTCTGTTTAAGACATGTCCTACTCATCTTTTGATTGGAGTATTTGGGTATTTTTGTTACTGATTAGCATACCATTCTAATTCTCTGGTGAGCATATCTGTTATCCAGAGAGAGAAGAGGACTCTGGGCAAAACCAAGGTCACACCAACATTAATGGGCAGGTAAAGAAGAAGACCAAGAACAAATGTTCAGAGACGCTGGTGTTTTGAAGTAAGAGGAGGAGAAAGAGTCTTATTGCAAGGATATTAAATAAGAGAGTCAAGAAAAGCCCATTGGATTTGTCAAGATATCATTTAAGACTTTTGCCAAACTAATTTTAGTTTTAGAGAACTTCGTTAGATTGTGGTTTTAAGAGTGATTGAGTGGTTAAGAAGTAGCAGACACAGAATTAATGACCAAAGTCAGTTTTCCTTTAACTCTTTGAAGATGTCATATTTTCTTTCATAAGATAAGCTAGACCATATCCTGTCATATAAGAAATTATTCTAAGATAAAAAAATTCACTTTAGTTGTTAATACTGCTTAATGCTAGAACTTCGCATGAAAATTAGCCTGCTCTACTTACTGCCCCTGCCCTCCCCACCAGCCAAGAGCTTAGAAATTTTCTGTTAGAACATATCCTCCCTACCAGCCAGAAGCTTAGAAGTTTCCTATTAGAACAGTTACAATGCCTTAAATCTTGGTGGTGGTTTAGTCGCTAAATTATGTCCGACTCTTTGTGACCCCACGAACTGTAGCCTACCAGGCTTCTCTGTCCGTATGAACTGTAGCCCACCAAGCTTCTCTGTCTGTGGGATTCTCCAGGCAAGAATAATGGAGTGGGTTGCCATTTCCTTCTCCAGGGGATCTTCCTAACCCAGGGATCAAAACAGGGTCCTCTGCATTGAGGCAGATTCTTTACCGACTGAGCCACCGTGGAAGCCCGTCTTAAATCATTAGTAAATGTAAAATACAGAAATATGGATGTATGCACAAAAAATTCGGATGGTAAGGATTCACTACTGAGATGTACTGTCATAGTTTGAGGGAGTCTAAAAATAATACCCTCTGTTGGCAGCCCACACCAGTATTCTTCCCTAGAGAATCCCATGAACTTAGGAGTCTGGCAGGCTGTGGTCCATGGGGTTGCAAAGAGTCGGACATGACTGAAGCAACTTACCATAGCATCCCTGCCCAAGTTCAGAATCATTGGTGATGTAAACAGATGAATTCTCTGGTGGAATTCAAAATAACTGCTTTAAAATTGATAAAGTCTAGAGTGAAGGGCAGGGCTTATTTGCGTGTCATAAAGTAACAGCTAATACTTCAGGGCTGACTTAGATATGTTTACTAATAAGCTTGTTACTGGTATGCTGGACAGCCAAAGAGAGGGAGAAACAGCATTCTTGCCCCTTCTGCTAAAAGATCAGGAGCCCAGAAGGGGCTGAGCTATGCATACCTAGTTCTTCTTTTTCACCTTATTAGTGAAATAAATCACTCCTCTCCTGGATAATGGAGGTGGCAGATGCCAAGTGAGGAGGCAGAAGTGTCACCGTAGTAGAAAGTCCTCGTAAGGAAGCTTGAGACGAGTGGAAAAGGGGTTACTGCAGCATTTTATTTTCCAGTATGCTCTTTTAGTGAGGTATAATTCACGCAAACTAAAATGCACAGATTTTAAGTATACAGTTTGAGCTTTGACAAATGTACATACTTGTGTAATCACTATTCCCATCAAGATATCAACATTCTAACACTTTTTAAACAGATTCACGGTAAGAGTTTTTTAAGTAGTAGCTAGCCTCTTAATTCATTGAAAATGCTTAAGTTCAGTTCAGTTCAGTTGCTCAGTTGTGTCTGACTCTGCGACCCATGAATTGCAGCACACCAGGCCCCCCTGTCCATCACCAACTCCTGGAGTTTACTCAAACTCACGTCCATCGAGTCAGTGATGCCATCCAGCCATCTCATCCTCTGTCGTCCCCTTCTTCTCCTGCCCCCAATCCATCCTAGCCTCAGAGTCTTATCCAATGAGTCAGCTCTTCTCATGAGGTGGCCAAAGTATTGGAGCTTCAGCTTCAGCATCAGTCCTTCAATGAACACCCAGGACTGATCTCCTTTAGAATGGGCTGGTTGGATCTCCTTGCAGTTCAAAGGACTCTCAAGAGTTTTCTCCAACACCACAGTTCAAAAGCATGAATTCTTTAGCACTCAGCTTTCTTCACAGTCCAACTCTCACATCCATACATGACCACTGGAAAAGCCATAGCCTTGACTAGATGGACCTTTAAATGCTTAAAAGATATATTAAATTTGTAATATAATAATTCTTTTGACAACTTTGACTGTCTCTGGATGAAGAATTTAGTGAACTTTTCCGCAAGAAATCTCACATGATTACATATATAATTATTTCTATGGAGAGACTGAATGGTGTTTTTTAATTGAGTAGAAATCTTTTAAAAAAATGTATGTAGTTTTTAGTTATATATTTTATATCCTTAAGTACTTAAATTGGCTTCATTAATATCTTTCTATATTAAAATATAACATCCTGATTTATATTTCTGATAATATGGAATGCATATTTAACAGGTAACATTTATTGAATACCTTCCGTTCCCCGTTGGTATACTTTGGCTCATAAGTGGGTGTCACAGAGGATGGTAACTAGACAGCTTTCTGCAAGTAAGGAATGTGTGTTCCCTTATGCACTGAGTAAATTTAACAAATATTGACTGGCTGCCTTTTTGTGCCAAGTAATAGGTATAGTGCAATGACTATAGTTGACAAGGTGCCCCATACAATATAGTGGGGGAGCAGCTGTGAAGGCTGGATGCAGTAATAGAAAATGACCCTGGAGGGTTGAGGAAGAGAAGATTCAGATGAGCACGGATGGTCTCTGGAGTGGTGACAGTTAGGCTGAGACTTAATGAGAACGGGATGTCAAGCAGGGAGCACTGGGGATGGAATCAAGGAAAAGAAAGAAGTAAAACAGGTCAGATGTCTATACATATAGTACGAAATAAGTCTTAACTACTTTTATTACTTGTTGACTAATAGTTTTGATGGATTATTATAATTTGACTAACAGGGTATGTTGTTTTCTCCTCAGTGTCATGGTAAATATTCATTACTTTTAGTAATATCAACCTAGATATTATATCTTATTCATACTTTATTTCAGAAAAATCAACCTAATAGCTACTTACTAAGGTGGAACAAGTATATCTGAGATATGATTCCCTATGACTTCTTTTTAGTTAACAGAAGACATATGAACATAGTTTTCTTTTTCTTTAGGGAAAAGAATCAATTTCTTATGCTATTTGAGCTCTCTTAAGAAAATATTAACAGTGGTTGTGAATGATACGCTGAAATTTTTAATAAAGTTTATTTAGGATTATTAGGTTAGCCACAAGTTGTATGAGGCATCACTGGGGCATGTCAGTATTATATAACATAAATTTTTAAGTTTACTTTTTCTTGGGTTAGCATGGAAAAATAAATGACTTATTTTATAATTGTTGTTCCTTAGTCAGTCAGTAATGTCTTGACTGTTTGCGACCCCATGGACTGCAGCATGCCAGGCTTCCCTGTCTTTCCTGAGTTTGCTCAGAGTCATGTCCATTGAATCGATGATGCCGTCTAACTATCTCATCATCTACTGCCCCCTTCTCCTCCTGCCCTCAATCTTTTCCAGCATCAGGGTCTTTTCCAATGAGACTGCAGTTCTTATCTGATGGCCAAAGTATTGGAGTGTCAGCATCAGTCCTTCCAGTGAGCATTCACGGTTGATTTCTTTTAGCATTGATTGGTTTGATTTCCTTGTAGTCCAAGGGACTCTCAAGAGCACAGTTTGAAAATATCAATTCTTAGGCACTCAACCTTCATGTTCCAACTCTCACATCCATACATGACTACTGGAAAAACCATAGCTTTGACTATATGGACCTTAGTTGGTAAGGTGATAGCTCTGCTTTTAATATGCTGTTTAGGTTTGTTATAGCTTTTCTTCAATGAAGCAAAGATCTTTTGATTTCATGGCTACGTCACCATTCACAGTGATTTTGGAGCCCAAGAAAATAAAGTCTGTCACTTTTTCCATTTTTTCCCCATCTGTTTGCTATGAAGTATGAAGTGATGGGACCAGATGCCATGATCTTCGTTTTTTTAATGTTGAATTTTAAGCCAGCTTCTTCACTCTCCTCTTTCACTTTCATCAAGAGGCTTTTTAGTTCTTCTTAGCTTTCTGCCATAGGGTGGTATCATCTGCATATCTGAGGTTGTTTATATTTCTCCCGGCAATCTTGATTCCAGCTTGTGCTTCATGCAACCCAACATTTCGCATGATGTGCTCTGCATATAAGTTAAATAAGCAGATTTGACAATATACAGCCTTGATATTCTCCTTTTTCAAATTTGAACCAGTCCATTGTTTCACATCCAGTTCTAGCTGTTGCTTCTTGACCAGCATACAGATTTCTCAGGAGGCAGGTAAGGTAATCTAGTATTCCTGTCTCTTTAAGAATTTTCCCCAGTTTGCTGTGATCCACACAGACAAAGGCTTTCACGTAGTTAATGAAGCAGAAGTAGATGTTTTTCTGAAATTTCTCTAGTTTTTTCTATGATCCAACAGATGTTGGCAATTTGATCTCCATTTCCTCTGTCTTTTCTAAATCCAGCTTATACATCTGGAAGTTCTCTGTTCAGGTACTATTGAAGCCTAGCTTGGAGAATTTTGAGCATGACTTTCTGGCATGTGAACTGAGTGCAATTGTGTATTAGTTTGCACATTCTTTGGCATTGCCCTTCCTTGGGATTGGAATGAAAACTGACCTTTTTCAATTCTGTGGCCACTGCAGAGGTTTCCAAATTTGTTGACATATTGAATGCAGCACTTTAACAGCATCATCTTTTAGGATTTGAAATAGCTCAGCTGGAATTCCATCACCTCCACTAGCTTTGTTCATAGTGATGCTTCCTAAGGCCCACTTGACTTCACATTCCAGGATGTCTGACTGTAGGTGAGTGACCACACCATTGTGGTTGTCCAGGTCATCAAGACCTTTTTTGTATAGTTCTTCTGTATATTCTTGCCACCTCTTCTTAATATCTTCTGCTTCTGTTAGGTCCAACCATTTCTGTCCTTTATTGTGCCCATCTTTGCTTGAAATGTTCCCTTGGTATATCTAATTTTCTTGAAGAGATCTCTAGTCTTTCCCATTCTATTGTTTTCCTCTGTTTCTTTGCACTGATCACTGAGGAAGGCTTTCTTATCTCTCCTTGCTGTTCTTTGGAACTCTGCATTCAGATGCTTATATCTTTCCTTTTCTTCTTTGCCTTTCATGTGTCTTCTTTTCTCAGCTATTTGTAAGGCCGCCTCAGACAACCATTTTGCCTTTTTGCATTTCTTTTTCTTAGGGATGGTTTTGATCACCACCTCCTAGTGCTACAAACCTTCGTCCATAGTTCTTCAGGCACTCTGTTTGTCAAATCTAATCCCTTGAATATATTTGTGACTTCCACTGGATAATCATGAGGGATTTGATTAGGTCATACTTGAGTAGCCTAGTGGTTTCCCTTCTTTCTTCTGTTTAAGTCTGAATTTTGCAGTAAGTCCATTAAAGCTTATACCTTATTTGAGGCAGGGTGCTCAGGGCTGGTGCACTGGGATGACCCTGAGGGATGGGATGGGGAAGGGAGATGGGAGGGAGGCTCAGGATGGGGAACACATGTACACACATGGCTGATTCATGTGAATGTATGGCAAAACCACAACAATACTGTAAAGTAGTTAGCCTCCAATTAAAATTAAAAAGAAATAAAGGAAAAAAAAGTTTATACCTTATTTGAAGTAAGAAAATGCCTGAGTTCATGATCTGAGCCACAGTCAGCTCCTGGTCTTGTTTTTGCTGACTGTATAGAGTTTCTCCATCTTCAGCTGGGAAGAATATAATCAGTCTGATTTTGATATTGACCATTTGGTGATGTCCAGGTGTAGAGTACAACGTGGAAGAGTGTTTTTGCTATGACCAGTGCATTCTCTTGGCAAAACTGTTATATTTGCCCTTCTTCATTTTGTACTCCAAGGTTAAATTTGCCAGTTACACCAGGTATCTCTTGACTTCCTGCTTTTGCATTCCAGTCCCCTGTGATAAGGCTTCTCTTGTGAGTCAGAGAGTAAAGAATCTGTCTGCGATGCAAGAGACCTGAGTTTGATCCCTGGGTCAGGAAGATCCCCTGGAGAAGGGAATGGCAACCCATTCCAGTATTCTTGCCTGGAAAATCCCATGGACTGAGAATCCTGGCAGGCTCAGTCCATAGGGTCACAAAGAGTCAGACATAACTAAGTGACTGACAGCCCTATGAAGACAAGGATCTTTTTTTGGTGTTGGTTGTAGAAGGTCTGTAGGTCTTAATAGAACTGTTCAGCTTCAGCTTCTTCAGCATTAGTGGTTGGAATTTAGACTTGGATTCCTGTAATATTGAGTGGTTTGCCTTGGAAACGAACCGAGATCATAAGCTGACAATGTACAAAATTCTATTAAAATTTATACCTTTCTTTGAAGTAGAAAAATGCCTGAAATTCAAATACTAGAGCAGCAATCTCAGGGGTCTTTGGTATCTTATTAGGGTGTCTGTGACGTCAGAACTATTTGCATAGTATCGACATTTTTTTTTCTCTTTTTCACGGTGTTGACATTTGCATTCACAGTGTTATAAAAGTAATTGGAGTTGAAAACTGCTGGTGCTTCAGTGTGTGCTAATCAGTAGTAGCAGCAAACTGCAATAATTAGTAGTTATCATATTCTTTATTATCATATACTTGAGGTTGAAAAAAATGCCAATTTCACTTAAGAATGCCCATGATGTGGGCTTCCCTGGCAGTCCAGTAGTTAAAACTTTGCTTTCCAATGTATCAAGTATGGTTTCAGTTCCTGATCTGGGAGCTAAGATCTCCCATGGCTCAGGGTCAAAAAAAAAAGAAAAAGAAGAAAACAAAACACAAAAGAAAAGCAGTGTTGTAACAAATTCAGTGTAGATTTTTAGCATGTTCCACATCAAAAAAAAGAAAAGAGACCATGTTTTTAAAACTTTCAACCTTTTCATACATATTTTGAAAGTATACTGTGATAAAATGGGAAGTACACATAAAACACTTGCATTGCATTGTAAACTCTGATAGTTCTCTCTCAGTGAAGCAGTTGTGCACTCTTGAGTTGTGAGCTAACTGACATACTTTTTTTCCATGGAATAATTTTTTTTTTTTAAGATCTGAGAGAGAAACTGGCTTTTCATATTTGGCAGATATTTTCTCACAAATGAATGAGTTTAATTTGTCACAGAAGGAAAAAATTGACAGTATCTGTTCCTAGTGATAAAATTAAGAATTTTTACGAGAAAATTGGAACTTTGGAAAACTTGTATCACTTTCAGCTTGATAGCTTCCTAATACCTAGTCTTTAAAAAAGATTAGTGATGATATTAACAAATATGATATCCTGAAATAGTACAATGAAATGTGTCGATATTTGGAAGATACGCATGACCTAATTTTTTAAATGATCAATTCAACTATGAGAAATATATTGGATGTATAAAAGCTTCAAAGTGCAAAAGAGTAATGGATTTTCATGTAACTTGGCAGTGCTCATTTGTATTGTTTCAGATTTCACCTGGCAACTAATGTTTAAAAAAATACTGCTCATTAAGTTTTGGTATGGTATCAAATAATGCCCACTATTATCTGAAGCCTATATGCAGGTCAGGAAGCAACACTTAGAACTGGACATGGAACAACAGACTGGTTCCAAGTAGGAAAAGGAGTACGTCAAGGCTGTATATTGTCACTCTGCTTATTTAACTTCTATGCAGAGTACATCATGAGAAATGGTGGGCTGGAGAAGCACAAGCTGGAATCAAGCTTGCTGGGAGAAATATCAATATGTNCCCCTGGGTCGGAAGATCCCCTGGAGAACAGCATGGCAACCCACTCCAGTATTCTGGCCTGGGGAATCACATGGACAGAGGATCCTGGTGGGTGACAGTCCATGGGATTGCAGAATCAAGACATGACGGAAGCTACTGAGCACACATGCACAGACTACTGTATTATCTTCTATTTGCTGTAAAATAAGATCTTGAAGAATACTGAGGCCAGTAATATATGTCATATTATTAACTGTGTGTGGCTTGTGGTCATTTTATTGTCTTATAACAAATCGCAACATAAATTGTAGCAATACTTTTTGGCTCCGTTTCTTAAGGCTTAAAAATAAAAACAAAAATAAGCAAATGGCACCGAATTTACTTTTAAAAGTTTTACACAGTAAAGGAAGCCATCAGTAAAATGAAAAGATGACCTACCAAATGGGAGAAGATGTTTGTAAATGATACGAATGATAGGGGTTAATATCCAAAATATATAAACAACCCATTTAACTCAATGTGTTTTTCTTAAAAAAAAAAAAAAAATTTAGAAATCGAATCAGTGAAGCCATTCAACCATTTCATTCTCTGTTGTCCCCTTCTCCTCCTGCATTTAGTCTTTCCTAGCATCAGAGTCTTTTTTAATGAGTCAGTTCTTCACCCCAGGTGGCCAAAGTATTGGAGCTTCAGCATCAGTCCTTCCAATGAATATTCAGGACTGATTTCCTTTAGGTTTGATCTGAACCATTCCTTTGACTGATTTGATCTCCTTGATGTCAAAGAGACTCTCAAGAGTCTTCTCTAACACCTCGGTACAAAAGCATCAATTTTTCGGCACTCAGCTTTGTTTATGGTCTAACTCTCACACCCATACATGACTGCTGGCTAAACCATTGCTTTGACTAGACAGACCTTTGTTGGCAAAGTAATGTCTCTGTTTTTTAATATGTTGCCTAAATTTGTCATAGCTTTTCTTTCAAGGAGCAAGCATCTTTTAATGGACATAAGTTTGAGCAAGCTCCGGGAGTTGCTGATGGACAGGGAAGCCTAGCTTGGGGCAGTCCATGGGGTCGCAAAGAGCTGGACATGACTGAGTGACTGCACTGAACTGAATTTTAAAATGAGCAGAAGACCGGAACAGACATTTTTGCAAAGAGGATATACATCTAGCTAAAAGGCATCTGAAAAAGTGCTTAGCATCACTAATCGAGAAATGCAAATCAAAACCATGAGATATCAACTCATACCTGTCAAAATGGCTGTCTTCAAAAAGTATACAAATAACCAACCAGTCCTGGCTGGGATGTGAAGAAAAAGGAATCCTGGTACATTGTCTGTGGGATTGTAAATTTGTGTAGCTACTATTGAAAAAAGTATGGAGGTTCCTCAGTAAACTCAAAATAGAATCACCATTGTTGTTACTCAGTCGTTAAGTTGTGTTCAAATCTTTGTGACCCCATGGACTGTAGCCCACCAGGCTTCTCTGTCCATGGGATTTCCCAGACAGGGATACTGGAGTGGATTGCCCTTTCCATCTCTAGAGGGTCTTCCCAACCCAGGGATCAAACCCACATCTCCTGCTTGGCAGTCAGATTCTTTACCACTGAGCCACCTGGGAAGCCCAAAGTTGGAGAATGCCAGCCTGGATCCTGCCACCTTGCAAAGCAAGTGCTGTGCCGTTTGAGCTAGTTCCGCCTTCCCCAGCCGTATTATCCAGCAGTTCTATTGCTGGGTATGTATCTGAAGAAAACAAAAGATACATACACTCCAAGTTTCATGGCAGCATTATCCACAGTAGCCAAGATATGAAGCAGTTTGAGTGCCCATTGTTAGATGAATGGATAAAGAAGTGGCATGTGTATGCGTGCACACACACACGTGCACTATAGAAGATTCTCAGCTCTGAAAAGAGTGAAATCCTGCCTTTGCAACAACATTGATGGACCTAAAGAGTGTTATGCTTAGTGAAGTAAGTCACACGTAGAAAGACAAATACCCTGTTATCACTTGTATGTGGAATCTAAAAAAATGAAACGGACGAACATAACAAAACAGAAACAGACTCAGATACAGAGAACAGACAGGTAGGTTACCTGTGGGGAGAGTGAGGGGAAGAAGGGCACAATAGGAGTGTGGGATTAAAAGACACAGATTTCTATTTATATGATATATTATACAGCACGGGGAAGTATAGCCATTGTTTTATAATAACTTTAAATAGAGTATAATCTATAAACATTGATTTATATGTTATGCGTTATAATCTATAACACATAAATGTTGTTATAACTATATATAACATTTAACTATAGAAATGTTATAATCTATAAACATTTCAGGTGTTGTATACCTGAAACTAATAGAATGTTGTAAATCAACTGTATTTCAAAAATAAAGAAAAAATAGGCAAATAGAGGAAAATCATCATTAATAACTGAGGAAATATGAATATTTAATGTTTTTAGTAAAATATAGTTTAGGTATAATATTCTAGGTACTTTCATATAACGGCCTTTGTAGTGTAGAGAATATTCTCTAATTTTTTTTTTTTAACTAGGGATTGGTAGTATTCAGTGCCTTTTGTTCCTCAGATACATTCACTTGGATATTTGGACTGTTTTACCACCAGTTAAAAACCAAATAATGCACTAGGTAGTTTCTTGAGATTTCAGAAAGATAACACACATTTACGTTTTTTTTTTTCTTTGATTATAGTTTTACAAGGCTGTTGGAGCAGTAGAAGAGAATGCTATGTGAAATTTTGTGACCCTGCAAATGAGTTATTCTGTTGGCTGAATTCCTCTTACATCAGGGCATGTGTGGGAAGGAGGTCTGGGTTGACAGCCCCTTGTATTGTTCCAACCCTCAACAGATAAAATGAGATCTACCTATATTATGGGGGGCAATCTGCTTGGCTTACTGTGTACAGATTTTAATGTTCAGTTCAGTTCATTTCAATCGCTCAGTCGTGTCCGACTCTTTGCAACCCCGTGAGTCTCAGCACGCCAGGCCTCCCTGTCCATCACCATCTCCCGGAGTTCTCTCAGACTCACGTCCATTGAGTCAGTGATGCCATCCAGCCATCTCATCCTCTGTCGTCCCCTTCTCTTCCTGTCCCCAATCCCTCCTACCATCAGAGTCTTTTCCAATGAGTCAACTCTTCGCATGAGGTAGCCAAAGTACTGGAGCTTCAGCTTCAGCATCATTCCCTCCAAAGAAATCCCAGGGCTGATCTCCTGCAGAATGGACTGGTTGGATCTCCTTGCAGTCCAAGGGACTCTCAAGAGTCTTCTCCAACACCACATGTTAATCCTATCCAAAAACACCCTTACAAAAACATCCAGAGTAATGTTTAACTGAATACGCAGATACCATGGCTCAATCAAATTGACATACAAAAGTAACCATCATGAGTGGACTCTATTCTACAGATGTATCAATGTGAATTGTGTGACATAATAGTTGTGTGTAACTGCTAGTGAGGACTGATGCCCTTAACATTAGAGTTTTCCACAAAGGAATCTATAGTTGATTTTTACTAAGGTTGATTTAGTGACCTGCTTTTTAGTATTCGTTGTGATAAACCCCAAAATGAAACTCCAGAAGGCCAAGTAGTAGGGTTTCTTTTTTTTTTTTTTAAGAGACATCTGGATTTAAATTCTAGGTTTCAGCACACAGTGTTCTCTGGGGTGAGTTCATTTAGATGCTAGTAATTTTCTCTTCCCATATTTCAGTGTTAGACATCTTTTCTCCTCCTTGTACTAAAGAAGCAAACAGAATGTTTTGATTTTGCTCATAATAACTTAGTTATGGATTGATCACCTTTTCTTTCTGATGTGTGCATGTGGGAGGGATGAGATAAAGGCAAGGTAATTTTCTAAAATGATTTCTGAAGGTTTAAAGAACATTTTTGCATATGTTTGCTTTTGAAAAAATGTAATCCAAGACCTGATTAGCTTAATGCAAAGTGAAAAGTTTAGTCTCTGCAGGAGCTAGTGATTGGTGATTCTACTAAAAAAAATGTCTGTTCTTCATGAGAGAATTCTTAAAATACAAGACAGTCTCTTTATAAGCTCAATCCTCTTTTCTGTTAAAAGTAATTAGAACTTCTACAACATTAATAAATACTCATCTTATACATTGAGTTATCACTAGAACATTAATAAAAACTCACCTACTCCATCTTTAGTGTTCTGTGACAGCTCATACTTCCCTTTTTTGTTGCTTAGTCGCTAAATAGTGTCCTACTCTTTTGCAACCCCAGGGACTGTAGCCCACCATGCTCCTTTGTCCCTGGGGATTCTTCAGGCTGGAATACTGGAGTGGTTTGTCATTTTCTTCTCCAGGGGATCTTCGCCCAGAGATCATACCCACGTCTCTAGCATTGGCAGGAGGATTTTTTTACTACTGAACACCAGGGAAGCCCAGATACATCCCTTTAGTCAAACTTCAAGGAGTTTATAACTGAACAAAAAAGTCATATAAAAACACATTAACACATTAAATAAGTTTGACTAATTAATATACATTGAAATACATCCCTTTAGTTGAACTTATTTCAGTGCATATTAATTGTGTATGTCTTTTATTCAGTATATATTCCTTAAAGACTGGACAGTTCCATTCAACTGGCATTAATTGGGTCCCACCATGCATTAGTTGGTACCTTGCCCTGGAGAGATTGGATAGGCAAGTAAAAGATAAGTTTTAATACAGTGTAACACATTATATAGAGTTGATTACAAATTGTTCAGAGAACTGGACTCAATTCATAGTTATAAGAGTCTTTCAAAGTGTCACAGAGATAAACATTTCACCTAGGTTCTGATGGATAAATAGGTGTTGCATTGGTATATTCTCTTATTTTTCTCCTTTTACCTGCCTTTTCCTAAACCTTTGATAGTATCACCTATCTACCTTTCCCATTTCTCAATTTTGGTAGCCTCTAGCAGCTGGCAAAAAAAAAAAAAAAAAAAATCACCCAATGGTACAGAATGATGCTATTAAAATTTAGGGTCATTAGCCTTAGCTGGTTTTGTATTCCTTCTTTGTAGAATATATTTTTCTCCTTTTTCTGCTGAGAACATGCTTTATTGGTTTCAGAACAGCTTAAATGTTAACCTTATTTATGGAAATTTCAGTGGTCTTCATGGAGCTGTAATTGCTAGCCATTATACATTATATGTAACTTCCATGGTGGTATCAATCACANTCATTAGCCTTAGCTGGTTTTGTATTCCTTCTTTGTAGAATATATTTTTCTCCTTTTTCTGCTGAGAACATGCTTTATTGGTTTCAGAACAGCTTAAATGTTAACCTTATTTATGGAAATTTCAGTGGTCTTCATGGAGCTGTAATTGCTAGCCATTATACATTATATGTAACTTCCATGGTGGTATCAATCACATTGAATTGTGATAATTTATTTACATCTCTCTTTCTCTCACTAGACAGCTCACTGAGGGTATGATTTGTTTCCTCTAGGTTATACTGCCAATATAGTAGGGACTCAGTAAAAATACATCATCTGTGGGTAATCTCATCTACTCCAAGTCTTCAGCTACCAATAGGCTCTGACACCTTGGAAACAATGACAGCATTGTGTGAATATTGGGAGAGAGAGGTGAATTTGATTAAGCAGGAACAGGGAGTGCTGGATTTTGAAAATACAGTGTATTTACCTAGGTAACATAAGGGCACAAGTACTATGGGAAGAACATCCCAAGCAGTGGAAGCCACATATACAATTTCACAGGGAAGAAACCTAGTTCAAACAGAAACTGAACTTGTATGCAGAGTACATCATGAGAAACGCTGGGCTGGAAGAAACACAAGCTGGAATCAAGATTGCCTGGAGA
>SJYA01001315.1:230903-310126 GCA_006410615.1 Neotragus moschatus | reverse complement strand
TCTTAGTTTTTTGAATGGTGAGTTTTAAGCCAACTTTTTCACTTCTCCTCTTTAGCTTTCATCAAGAGGCTCTTTCATGCCTCTTCAATTTGCCATAAGAGTGGTGTCATCTGCATACCGGAAATTATTGATATTTCTCCTGGCAATCTTGATTCCAGCTTGTGCTTCATCTAGCCTGGCATTCCACATGATGTGTTACGAAATGTTATATATCTTTAGTTGTGAAAAATCTTTTCTGCTAGTCTTTTGTTGTTGTTGTTCAGTTGCTAAGTCATGTCCAGCTCTTTGCGACCCCATGGACTGCAGCACATGAGGCCTCCCTGTCCATCACCAACTCCCATAGTTTACTCAAACTCATGTCCATTGAGTTGGTGATGGTGTGCAACCATCTCATCCTCTGTCACCTCCTTCTCTTCCTGTCCTCAGTCTTGCCCAGCATTAGGGTCTTGTCCAATTAGTTGGCTTTTCATATCAGGTAGCCAAAATATTGGAGCTTCGGCTTCAGCATCAGTCCTTCCAGTGAATATTCACGGTTGATTTCCTTTAGGATTGACTGGTTTGATCTCTTTGCCATCCAAGGGACTCTTAAGAGTCTTCTCTAGCACCACAGTTCAAAAGCATCAGTTCTTTGGTGCTTAGCCTTCTTTATCGTCCAGCTTTCATATCTGTACATGACTACTGGAAAAGCCATAGCTTTGACTATACAGACCTTTGTTGGCAAAATAATGTCTCTGGTTTTTAATATGCTGTGTAGGTTTGTCATAGCTTTTCTTCCATGGAGCAAGTATCTTTTATTTTTTCATTTGTAAAATAGATATTTTTTTTATTGAAGTATAGTTGATTTACAGTGTTACAGGTGCACAGCAAAGTGATTCAGTTATACAAATACACATATATTATTTTTGATATTATTTTCCAGCGTAGGTTATTACAAGATNTAGCTTTTCTTCCATGGAGCAAGTATCTTTTATTTTTTCATTTGTAAAATAGATATTTTTTTTATTGAAGTATAGTTGATTTACAGTGTTACAGGTGCACAGCAAAGTGATTCAGTTATACAAATACACATATATTATTTTTGATATTATTTTCCAGCGTAGGTTATTACAAGATATTGACTGTAGTTCCCTGTTTTATACAGTAAACCTTTGTTGTTTGTTGCATATCTATTTTTTTAATTGGAAATCTCTCATTCTACTCTTACTAAGTCAAACAAGTAGAATCAAAATGTCATAATGTTTTTTAGTTAGGCAAAAATTCATTTTCATAAAATATATGTATTATATGTGTGTGTGTATATATATATATATATGCAAGCTTTTCTACTACACTTGATAAAGGCTTGGGAAAGAACGTCAAAAAAAAAAAAAAGAGGAGATGGAGAGGAGATGGAGAAATTGTAGAACATAGACTAAATGAAATGGAAGCACTGAATATTAAATAGAAAAAGTGAAACAAATTAGGTAAAAGTAAAAAAATCAGCATACAGTTCAGTTGTTTTTAAACATGACTGCTCATTATAAGCATATCTGGAACTCTGGAGGAAAAAAGCAATACCTGAGCATTTGTATTTTTCAAAAAGTTTCAAGGTAATTCTGATATGCATCTGGATTTTTGAAAGTGGTAATAGGTTTTTCTATTAGATCTTAGTTTTGGTGATTTAGAGTTCTATTGTTTTTCTGTTGACCAGTCATAGTACAGTGGTATTAAGTGAGTGACAGTTAAATAATCACAATAGTAAAAGATGTTTATCAGTTTTCACAATCAATAGCCAGACAGAAAATAAAAGATAATTACAATTGCAAACCATAATGGGAACATGGATCAACTTAACAGTATAAAATAATTATATACAATTTGAGGGAGGTCAAGCAGAGTGATGTGGTAAGTGGAATTGCATACATGGACATGTTTTCATCCACCTAGGCAGTCTCTGTCTTTTGGTTGGTGCATTTAATCCATTTACACTTAAGGTAATTATTGATATGTATGATCATATTACCATTTTCTTAATTGTTTTGTGTTTATTTTCTGTAGTTCTTTTCCTTGTCTTGTGTTTCCTGCGTAAAGAAGTTCGTTTAGCATTTGTTATAAGGCTGGTTTGGTGGTGCTTAATTCTCTTTAACTTTTGCTTGTCTGAAAGCTGTTGATTTCTCCCATCAAATATGAAGGAGAGTCTTGCTGGGTGGAGTATTCTTGGTTGTAGATTATTCCCTTTCATCACTTTAAATATATCATGCCATTTCTTTCTGGCTTGTGGAGTTTCTCTTGAGAAATCAACTGATAGCAGGATGGGAGTACCCTTGTATGATACTTGTTTTCCCCTTGTTGCTTTTAATATTTTATCTCTGTCTTTAATTTTTGTCAGTGTGATTACCATGTGTCTTGGAGTGTTCCTCCCTGGGTTTCTCCTTCCTGGGACTCTCTGTGTTTCCTGGACTTGGTTGACTAATTCCTTGCCCACGTTCAGGAGGTTTTCAACTATTATCTCTTAAAAGTGTTTTCGCAGTCTTTTCTCTCTCTTTTCGTTCTGCAAATGTTGGTGCATTCAGTGTTGTCCCAGAGATCTCTTAGGCTGTCTTTACTTCTTTTCTTTCTTTTTTCTGTATTCCGTTCTGCAGCAGTGATTTCTACCATTCTGTCCTCCAGGTCATCTATGCATTCTTCTGCTCAGTTATTCTGCTATTGATCCCTTCTAGTGTGTTATTTGTCTGTGTGTGTTCTTTAGATCTTTGGTAAACATTTCTTGCATCTTCTCAATCTTTGTATTAGTTCTTTTCTGAAGATCCTGGATCATCTTCACTCTCATTATCCTGAATTGTTTTTCTGGAAATGTGTCTATCTCCACTTAATTTAGTTGTCTTTCTGGGTTTTAATCTTGTCCCTTCACCTGCGGCATAACTTTCTATTTTTTCATTGTGATTAACTTCCTGTAATATGTTTTTGTTTTACCCACTGTAAGACTCTGTTTCTTGCTTCTCCAGTCTGCCCTCTCATGGCTGAGGCTAAGAGGCTTGTGTAAGCTTCTTGAGAGAGACTGGCGATGGGAGAAACTGGGTCTTGCTCTGGTGGGCAGGGCCTACTCAATAAAGCTTTAATCCAGTTATCTGCTTGCACTCCCTTCCTGGTAGTTTTGCCTGAAGTGACCCAGCCCTGTGGTCTGTGGGCTCTATAGCAGGGTTACTGTCAGAGAGTTTACACCGAAGGGGACTTAACAGTGCCCCATCTCTGTGGTGAGCCCCTGCCGACCCACACCTCCACAGAAGGCCCTCCAACACTAGCAGGTAGTTTTGGTTCATTCTCATCTGGGGTCACTGCTCCTCTCCTCTGGGTCTTGGTGTGCACAAAATTTCGTTTGTGCCCTCCAGGACTGGAGTCTGTTTCCCCCAGACTTCTAGAAGTCCTATAATTAAATCCTACTGGCCCTCAAGTCCAGATTCCCTGGGGATTCCCAGTATCTTTGTTGGGTACCCAGGCTGGGAAGCCTGACGTGGGGTTCAGAACCTTCACACCAACTTCTTTGGTATTATTGTTCTCCAGTCTGTGAGTCACCCACCCTGCAGGTGTGGGATTTAATTTTATCATGTTGCTCTGCTCCTACTATCTCACTGTGGTTTCTTTGTCTTTGGACGTGGGGTATCTCTTTTTGATAGGTTCCAGCAAATCCCAGGGACGGGGAAGCCTGGTAGGCTGCCATCTATGGGATTGCACAGAGTTGGACACGACTAAAGTGACTTAGCAGCAGCAGCAGCATCCTCTTATCGATGGTTGCTCAGCATAGTTGCAATTTTGGTGTTCTTGCAGGAGGAGATGAGCACAAGTCCTTCTATTCCACTATCTTGAAGGGGAAGCCTCACAAGTGGTTTTTAATTTCATGGCTGTTGTCAACATCCATAGTGATTTTAGAGCCCAAGGAAATAAAGTCTGTCACTGTTTTCGTTTTCCCCATGTATTTGCCATGAAGTGATGGGACCAGATGATCTTAGTTTTTTGAATGTTGAGTTTTAAGCCAGTTTTTTCACTCTCGTCTTTCACTTTCATCAAGAGGCTCTTTAGTTCCTCTTCACTTTCTGCCATAAGGATGGTATCATCTGCATATCTGAAGTTGTTGCTATTTCTCCTAGCAATCTTGATTCCAGCTTGTGAGTCATTCAGCCTGGCATTGGGCATGATGTACTCTGCGTATAAGTTAAATAAGCTGGGCAACAGTATACAGCTGTGATGTACTCCTTTCCCAATTTGGAACCAGTCTGTTATTTCCTGTCCAGTTCTGACTGTTGCTTCTTGACCTGCACATGGGTTTGCCTGCAATGCAGGAGACCTAGGTTCGATCCCTGGGTTGGCAAGATCCCCTGGAAGAAGGCATGGCAACCCACTCTAGTATTCTTGTCTGGAGAATTCACATGGACAGAAGAGCCTGGTGGGCTACAGCCCATGGGGTCTCAAAGAGTAGGGCACGACTGCACCTAAGCATAGGTTTCTCAGGAGGCAGGTATGGTGGTCTCATAGTCCCATCTCTTTCTTAATTTTGTCTTGTTTTTTTGTGATAGACATAGTCAAAGGCTTTAGTGTAGTTAATGAAGCAGAAGTAGATGTTTTTCTGGAATTCNATGGGGTCTCAAAGAGTAGGGCACGACTGCACCTAAGCATAGGTTTCTCAGGAGGCAGGTATGGTGGTCTCATAGTCCCATCTCTTTCTTAATTTTGTCTTGTTTTTTTGTGATAGACATAGTCAAAGGCTTTAGTGTAGTTAATGAAGCAGAAGTAGATGTTTTTCTGGAATTCCCTTGCTTTTTCCGTGATCCACCAGATGTTGGCAATTTGATCTCTGGTTCCTCTGGCTTTTCTAAATCCCACTTGTACATCTGGCAGTTCTCAGTTCACATACTGTTGAAGCCTATCTTGAAAGATTTTGAGCGTGACCTTGCTAGCATGTGAAATGAGTGCAGTTTTAAGGTAGTTTGAACTTTCTTTGGCACTGCCCTTCTTTGGGATTGGAATCCCTAGTCTTTAGGTTGTCTTGGTGACGCTAGTGTTAAAGAACCTGACTGCCAGTGGAGGAGATGTAAAAGACATGAGTTTGGTCCTTGGGTCGGGAATATCCCTCAGAGAATGGCATGGCAACCCACTCCAGTAGTCCTGCCTGGAGAATCCCATGGACAGAGAGTCCTGGAGAGCTATAGTCCATGGGGTTGCACAAAGTCGAATAGGACTGAAGCAACTTTAGCATGCAGGCATGCACATAGAGAGTTGCTCTTTAAGCAGTTGTGATTTTGGTGTGCTTGTGGGGGAGGTGAGTTTAGGGCCATCCTACTCTGCCATCTCGATCCCACACCCCACCAATTCTGTAGTAGGATAATTCTCATGTCGTCTTTTATGATTATGAGAAAAGCAACCTGGTTGGAAATGTGTTACGTGGCATGTATTTAGATATTATATTAGGAAGGAAATTGTGTTTGAATAGTGATGGATCTTTCAGGTGTCATTTAACATCTGTATTATTTTTTAATTAATTTTTATTGCAGTATAGTTGCTTCACAATGTGGACTATTTTTTTTAAGTCAAACTTGACAAATGTAGTTTTAGCATTTCCTATTGCAACAGTAGGTATTCTAAGACATTTAGAAACTAAATAGAAGGATTATACCCCTCATATTTAGTTTGTGAGTTTGATGGTAGCAATTAGGAACATAATTAGTCAAAGTTAAGCATTAATAGTACAAGTACTGAGCTTAATACAGTTGCAAACAGGTATATCTTCTGATCTTATACTTTTTAATAAATCTTAATGACACGATACTTTCTTGTAGCTAGGTTTTTATTTTTCATTTTGAATATGGCATTAAAATCTGGCTGGGCATCCAAAAATAAATTATTATATGAATAACTCTATACTTCTAACATTTTTCCTTGAAGTATGATACTGGAATATTCATTTATTGGTACTGTATGGAATTTCTTTTCTCTTTGGCATGGATATATTGTGTGGATTTTTCAAGGTGTTGTGGATAATGATTTTTTAAGGCTGTTGTTAACTTTGTTTATATTACCTTGCTCCCATAATATTCAGTTCTTGCAGAATTTTCAGTATTTGGTAATGCAGTCTGTTTATGTCAGTATACTTAATTGTGGCTAATTTGTAGATAGAGGTGTCATTTTTGGAAGCTAAAGACAATTCTTTTTTATATTTTTGCAGAATGCTGATCCCACTGTATTGCTTAACTTACTTGTATTCTGTGAAACTTTTTAAAGAAAAGTTTTGTGGAAATGGATAATGCAGGTATATGTAAAGTACAGCTAAAGTAGTTTTGCGTAATTTCTTTGGAAACATTTCTACCTGCTATATTTTACCTGCATTTTCCAAGAATCATCTCCCTTTCCTACGAGTTCTTATTAGCTGCATATCACTTTACCATGCCTTTGGCAGTTAATCATGTTCCTATTTTTTGATATTTTGAACGTTGTATCAAGATACTTGGTCTCTTTCTTTTTTAATTTTATTCATCTCAGTTTTTCAATTAAGGTAAAATTGACATATACTATTAGTCCCAGGTATATAATATAATGATTCACTATTTGTATATATTGTGAAATTATCGACACAGTAAGTCTAGTTAACATCCATCACCATACGTAGTTACAAAAAAACTGTTTTCTTGTGATGAGAACTATTAAGATACACTCTCTTAGCAGCATTCAAATATGTAAAGCAGTTATTATTAACTGTAGTTGCTATGTGTGTATTACATCTCCAGGCCTTACTTATTTTGTAACTGGAAATTGGTAACTTTTGACCTTTACCCACTTCTCCTCATGCCCCACACCCCATTTCTAGCAATCCATAGTCTCTTCCATCTACAAGCTCAGTTTTTTTTTCCTTTTGGTTTCTTTTGTTGTCATTTTACTCTTCAGTTCATACACTCAGTTGTGTCCGACTCTTTGCGACCCCACAGACCGCAGCACGCCAGGCCTCTCTGCCCATCACCAACTTCCGGAGTCCACCCAAACCCATGTCCGTTGAGTCAGTGATGCCATCCAACCAATCTCATCCTCTGTCTTCCCCTTCTCCTCCAGCCCTCAATCTTTCCCAGCATCAGGGTCTTTTAAAATGAGTCAGCCCTTCGCATCAGGTGGCCAAAGTACTGGAGCTTCAGCTTTAGCATCATTCCTTCCAGTGAATACCCAGGACTGATCTCCTTTAGGATGGACTGATTTGATCTCCTTGCAGTCCAAGGGATTCTCAAAGAGTCTTCTCCAACACCGCAGTTTAAAAGCATCAATTCTTCGGCGCTCAGCTTTCCTTTATAGTCCAACTCTCATATCCATACATGACTACTGGAAAAACCATGGTCTTGACTAGACAGACCTTTGTTGACAAAGTAATGTCTCTGCTTTTGAATATGCTGTCTAGGTTGGTCATAACTTTCCTTCCAAGGAGTAAGCATCTTTTAATTTCATGGCTGCAGTCACCATCTGCAGTGATTTTGGATCCCAAAAAAGTAAAGTCTGACACTGTTTCCCCATCTATTTGCCTCTTCATTTAGTTTCAACTAGATTGTAAGCATCTAGAGAGAAGGGATAATATTTTATAAATTATTACTGTATTTCCTATGCTATTTAAACAGTGTCTGGTGTTTCTTGAATATGTTTTTTACCTCATAGAAATAGTAACTTAATGTTACTCTATTCATCTACTCACAAAGAAAAACAAAGTTTTGATTATTTCTCCTACTGTTTTAAGCATACTTTTCTAATAGGTAAATTCTCATAAATAATAGATCTGAAATAAATTAGCTTCATTCCAGGGAATCAGGCTGTGAGGAATAATATTTTGATTAAATAGAGACCATACAACCTTAAAGGGGTTTCCCTCATAGCTCAATCAGTAAAGAATCCACTTGCAATGCAGGAGACCTGGGTTTAATTCCTGGGTCAGGAAGATCCCCTGGAGAAGGAAATGGTAACTCACTCCAGTATTCTTTCCTGGAAGATCCCATGGACAGAGGAGCCTGGAGAGCTACATGAAGTTGCAAGAGTCAGACAAGACTTAGCAACTAAACCACCATACAACTTTAAGCATCTACTATATGCCTTTCAACTACTCATCTTTGTGCTGAACATCACTGCTATGATTTTGGCAAAAAAAATGAGCTTATACAACAGTTTGTTGGTGACAGGTTTTAAAAAAAAACATTTCCATAGTCTGATCCAACTAGTATCATTAATTGGTTGGCCAAAAATGTGGTGAAAAAGCATTCAGTGTTCAAATTAATCAGAGGAAACTGGAATTAACTAAAATTAAACAGGACCCTTTATTGTAAGATTTCTCAGACTAGTATATGTTTTGCAGGTTTTTTGAATGAGGGGAATTAGGTTTAATCTGGATAATTTATTTAGCATAATCTTGACACAAAGTAGTTTTTCCCAAGTGGTGTTTATTACAGCTGCTCTTACTGTAACTCCTGGATTTCTTGATGACTAAATGGATGATGGTATCATTCACTGAGTTTTGAAATAACCAAATATGTTTGTAAGGGAAATAGTTCTTTTGGGGACATGTTGAATGTTTTTTTATTTTCCTGGACATTTTATTTTTTACTGAAGTATATAAGTGTGTGTGTATATATATATTATATTATATTATATTATATTATATTTGGAGAAGGAAATGGCAACCCACTCCAGTATTCTTGCTTGGAGAATCCCATGGACGGAGGAGCCTGGTGGGCTACAGTCCACGAGGTTGCAAAGAGTTGGACATGACCGAGTGACTTCATTTATTATATATATTTCACATTCTTTTCCATTATGATTTCTTACAAGGTTATTGATTATAGTTCCCTGTGCTATAAGTAGAGCCTTGTTGTTTATTTTATATATAGTAGTTTGTATCTGCTAATCCCAAACTTTTTAATTTATTCCTTGTCCCCTTTGATAACCATAAATTTGTTTTCTATATCCATGAGTCTGTTTCTGTGTTATAAATAACTTCATTTATATCATTTTTTAGATTCCACATATAAGTGACATGATGTTTATCTGTCTGTTTCTGAGTTAACTTCACTTAGTATGATAATCTCTTAAGTGCACCCATATTGCTGCAAATGACGTTATTTCATTCTTTTTTACAGTCGAGTAGTATTCCATTGTATATATTTACCACACCATTTTTACCCATTCATCTGTCAATGGACACAGATTGCTGCCATGTCTTGACTATTGTCAGTCATGCTCCTGTGAACATAGGAGTGCATATATCTTTTGAATTACAGTTTTGTCTGCATACATGCCCTGGAGTGGGACTGCTGGATCATATGGCAACTCTGTTTTCTGTTTTTTGTTTTAAGAAACCTCCATACTGTTTGCATAGTGGCTGCACCAGTTTACATTCCAGCCAACAGTATAGGAGGATTCTGTTTTCTCCACACTCACTGCAGCATTTATTATTTGTAGACTCTTTAATTCTGACTGCATAAGGTGATGATCTCCCTTTGTGGTGGCCCAAAAGTTCATTCAGGTTTCTCTGCAAGAGGTTACAAAAAATCCAAATGAATTTTTGGGCCAACACAGAGTTTTGATTTCCATTTCTCTAATGAAGTTGAGCGTCTTTTCATGTGCCTCTTGGATATCTGTCAAGACATGCTAGTTTTAAATGTCTTTGGAACTTCCAAATTGAGGGGGGTGTCTAAAAGGCAATTAAATGTATAGACCTGGAACTTAATAGATAATGTACATCCGGATCCTGATGTTTTAACTCACATGTTAGATATACTACATAAATGGTACATATTTTGATTGTGACAATGGTGAAGATGATTGAAAAGACCAATTGTCAAAGAGAATCAATAAGATATGGGTTTTCTGCTTTCTTTTTCCCCCAGAAAATTATTAGAGAAGTGCATAGAAGGAATACTAAGACAAACCAAAACAAAATACTAAGATAGTTTTTCTGTATTTATTGTTTATTTGTAAATATATTTCCTTTTGGAGAAGGAAATAGCAACCCATTCCAGTATTCTTGCCTGGAGAATCCCACGGACAGAGGAGCCTGGCAGGCTACGGTCCATGGGGTCGCAATTGTCAGACACAACTTAGCAACTAAACCACATACTTACTTTGGAATTCCAAAAAGGACTTGAAGTATATTATTTGTTATTTAAATTGAACTAAACCTTCTTTTTTACCTTATGTGTAATTTCATATAAGGATGTCTACCTAGTAGTACAGAAATGGTTATAAACATGACTATGATTTGATCATGGTTATCACAATGGAAACAGAGTTTCTGCAGGTATGCCAAGAGGTCAGCAAATTTTGTAATATTTTTGGGTGAGGGTGTTGGTGAACTGATATTTGTTTTGTGAAATAGCATTTTAAAAAAATGCTTAAAAGGAATAAATGTAAAAAGAAACCTTCCCAAAGCCAATACTCCTTTAACCCAAGCATATTCTCATATGCTACAGATTTAATAATTAGAATAGCTGTCAAGTGTATTGTTAATAGAATGGACACTTTCATATTGTATTCTGTTTAATTTTCTCATTTTAAATCTACCTAGTTTTCCTAACAGATTTTTTTTATTATGTACTGTACAGTTTAGTGATAGCAGTTTATTAAGCTATTAGTGTTTTAATTAACTCAGTAATGAATTATAAATAAGGAGAATTTAAATTGCTTATGGAAAACATGATTTCACAGCCAATTTTAATAGCTTATGAGTTATATGTTTAACCCCTAAGGTTGTGGTGCTTTGAGTAGTTTTATTTTTTGTGATCTGATTGTTTGTGGTCCACTGTGATGTAAACTGCCAAGTGATCCAGTGCCCAGAGGTTAATAGACATCTCTTGATCTCCTAGGTCATCTTACTTCCAGAGCTAAGGAGTTTCTGGGAAGGGATCAGAGGAGGTCCTAAATCTCTTAAGTAGTCCTGGATATAGAGTGGCCCAGGTGGACCAGAACTATCCTCAACTGAGAATAGCTTCTTTCTGTTAAGCCACTTTAGCATCTTTGGAAATACTTAAAAGTTTTGAGATTCAGGGAATATTTTTGACTTATAGCTCTGGTTCAGTTTGTAATTTTTACTTTTTATTGTATTGGAAGCTTCTATTTCTATATTTTTATTGTTTTAGAGTCTCTAGAAATAGAAATGGTTGGTGTTTAAGAGAACAACTAATTTTTAATGCTTCTAGAAAAGTGAGCATTTAAGTGTTCAGTTCAGTTGCTCAGTCGTGTCTGACTGTTTGTGACCCCATGAATCACAGNTCTTCACATCAGGTGGCCAAAGTATTGAAGCTTCAGCTTCAGCATCAGTCCTTCCAATGAATATTCAGGGTTGATTTCCTTTAGGATTGACTGGTTTGATCTCCTTGCAGCCCAAGGGACTCTCAAGAATCTTCTCCAGCATCACAGTTCAAAAGCATCAATTCTTTAGCACTTAGCCTTCTTTATGGTCCAACTCTCACATCCATACGTGACTACTGGAAAAATCATAGCTTTGACTATACGGACCTTTGTCGGCAAAGTAACATCTCTGCTTTTTAATATGCTGTCTAGGTTTGTCATAACATTTCTTCCAAGGAGCAAGTGTATTTTCATTTCATGTGAGCAGTCACCATCTGCTTTGATCATCATATGTGAACATGTGATGTTAATTAGCAAGATCTCAGGGGAACCTGATGGCTGAGATCCTTAAGATGTCATACGTTTTCTTTCAAGTGATTCTTCATCAACCTGTTGCTTTTTCCTTTTCAATTAATTGTTAATTAAATATTCGGGAGCTTAAAAGATTGTATCCTTTTGATTGCCAGTATACTGCCAAACATTAGGATATGTGTGTTTTCCATCACCTTGGTTGTGCTTGACTCTTCGCGACTCTGTGGACTGTAACCCACCAGGCTCCTCTATCTGTGGGATTCTCCAGGCAACAATACTGGAGTGGATTGCCATGCCCTCCTCCAGGGGATCTTCCCAACCCAGAGATCAAACCCGAATCTCCTAAGTCTCTTGCATTGACAGGTGGATTCTTTACCACTGCACCACCTCAGAAGCCCAAACATTAGGATAAGTTTAAATATTTCCAGTAACCATATTCTCAAGTCTACAATAAAAGATTGAGAGTAACTGTGATAGTTTCATCAGTTACTAATGATGTTTTTTTCCCCGTTCTGAAGTGACATTCTTGATAGACATTTTTTTTCTATTACTTCATGTCATATTACAAATATGCCAATATATAACTCCACCACTGAGAGAATTCTGTGGCTATTCACAATGTATGGGAAGCATAAATCCTTAATTTAATAAGAACAGCCTAGAAATAGTAAAAAAANCCCGTTCTGAAGTGACATTCTTGATAGACATTTTTTTTCTATTACTTCATGTCATATTACAAATATGCCAATATATAACTCCACCACTGAGAGAATTCTGTGGCTATTCACAATGTATGGGAAGCATAAATCCTTAATTTAATAAGAACAGCCTAGAAATAGTAAAAAAATAATTGTCAAAATTCATGTTTGATCTGAAATATAGTGAAAAGTGTATTCCTTGGATTCTAAAATCATTGCCAGTCCTTTATTGAAGTACATGTATCTTTGTATGTCATTCACCTGATTTAAGAATTTTGCTCAGTTCTGTGGCCAGTCACAATCAGGAATAAGTGTTAAATATAGCACTGAACTTTGGCACTTGTGGGAAACTAAGATAGCACATCTGTCATCATCAGTGAAAGGTCAAGATTCTGTTTATTATTGTAGATCTGTGATCACCATGCCATTTTGCTTGTTAACTCTTTAAGAGAATTTTGAAAAACTGNTGCTCAGTTCTGTGGCCAGTCACAATCAGGAATAAATGTTAAATATAGCATGAACTTTGGCACATGTGGGAAACTAAGATAGCACATCTGTCATCATCAGTGAAAGGTCAAGATTCTGTTTATTACTGTAGATCTGTGATCACCATGCCATTTTGCTTGTTAACTCTTTAAGAGAATTTTGAAAAACTATGCACCTCTTGCTCTTCTTAACTTGGTATATAAAAACTTTCATCATAAGTTTGAATAGTTGCAAGAAATGCAGTGCCTAGACTAAATTCTGGTATTGGACTTTTAGAAACAATTTGATAATATAGATAAATAATAAAAGTCATTAATTTTGCTAGACATAATGTTCAGACTTTTTGCACATTTAATGATAGATAAAAATACATATTTCTAAAAACAAATTGGTCTTGGGTAATAATTTTACTTAAAAGACAAAGCTATAGGAAAATATGAAATGTTATATAAAATAATGTGGTTAACTGTTATAGGAATATTTTATAAACTTAATAAAATTGTAATGTCTAATTAAATGTTAGAGCTTTATTTTGAACAGAATCATATTTAAAATTTTAATCTGTAGGTTTTATGCATTATATTAATAAGTACTTAATAGTTTGGGAAAAATCTTAGGTGGGGCGCCTAACTAGACAGAACTGGAGTTAGGCACAACTCCTCAAAAGAAGTAGCTTGAGAACCCGACATTTAATTTTACCCCTTAATTTCCCCAAAGTCTTATTGATATTGAAGGGTTGTTGCTGAACCACGAAAGATGCCAGGATTCTTAGCCTCCAGAGGAGAATTCAGTCTGGGGCCAGAGACGAGGCTTGATCACTCAAAGCTTTTATGTAATAAAGTTTTATTAAAGTATAAAAGAGATAGAGAAAGCTTCTGACATAGACATCAGAAGGGGGCAGAAAGAATACCCCCTCACTAGTGTTAGCAATGGAGTTGTATACCTTCTAATTAGTTATTACAATGAATGAAAAGAGTGTCTGGAGGTTGTAAAGACCTTATTAGACTCACTCCCATCATTTACATTTTAAGATTACAGGATTAGTCAGAAGGTTTTTTCTAGAAACTGTCCTCAAGCAGGGTACATCATTGTTATATAATCCTAAGGAATGTAGAGGAAAAAAACGTTTGTCCCTTCCTCCTCCTTGAGAATTCCAGACCCCTCTCTCCCTTGGGACCCCCAGATTTCTTATCAACCTGGCTAGGAATTGACTTTCTCAATATGAGAATATTATAGCTTATGCTGTTTGAAAGCATATTTCTCACTTTCAGTTCAGTTCAGTCGCTAAGTTGTGTCCAACTCTTCGCAACCCATGGACTGCAGTATGTCTGGCTTCCTGTCCATCACCAACTCCCGGAGTTTACTCAAACTCATGTGCATCAAGTTAGTGATGCCATCCAACCATCTAATCCTCTGTCATCCCCTTCTCCTCCTGCCTTCAGTCTTTCCCAGCATCAGGATCTTTTCCAGTGAGTCAGTTCTTCGCATCAGGCGGCTAAAGTATTGGAGTTTCAACTTTAACATCAGTCCTTCCAATGAATATTCAGGACTTGATTTCCTTTAGGATTGACTGGTTGGATCTCCTTGCCATCCAAGAGACTCTCAAGAGTCTTTTTCAACACCACAGTTCAAAACATCAATTCTTCGGCACTCAGCTTTCTTTATACTCCAACTCTCACATCCATACTTGACTACTGGAAAAACCATAGCTTTGACTAGACAGGCCTTTGTTGGCAAAGTAATGTCTCTGCTTTTTAATATGCTGTCTAGGTTGGTCATAGCTTTTCTTCCAAGGAACAAGCGTCTTTTAATTTCACGGCTACAGTCACCATCTGCAGTGATTCTGGAGCCCCCCAAAATAAAGTCTGTCACTTTTTCCATTGATTCGCCATCTGTTTGCCATGAAGTGATGGGACTGGTTGCCATGATCTTTGTCTTCTCAATGTGGAGTTTTAAGCCAACTTTTTCACGCTTCTCTTTCACTTTCTTAAAGAGGCTCTTGAGTTTTTCTTCACTTTCTGCCATAAGGGTGTCATCTGCGTATCTGAGGTTATTGATATTTCTNTCTGCTTTTTAATATGCTGTCTAGGTTGGTCATAGCTTTTCTTCCAAGGAACAAGCGTCTTTTAATTTCACGGCTACAGTCACCATCTGCAGTGATTCTGGAGCCCCCCAAAATAAAGTCTGTCACTTTTTCCATTGATTCGCCATCTGTTTGCCATGAAGTGATGGGACTGGTTGCCATGATCTTTGTCTTCTCAATGTGGAGTTTTAAGCCAACTTTTTCACGCTTCTCTTTCACTTTCTTAAAGAGGCTCTTGAGTTTTTCTTCACTTTCTGCCATAAGGGTGTCATCTGCGTATCTGAGGTTATTGATATTTCTCCCAGCAGTCTTGATTCCAGCTTGTGTTTCATCCAGCCTGGCATTTTGCATGATGTATTCTGCATATAAGTTAAATAACCAGGGTGACAATATACAGTGTTGATGTACTCCTTCCCCAACTTGGAACCAGTCTGTTGTTTCATGTCCATTTCTAACTGTTGTTTCTTGATCTGCATACAGATTTCTCAGGAGACAGGTCAGGTGGTCTAGTATTCCAGTCTCTTGAAGAATTTTCCACAGTTTCTTGTGATCCACACAGTCAACTGCTTTGGTGTAGTCAATAAAGCAGAACTAGATGTTTTTCTGGAACTTTCTTGCTTTTTTGATGATCCAACGGATGTTGGTAATTTGATCTCTGGTTCCTCTCCCTTTTCTAAATCTAGCTTGATTATCTAGAAGTTCATGGTCACGTACTTTAGAAGCCTGGCTTGGAGAATTTTGAGCATTCCTTTGCTAGCATGTGAGATGAGTGCAATTGTGTGGTAGTTTGAGCATTCTTTGGCATTGCCTTTCTTTGGGATTGGAAGGAAAACTGACCTTTTCCAGTCCTGTGGCCACTGCTGACTTTTCCAAATTTCCTGGCATATTGAGTGCAGCACTTTCACAGCATCATCTTTTAGAATTTGAAATAGCTCAACTGGAATTCCATCACTTCTGCTAGCTTTATTCTCAGTGATGCTTCCTAAGGCCCACTTGACTTCACATTCCAGGATGTCTGACTCTAGGTGAGTGATCACACCATTGTGGTTATCTGGGTCATGAAAATCTTTTTTGTACAGTTCTTCTGTGTATTCTTGCCACATCTTCTTAATATCTTCTGCTTCTGTTAAGTCCATATCATTTCTGTCCTTTATTGTGCCCATCTTTGCATGCAATGTTCCCTTGGTATCTCTAATTTTCTTGAAGATATCTCTAGTCTTTCCCATTCTGTTGTTTTCCTCTATTTCTTTGCACTGATCACTGAGGAAGGCTTTCTTATCTCTCCTTGTTATTCTTTGGAACTTTGCATTCATATGGATATATCTTTCATTTTCTCCTTTGCCTTTCACTTCTCTTCTTTTCATAGCTATTTATAAGGCCTCCTCAGACAACCATTTTGCCTTTTTGCATTTATTTTTTCTTGGGGATGGTCTTGATCACTGCCTCCTGTACGATGTCACGAATTCCGTCCATAGTTCTTCAGGCACTCTGTCTATCAGATCTAATCCCTTGAATCTATTTCTCACTTCAACTATATAATTGNATAAGGCCTCCTCAGACAACCATTTTGCCTTTTTGCATTTATTTTTTCTTGGGGATGGTCTTGATCACTGCCTCCTGTACGATGTCACGAATTCCGTCCATAGTTCTTCAGGCACTCTGTCTATCAGATCTAATCCCTTGAATCTATTTCTCACTTCAACTATATAATTGTAAGAGATTTGATTTAGGTCATACCTGAATGATCTAGTGGTTTTCCCTACTTTCTTCAATTTAAGTCTGAATTTTGTAATAAGGAGTTCATGATCTGAGCCATAGTGAGCTCCTGGTCTTGTTTTTCTGATTGTATAGAGCTTTTCCACATTTGGCTGCAAAGAATGTAATCAGTCTGATTTCTGAGTTGACTATCTGGTGATGTCCATGTATAGAGTCTTCTCTTATGTTGTTGGAAGAGGGTGTTTATATGACCTTGTGTTTTCTTTCAAAACTCTGTTAGCCTTTGCCCTGCTTCATTTTGTACTCCAAGGCCAAATCTGCTTGTTACTCTATGTATCTCTTGACTTTGTACTTTTACATTCCAGTCCCCTATAATGAAAAAGACATTTTTGGGTGTTAGTTCTAGAAAGCCTTGTAGTTCTTCATAGAACCGTTGAACCTCAGCTTTTTCAGCATTACTATTTGGGGCATAAATTGGATTACTGTGACATTGAATGGTTTTTCTTGGTATTGAACAGAGATCTTTCTGTTGTTTTTGAGATTGCACCCAAGGACTGCGTTTTGGACTCTCTTGTTGACTATGAGGGCTACTTCATTTCTTCTATGGCATTCTTGCCCACAGGAGTAGATATAGTGGTCATCTGAGTTAAAGTCACCATTTCAGTCCATTTTAGTTCATTTCTCACTTATACTTGACTTAAAGGTAATGTGACATTTCCAGTAATAGAATGAATTTGAATTTTTAGAGGGGGATAGTCTAAATGCAAGGGAAAATGGCCATTATTTGGTTTATAAAGTCGGATTGGAGGATCAGTTTCTTATCTCCAGCAGTGGCAACCTCCCCTGGAAAATTCTTTGGAAAAGTTGAAGCCAAGTCTGGCCTCTGTACCCTGACACCAAGTTAAATCTCAGAGACAAGAGTTTTGAGTGAAGTAGGAAAGAACTGCTCTATTACTTTGTGGGGGGCCACAGTGGTCTAATGCCCTCAAAACTGTGTTTCCCAAACTGGAGGGGTTAGCGAGTTTTATGGTGATAGTTTAGAGAGGGTATGACCAGCTCATGGACAATCTTCTGATTAGTTGTTGGTGAGGTAAGTGGGGAGTAAGCATCATCAATCTTCTGGTTCCAACCAGTCTGGGGTGTTTGTGCTTGTGGGCAGCACACTGTTGTTAACTGTTAATTTCTCCCATCTGGGATGGGGGGGGGGCGGTTTCAGTATCTGCAAATCAGCTCAAAGATCTTGTGTGTATCCCTTGATAAGGAACCAGGACCCTGCCCGGAGGCTGCGCTGTTGTTTCTTGCCTGTTGCTCCCTTGTCTCACATCCACTCCCTTCCCTAATTAGCAACTGCTTGCGTCTGTGTGGTGGAACTCAGGGAAGGTCACAGAGGCTGAAAGAAGCATATTTCCTGTAATAAAAGAAGTGGGGGGGACACAGAAAGGCTTTATACCCAGGAGCCCCACAGGGTCTTGTGTGGTATCAAAGTGACCTCACATCAAAGACATTTGCTTGAACTTTATTTGGCAGTACACCAAGTCTGCCTATGTGGCTTCTGTTTTTCTATTGATGTCTTCTTTCTCTGAAAAGGGAGGAGGGAAGACTACCTAGGGACAATATCTGTACATAGCAAATTTTTTTAGCTTAATAAAGTTCTCTTCTTATGATTTGCTGCACATGCGTATGAACCTGTTTTCTTCAGTATGAGAAAAGGAAGTGGCACTAACTGGGTGAATAGTTTGACCACTAGTTTTAAGTTTATGCAAACTCCTCTGCAAGAATACAGACTTCCAAAGGAAAGACTTCTGGATAAAGGCCCAGAGTGTAGGCTGTGGGATTTAGTTTATTAGCCATTTGAAAGGAACCTGAAAGCAGAGCTTCATCTAAGAAGCTCTTGCTATCCAAAATGCTGTTTATCAGAGAAAAGAGAATGAAGGAATTAGGATAAACTTTAGTTGGTTTATAGCAACAACAGCCTGATTAATGAAAGTTGTTACATTCATGTCGAGATTCCTTTAAGATTTTGGACATGGGATCATGAGCCTGAGTGGGTAAGGTTCATGTAAATATTAGGACAAATCTTAATGGTCTGAGGAAAGTGTTATATGTGGGAAAGTAATTGAATTCTTCTGTATCCTTGTTTTCATCACTGTTTCTTGTCCTTAGTGCCTTTGACTTCTTGCAGGGAAAGAAGAGGCGTTATTCTTGGGCACTTCCATCATTAAGTGTCTCTAGGGCACTTCCATCATTAAGTGTCTCTATTATTTCCGCTCTTGAATGCCATTGCATAGTCAGTTTATATTGGCCTTCGATGTAACTCTCATTCCATAGACATCAAGTAACCGAGGGATTTTTGTCCTTCCATTGCCAATAAAATGTTTGATAGGATATATGCATTTTCCCATAACAGTGAGAACAAAAGCGCTTCCCCACACTTCCCTTCATTGCTTTTATTTGTAATTTTGGAAGGAAACCTGAGATATCAGCTTAGATGTGAGACTAAGCAATAATTCTGTTTAATAGAATTTGCTAATTCAAACAGATGAATCAGATGGATACTTGGCAAGCAATTGGTACTAATGCAGTTGTTTTTTGTGTATAGGAATCTACCATTCTATAACCGTTTCTCCATGTTTATTCTCATTTTAGCCTTCTGCTCCTTATCTCAGGGTATTTTATAATTTTCCTCATTTTATGTCATGTTTAAATAATTTTAGATTACCCTGTAAGATATGTTTGATGTCTTTGCTCCAGCTTTCTTAGTAAAGGGGAGTTTAGAAGAAGCAAATATCATGTAAGGAAATGAACACAAGGTGGGTAAGATTGCCTTTTTTCTGTGCAGAGTTAAATTGTCGACTTTCTTGTACCTTTTCTTTTCACCATCTAGTGTCTTGGAATAATGATAGTACAGACAGAGAAAGACCTGGATTTGTCAGCAGCTTTGGTTCCTTAATTTTTCATATCACAGAAAACCTTAAACACATATTCTATGATTTTCTTAAACCTAACCATTTTGTTGGATCAGCCAACTTGAACAAACTTTTTGGCTGACTTAATAATATTTAATCGCTTTTACAGATGTAAACCTTAACCACTTGTCTTTTATCTAAGTTTTTATTCTTGATTGAAATTTTAAAAATAAATACTGTTATACTCTTTGTAAGTATCCTATTTAAAAACTTAAATATTTTAAAAGATATTTAAAAACTGTTATCTTTTTCTCTTTATGTCTTCTCCACTACATCCTTTCAAAACTTTTCCTTTTGAGATTTCCTTTTAAAACATTGAGTCATCTTTGCTGTCCTTTTAAGATTCTTTAAAAATCTATGATCACTTTAAATCTTATTAATTGACTGAAAATATGTAGGAATTTTGATATAATGACTGCCAGGTTTTGATCTGAGAAAGAGCACACTCCTTCCTCTCAAATTATTGTAAAAAAAATTGTTTTCTATGGCTTTCACTTCTAGAGATAGTAGATATCCTTGCTGTTTCCTTATTTGACATTTTGCAATAAATGAGAATGTCCTTTCCCACGGAGTTAAGAATTGAACTTTCTTTTTCATTGACTGAGCATTCATCATAGGATATGTTTGTCTTGTTCCTATAAGTGATAGATAGTTATATATAAGGCCAAACAAAGTTTGTATATTTCCATAATAATAGAGAATAGATAATTGACATTTTATGAAATGACTAAATCAGCATCCTTTATGGGAATGGCACCAGCCGTATGAAGAGAGCTGCTGGTTCAGATTAGTTGGCGTGGCCAGTGTAGAAGAACCTGTCATATTCTTAAAAATATTTACGATGAATTTGTAATGATCACGATATTATGAGTTTGTACTGATGCATTGGACAAAAGGAAAAGTAGTCCATTGTTACACTTGATGAAACATTCTTAAAAATGATTGACTGTGGTAAGAATACATCCTTGTAACATTAATAATAATCAACATTTTTCACCTTAGGAAACAGAAGGGTCATTTTTCTATCAGTCATTCAAAGTGGAAGATGTTATTTCCAGCTTAGGAACAAAGATAGTATGTTTATATGATGGCAGACTTTACATTTATATAAGAGGGGAAAATGAGGTCATTGACTTGTCGGAAAAACTAAGGACTTGCTTAAAAAAAAAAAAANTGTCATTCTAGATCAAATCTTCTTTATTGTGAGTTACTGAAACTAGAAAAGTTGATTGCCTGATCTAGAGTTTTATGCTCTGACTAAAACTTCTCTTTCTGTCCAATACCATTCTAGAATATGGAGCCAAAAAGGTATGATATGGTTTACTCATTAAATGATTATGTACTTCTGTTACATAAACTGGTGTCCTAAACTGTGAGATCAACATATGTAACTTTATTGTATTTTCATTCATTACAGTATAATATTTAAGTAACTCCTTTGAAATCAGAGGACTAACTACAAGAAAAATGGAAAATGTATAGAGGCTAGAAAAGTAATGCAATTAATAATAAAATATTATTAATGCAAAGGACATGGAAGAAAACCAAATTTATTAATATACTTGAACAAATTATTAAAACATGGTTTTTATGCTATAGTTCTACTACTTTAAAGATTTGTTTCCTGGCAAAGAGAGAGTCAAGCCAAGAGGAATGTCACAAAAAAGGAACATTAGTTCCCAGTTCAGTTCTGTCCAGTCTCTCAGTCGTGTCTGACCCCGTGACCCATGGACTGCAGCACGCCAGGCTTCCCTGTCCATCTGCAACTCCCGGAGTTTACTCTAACCCATGTCCATTGAGTCAGTGATGCCATCCAACCATCTCATCCTGTGTCATCCCCTTCTCCCCTCACCTTCAATCTTTCCTAGCATCAAGGTCTTTTCCAGTGAGTCAGTTCTTCGCATCAGGTGGCCGAAGAATTGGAGCTTCAGCATCTGTCCTTCCATTGAATATTCAGGACTGAGAATTCTTTTCTTTGTACTGTCTCGTCCACTCTATTTCTCCCTCTCATAAGTCTCAGACCTTCTTGTTAGGCAGTTGATTTACTTCCTCAATCCTCAACTCCCCAACCTTCATCATTAGCCCATGGCTTTTCTATTTCATCATGACATATGTTGAGCTATTTTTGTTTAGATTGGCCGCAGACCTCTTTCCTGTGAATAAGAAACCCTGATTGCACATAACCTGGTCACCTGGGCTCTACCTCATCTCCTCTCTTGCTGGTCAGCCGGCTGTAGATGCAAATAGTGTATAATACAGGTTAGCCCTTTATATTAGTGTTTAGAAGGAGTTTACATCTCACTGTAAAGTGGAAGGGGACTGCTCTAAATGTCTCAAAATCAGGGTCTTTGTCCTGCTTCTACTACTAAGTAGCTGTCCAAGCTTGAAAAAAATCATTCTTCTGCTCAAAGAGAAATGTATTTATTTTTTCACTTCACTTTTCTCTTAAAGAGGTGAAATAAAATCATTTCTTGAAAAAAGTCAGAATGTTGGAAAATTGCAAAGACTAATTACCTGTACCCATTGTTTGATTTTTTAAAAAAATTAAGGATAATATTGAAGTCCCATTTGGCCTCCAACCTACTCCCATTTCCCTTACCCCTTCCTGAAGGCAGTTATTGACCTGAAATAAAATTTCTTAAAATATCCATCATACAGCATTAGATGAGATGAAAAGTAAGTTATAATGAGGTGAAATGAAGTCATTCAGTCGTGTCCAACTCTTTATGACCCCATGTACTGTAGCCTANAAATTAAGGATAATATTGAAGTCCCATTTGGCCTCCAACCTACTCCCATTTCCCTTACCCCTTCCTGAAGGCAGTTATTGACCTGAAATAAAATTTCTTAAAATATCCATCATACAGCATTAGATGAGATGAAAAGTAAGTTATAATGAGGTGAAATGAAGTCATTCAGTCGTGTCCAACTCTTTATGACCCCATGTACTGTAGCCTACCAGGCTCTTCCGTCCATGGAATTTTCCAGGCAAGAGTACTAGAGTGGGTTGCCATTTCCTTCTCCAGATATAATGAGGTAGTTGTTATTATTTCTAAACTAAGCTGCAAAGAAAAGAATTCTTTATTCCTCAAATGTATGGTCCATTTTTCTGCCCAAATACTCCTCTTTTCTCACATAGTATCTTAGAATATTAGTACACTGTATCTGTTTTTTTTTTTTTTTTTTTCAAAGAGTACTGCCAGTGCTTTGTTTTGGAATTCTAAAAATCGAGTTATAGTAGCTATCAAGGTACCACCATTTGGACGAATATTACCTATTTTAGTAGTCACTTTTGCTTTCTGGAAACTATAGCCACTTCTGCTAAATAATGTGCATTGATGACTGGGTCACAGAGTGACAGCAGAGCTGTTCAGCTTGTATGTGGCTAGTCCTCTTGTATTTTCCTGGCATCAAGCAGTGTCATGTCTTTCATAAAATAAATAGGAATCAATGATAAAGATGGAGTGGGCATCTGAATTTTACTTTTTAGTATACATACTGTTTGTTTCAGGGTTGTATTGCTGTGTCACAAATTAGTACAAACTTAGCTGATTAAGACAGTATCCATTTATTAGCTCACAGTCCTGAAGGTCAGATTTCTGGCATGGTGTGATTGGGTCTATGTCTAGGGTATCAGAAAGCCTAAATCGTGGGATTGGCCAGACTGAGTACTCCTCCAGGGACCTACAGAAAAATCTGCTCCCAAGGTGACTCTTGGCAGAATTCAGGTCCTTGCGATTGTAAAACTGAGGTCCCTGTTTCTGTGCTGGCTGTCAGATGGAGACTGCTCTCAGCTGCTGGACGTAAGTGTTATTCCTTGCCACTTGGTGTCCTCTAAATTCACAGTAGTGCTTGGAATCCTTCTCACTCCTTGAGCCTCTGACTTCCCCTTCTTTGAGCAGCTGGAGACATTCTCTAAGTAAATCTTAAGAGTATGGACCCACCCAGATAACCTTCCTATCTGCAGGTCAGCCGNGTGTTATTCCTTGCCACTTGGTGTCCTCTAAATTCACAGTAGTGCTTGGAATCCTTCTCACTCCTTGAGCCTCTGACTTCCCCTTCTTTGAGCAGCTGGAGACATTCTCTAAGTAAATCTTAAGAGTATGGACCCACCCAGATAACCTTCCTATCTGCAGGTCAGCCGAACTTTCCAGTGTCATTTACCTAGAGTACAGTCCATGCACAGTCCTAGGGCTGATTCAGGATGTGAACATCAGGGAGGTGGGAAATCTTGGGACCATCTTAGAAATCTGTCTGCCATACTAATTTTCACTCCTCAGGTGGACTGAGACTAAAAATAGAGCTTAAATATTGTCTGCAGTAAGCAAAATGAATTCACAAGATTATCATTGCAGAGCAAAATCATAGTTACGCAAAGAAAAATGTCAAGCGTGTTAGCAGTGATAAGATATTATATATAAAACAAACACCTCAAAACTCTTACTTTTGGAAGTGGGTGACCAGAGGAAATTGGAAATCTACCCTTTCTCTTCTAACCTCAATTAAAAAGTTTTTTACTTTAATCATAAATTGGTATTCAATCAGAAGGCCCCTGACTTTCCACTGGGTCCTTCCTAATCTATAGACTCCATCTCATCCTAGTTTTATTTCTAAGTTAAACCAGAATGAAGCCCAAGGTGATGAAACCACCTTATTTATCTGATGTGATCTTATAATAATCTGTGATTCTTCCTCGGATCTGGTAGCTCTGAAGCTGTCAGTTGGTTCTCTCATTATTTCTTAAGTCTTTTGCCAGCATTAAAACCTTTTGCCCCCAGGTTAACACTTGAGAATTCAAACGGCAGATCTGTTAGGAGCAAGTACTCCAAGTCCTAGAACTGGGCATTGGCTCTGGTACTGCACTTTTCCAGGGACTTTCCCCATAATTTGTCGTTCCTTTTGTCTGTTTCTTGGCCTTGTCATTTTCAGAAGACCCCCAAAATTATATACGTCGACCACATAGCACCTGCGTATTCTCTGGCCCAGATTTTTTGCTGTAATGTTTTCCCCAACATTGGGTTGGCTAGTGCCAAATCATGTCTAAACTAACTTTCCCTTTCCTCCTTACTTACATGCTATAGCTCCTTGTTTCCTCCTCCTCCTTTTTTTTTTTTTCCTATGAGCAATGCAGACTTCAAGAGTTTATAATCTAATAGGACAAACATATAGGAAAGTGAAAAATTATATAACAATATGATAAGTATTATGTTAGAGAAAACAGCAAGGGCCTGTGGGATTAGCGACATTCCAGCTCAGCCCGAATGTTGGTCAAGAAATATTTCCAAGAGGAGGTAACACTTGCATGGTCTGTGATAAGCAATTAGGAGCTGGCCTAGTGGGGAAGAGGAGCTGGGGGCGTTGGAGGGAGGCCTAAATGAATCCTTTAAAGATCATCCAGAGTTGGAAATGAGATTGTCCTCAAGCTGAACTAGTTGAGCAAATGCCAAGAGGAAAGGATGGGACCAAAAATGGGAGATAAAGCTAACAGATCAGATATTCTGCAGAAGCTGAAGCAAATTGAACCTTGAAAATGAGTCCAAGGATGGGAACAAAGCAGGGTACCAAGACCTTCACCAGGCATGAGAGTGAGAAAGAAAACTGTTTCTAGCCTGAAGAGTGCCAGCATTAAGGGCTAAATAGCAGAAATAGGAGATGGTGAAGGAGACCAGGAAGTGGTCCGAGAGTGACAGCGTGAGAGCAAACTGGGCTTGAAGACAGAGATACCGGGGCCTTATTCACTGATGAATAGTGAATAATGGGAGGCAGTTTCTAGGTGGAGAGCTTACAGCTGAAAGTCTCTATTTTGTCTTCTGAGTGAAAACTGATGTCTGAGTCTGATGAGAGTGTAGAGTGGTGGGGATAGGGGATGGGGGACAACAAAGTAGCTTGTGGTCAATCTCAGAGAAATCAATAGGAGGTCCTCGCGGGTGTCATGCTGAATTGTGAGGACCTGGCTGATGATGGGGAGGCTGTGAGGTTTTAGTGAATCTAACACACTTGGTTGAGCTCCTGTCTCAAACAGCACTCTGCTGCAGGGCTTGAGGGAAAGAGGAGCCAGATGGATTGACTTAGATTTGGTGGTTTTCTGCAAGGGTATGACGGAAAGAGCAAAAAGGCTAGGGAGTTAAGAATGGTTGGCAGAACAGATAAAATCTTGCTGAGTAAATAAGGACTTTCAATCAGCGTAGACTGCTAATTTAGAGGAAAAAAATAAAAGTAGGGACCAAAAGACAAAAGAGATTAATGAAGTCAAAGGGTAGTTATACCAGAAGAGGCGATATTTGGAAAAGTATGATATGGATTATTAGATCCTCATATCACAGGCTCTACTGACATTTCAGATACATTCAAAGAACCAGACCAGGCTTCCCTGGTGGCTCAGTGGTAAAGAGTCTGCCTGCCAGTTCAGGAGACACAGGCTCGATCCCTGGTCTGGGAGGATTCCACATGCCGTGGAGCAGCTTGTCCCATGCACCACAGATGCTGAACCTGTGCTCTAGAGCGCTCTAGAGCCCAAGAACCACAACTGTGAACTCATGTGCGGCAACTACTGAAGCCCGTGTGCCCCAGAGCCCAGATTCTGCAGCAAGAGAAACTGTCACAGTGAGAAGCCCGCACACTGCAAGCAGAGATTAGCCTCCATTTGCCGCAACTGGCGAAAAGCCTACACAGCAACAAAGACCCAGTACAGCCAAAAGTAGATAAATAAATAGTAAAATTTAAAAAATTACAATAAACTGAAAAAAAAAAGAACTGGACCAAACCAAAAAGAAAAAAATTAAAATACAGGAACATGATTGATGAGGGAAGACTCTGTATACTGAAATATGACAGAAAAATCAACTTGTTTTACTATAAATACATGAAAAACAATGACAAAAGTGAAAGATAAGAAATTAAGAAACTAATTTCTGCTATTATGATAAGCAAAGGGATAAAAGAGCTTCCCTGGTGGCTCAGATGGTAAAGAATCTGCCTGCAGCTCAGGTGACCTGGTTTCAGTCCCTGGGTCGGGAAGATCCCTTTGAGGAAGGCATGGCAACCCACTCCAAGATTCTTGCCTGGAGAATCCCATGGACAGGGGAGCCTGGTGGGCTACAGTCCTTGGGGTCACAAAGAGCCAGACACGACTGAAGCAACTGAGCATGCACATATGCACACAAAGGAATAAAAATCCTTCATCTGTAAAGATGGGATCTAGGTTGGTATTTCCCCAGCAGCTGTGGATAATTGTAGCTTGTTTCTGCACATCCATCACCAGTTTTTTCTGCTCCTCAACAGTTAGAGCAGCAGTCAGGCTGTATCTTCTCTCTGCTTCATGCTCCTCCTGTCTCTGATTAAAAGGCCTGAGGGACCCAGCAAAGAGTTTTGAAGCCTGGGCGGGGTGGAGGGCAGCCTGGCTCAGGTGTGAGCCAAGCAGGTGGAAGGGAGGATCTGGTAAGAGAATGGTCCAGCCCTGGGTGTCAGAGCCCCAGGGGGGCCATCTGTGGGGGAGGGCTGCCCACTTCAGAGACTGGCGCCTTGTTGAAGGAAATGGGGTGTGTATGCAGGGAGGGGACAGGGTTGATTTCATACAAGAAAGCTGATCAAGTAAGGAAATGTATGAAGCATTATGGGAGTGCGGTTTCTTACTCTAGGAGAAGGTTGTCACAAATGGGAAAACGAAGGGGGAGAACACGAGGATGAATCCTGTGCTGGTGTTGGAATTGGAGGTATTAGTGTGAATTTATGGTTTGCAATGTATAGATAGATGAATGTATAGTTAAAAAAATATATATATGTGTGTGTGTGTATCTGTATGTGTGCATGCTTGCATGTAGGGTTGCTTTAGTCATGGCCAACTCTTTGTGACCCTATGGACTGTAGCCTGCCATTCTTGTCCATGGGATTCTCCAGGCAGGAACACTGGAGTGGGTTGTCATGCCCTCTTCTAGATCTTCCCCAAGCAGGGATTGAACCTGTGTCTCTTAGGTCTCCTGTACTGGCAGGCGGATTCTTTACCATTAGTGTTACCTGGGAAGGATGTAAGAAGTATGTANTGGGATTCTCCAGGCAGGAACACTGGAGTGGGTTGTCATGCCCTCTTCTAGATCTTCCCCAAGCAGGGATTGAACCTGTGTCTCTTAGGTCTCCTGTACTGGCAGGCGGATTCTTTACCATTAGTGTTACCTGGGAAGGATGTAAGAAGTATGTATGCACACACATATATTCTCTAATTCTGTCTATTGAGTTGGCTTGGCAGCAACGACACCCCAGGAACAAGGAGTACACTCAGCACTCAGATCTAAATGCTGTTCTCTGCCAGAAAAGGAATCAGAACTCCTTAGAAAAATTGCTAATTCCAGAGCTGGGCCAGGATAAGCAAACGATGAGCTTGAAACATCCTGTCCCATAAAATAAGGAAGTGCTCAAAGGATGATGGGAATGTGTCAAAAGGACGTAGAAACCAGCTTGAAGAGGCTCCCACTGGCCAATTCTGGGACATTTTAAGCATTAAATAAATAATGTTTGCAACAGATTAGAACCTATTTAATGAAATGATAAACAAAGTCCACAGTGATATGAATAAATTTAAAGTTGAATGGAGGAACAGGGTTTTTTCAGTTTTGAAGAATCTTCCCATAACATAATTGTTCATTACAAAGAGAAACAGATCACATTAATCAAATGATCAAAGGGAACATTGTCAATAATGGGACAAAGCAGGAATGGCGCCACCTGAAAGGATGCAAGGAGAAGCAGCTACAATCACTTCTGGGGTCTTCTTGACCAAGATGGATAGTCTAAATGAGATCATGAGGAAACAGCAGTCAAACCTACATCGTAGAGGAGTTTACAAAAACACTTGTAACTTCAAAAGCATTAAGGTCATGGGAAGTCAAGGAAAGACTGAGGAAATGTTTCACACTGAAGAGGACCAAGGAACATGACAACTAAAATACAATGGACTCTTGTTATGAAGGAGGTATAGTGAAATGTGAGTGATGTCTGAAGATTTCATGATAGCAATGTATCAATATTAATTTTCTAAGTAACAGGCAAATTTGGTCTTGGAATACGAAATGAAGCAGGGCAAAGGCTAATAGAATTTTGCCAAGAGAATGCACTGGTCATAGCAAACACCCTCTTNAGATGTCCTAGGGGACTCAGCAGCAGTCTTCTCTCTGGTTACCAGTGCTGCATGTTGTAAGGGTATGCCCTGTGTGGACTGGGTGGATCCCTCTGTTTTGACAGGGTCAGGTCCTGTGGGCATGCTGGTAGAGAGGGCTGGTTCCTGCGCTGGTTGACTGCAAGGCTGTACCTCACAGGTGGCTCAAGGCCTGCTGGACAGGAGAGTAGCTTTCCTGTGCATTTGGCTGCATGACACAGGGTTGCACCGGCTTGCTGCCAGCCTACTGGTGGGTGAGGCCGGGTCTCTACATTGCTGACTGTGCAGCTGTGAAACCTGTGGCCAGTGCTGGTCTGCTGGAGTATGGGGCTTTGACCTTGGTGTTAATAAGCTAGCAGGAAGAGACCAAAATGGAGCTTTGCCAGAGCCAGTGTTAACATAGTAGAATGAGCTCTCCCAAGGGGCTGTTGCCAACACTTCTTTTCCTGAGGGCAGTTCCAGTTGCTTCCTGCATATTTAGGTGGCTCTCGAAGATTAACAGGTATGTTGGACCCAGCCCCCCTTTCAAACTACTGCCTCTGGACAGGAAATTGGAGTGTGTGAGAACCTTGCTTATACTTTTTAAGAGCCAAGTCCGTTTCCTACTGCCCTCCAGCTCTCCCAAATAGAAGACCTACTGGTTTTCAAAGCCTAATATTCTGGGGACTTATCTTTGCAGTACACAACTCCTGGGCTCAGACCCCTTGCTCCTTGGGAAGAACCTCTGAATGTGATATTCCTCCTCTTTTTGGTGGCTGACATAGGGGTATGGGTCCTGACTATCTTGTCTCTGCCCCTCTTCTGTCTCATTGTGCTTCTTCCTGTCTTTTTCTTTGCAGAAAACCTTTTCTGTTAAACTTCAGGTCTTTCTTATAGATACTTGTTCTGTAAAGGGTTGTCATTTTGGTGTGTCTGGGCGGGGCGGGGGGTGAGTTTAGGGTCTTCTTATTCCTGTATCTTAGACACATATTGACACTGTTCTCTTTGTCTTTTCACTGAGAAGACAGAAAATTTACTTCAGTAAAATATGATTGAGTTGATGGGTTTGTGGAAAATGTAGTTTTTATGTTGCCGTTCTTTGTTCTAGTTTCGCGTGTGGAAAAACCACTTGTTGTCAAAATATCTGTAATAGCAGTTTTTAATCTCATCCGTTCTGTGGATCTCTGTTCAGTTTTATACTTCATAATAAAAATACAAAATTAATTGATCACAACATTTAGGCTTTTTTTCCAGAATCTAGAAAATTTCTTGAGGATTAGATCCCTTTTTAATAAATTATTTTACAACTGTTTTCTTCCTTTATCATAAATACCTATACTGAGTAGTAATGAAAGTGGAAAAGGAATTAACAGCTGATTGATAAGACAGTCCTCACTTTCTGACTTCTTAAATCTCTGCAGCTTACAACTCGAAGTTTACAGAACCACTTGACTAAAATATACTCTTACTTTTTAAGTTAATAATGCAAAGCATTTCTTTAGGTAGGATGATTGTGTTTTCACCTTTTCTTTAATCTGTTATTTCATAGTCCATGTTTTATTTAATTTACTTGTAAAGCAGTTGCTATATGAAGTTTATCTTTTACCTAAAGTAAATTGCTTTTGTCTTGAAGAGAATGGGCTTCCCTTGTGGCTCAGCTGATGAAGAATCCACCTGCAATGCAGGATGCCTGAGTTAGATCCCCGGGTTGGGAAGATCCCCTAGAGAAGGAGGAGACTACCCACTCCAGTATTCTGGCCTGGAGAATTCCGTGGACTGTATAGTCAGTCCATGGAGTTGCAAACTCAGACACGACTGAGCGACTTTCACTTCACTTTATGAGGGTCTCATACTTTCTTTTTTTCCCTGTTGTTACCAAATCTTTTCATAGCGGCTCCCCTGGTGGCTCAGATGGTAAAGAATCCGCCTGCAGTGCAGGAGATCTGGGTTCAGTTCTTGGGTTGGGAAGATCCCCTGGAGAAGGGAAGGCTCTCCACTCCAGTATGGTGGCCTAGAGAATTTCATGGACACAGGCGCCTGGCAGGCTACAAGTCCATGAGTTCACAAAGAGTCAGACATAACTGAGTGACTTAAAAAAAAATAATACACAAGTGTGTGTGTGTGTGTGTATATATAAAAGTTTATCTTTTACCTGAAGTAAGTTGTTTTTATCTTTTAAGAGGAGCCATACTTTATTTTTCTCCCTGTTGTTGACAGATCTTTTCGTGGAAGTTATGTTTATCATTTGTCTTTTAAGTAAGTGACCAATGTCAAAGCTTGACATTTTACTAAAAATGTGAGTAAATGTGCCTTGTGGACCCTCCACACTCTTCCGTGTGTTGTTAAATCTTAAACACTGCTACGTGTCACATGGGGTATGCCTGCTAGGGCTGCTATACCAGTACCGTAAACTGGGTGGCTTAACCAATAACATTTATTTCTCATAGTTCTAAAGGCTAGAAATCCATGATCAGGGTATCAGCAGTCAATTTCTTCTAAGCTGTCTCTCTTGGCTTGTCTTCCTTCAGTATCTATACATGGTTATTTCTTCTGTGTATCTGTGTCTTAATGTTTTTTCTTAGAAGAGCACCAGTTACGTTGGATTATGGCCCCGCTGTAGTGACATCATTTAACTTAATTATGTTTTTAAAGACCCTTTCTGCAAATACAGTCATATTCTGAGATACTGGGGTTTGGATTTGAACCTATGAATTTGGGGGCCTGTAACACATCAGTTCTCAAGAGGCCCTGGAGAATTCATACTCCTATTCAGTATGTATGGGAGATTATTGTCTCTACATAGTCAGTCTCTGTTTATGAAACCCTTGCTCCAGCTCTCAGCTTTTCTGATTTGGTTTTATATTCAGTCTGGCCTTTAGATCATGTGTACAATGTATCAAGATCTAGAATCATCTAGATCTTGTGATGGAACTTGAAGTCACAAAGTTGAAATCTTTTCCACTGAGGAGGTTCCTACTTGTGTTCTGGAAAGAGCTCTTTATGTTTGGCATGAAGCAGCTTGTTGGAGAGAAACTGAACAAAATAAAAACCTTATAGATTTTCTGTTATATGTGCCTGCCAATGTGTTTTTCAGCTCATGTACAGAAGTCAGTGTTGACATTAGAATGTGGCTGGTATTAGGTTTCTGTTGCTATCATGACAAATTATTACAAACTCAGTGGCTTAAAACAGCACAAATATTTGACCTTATAATGCTAGAGGGCACAAGTCTCAAAAGGCTAAAATCATTAAAGATGTCAGCAGGGCTGAGTTCCACACCCCTGTCTTCCCAACTTCTAGAGGCTGCATCTTTTCCCTGGTTTGTGGTCCCCTTTATCTGTTTTCAGACCTAGCAATGTAGTGTTGCCCTGACTCTGCTTCTGTCATCACATTTCTTCCTCTGACTACAGCCAGAAAAGGTTTTTACACTTCTAAGGAGTCACCGTTCATCAGATCTACAATGTCTTATGCCACACAAGGTAATACGTTTATAGGTTTGTGGGGAGGAGCATTTCACTACTCTGTCCACCATGTGGTCCCAGCTAGATTGTCAGTATCTGTCTCTCAAGCCTCCTCACTTTTTATCTTTGTCCTTCCGTATTATGCTTGCCACTTGAGATAAGTGATCCTGCCTTTGGATGATGCCTAATCATTATAGTAAAGTCAGAGAAGAGAAGATAATCCTCACTGCCTGACTTGGTTTGTATTGTCACATGGTTACTTTTTCACTGCCTCCTCTTAGCTCATCCTCTCTAAATTAGTGCGACAGTGGATTATATCAAGGGTTTATTCATCTGTTTTCTGAAGCACAACACCGATGCCTTGGGAAAGAGAATGGGGATCTCAGTTTGGTTTTATATGCACTATAAGTCTCAGGAATTCCTTGAAGTGTGGGATATAACTTAGAAATGCCTGTTATATAAACTAAAATAGAAAATTTACCTGAGATGGGAACTTTTAGGGAAGTAGAGTACTTTTATTTTAGCTTAATAATTTAAGTGGTTCTCAGTGTATGTCTCTTGAATGTTCAGTTCAGAATTAATGAGGGGATGTGTTAAGAATGCAAAATCCTGGGCTCTGATTCAGACTTACTGAATCACAGTCAAATTTTAGTCATCTTTATTTCCACAGCTTTTTAACATTTCATGCCAGCTCGTATGCATGCTGACACTTTAAGTATTGCTTTAGACTCTTGATGACCATTGGCAATTAGATTGCTTAATCATGTTGATGGCATGAAACAGCAAAACAACAAAAATTTTCTGTAATTTCTTTGCAGATTTGGTCTTTTATTTGAAAAGAATGAGTAAAGAGCAGCATAGAGTTTGATTATCTATATATTATAGATATAATTTAAAAATAAATGCTGAAAAGGAAAATATTCATAACATTTATGGCAGTTAAAGATTTTAAATGTTCTTAGTATTCAAAGAAAACTTTTAAGTTAATAAGAAAATGTTAAATGTGCACTATACAAATTGCCTAAGAAGAAACATGGTTACAGGTAATTTTAAAATGAAGATATGAAAATGATCAATGAACTTATGAAAAATGTTTAATGATATTCAGTTCAATTTAGTCACTCAGTTGTGTCCGACTCTTTGCAACCCCATGAACTGCAGCACGCCAGGCCTCCCTGTTCATCACCAACTGCTGGAATCTACCCAAACCCATGTCCATTGAGTTGGTGATGCCATCCAACTATCTCATCCTCGGTCGTCCCCTTCTCCTCCAGCCCTCAATCTTTCCCAGCATCAGGGTCTTTTCAAATGAGTCAGCTCTTCGCATGAGGTGGCCAAAGTATTGGAGTTTCAGCTTCAAAATCAATCCTTCCACCCAGGACTGTTCTCCTTTAGGATTGACTGGTTGGATCTCCTTGCAGTCCAAGGGACTCTCAAGAGTCTTCTCCAACACCACAGTTCAAAAGCATCAATTCTTCGGCACTCAGCTTTCTTTATTAGAAAAGAAATATAAGTGCATACTATTTTAACATTACAAAAATATATTTATATATTATATATTTTACATTTATATTTCATATATGTACATATATATGTGGAAAGATAAAAATTTTCCTTTGGCTGCCACAAAGGAACATATTTATATGTCAGTGGGGTATGGGGATTGTAAATTTGTTCATCCTTTCTAGAAAGGTAGAATTCTAATACAGATCACAAGTTTTAAAAATAATCATCTCATGAGTGATATGAAGACTTTTTACAATATATTATGTGAAAAAGGGTTATAAAACAGTATATGACATTGTCCCCAATTTGGACAGATAATACTGTACATGCATAGATGTAGAGAGAGGGGCCTGGAAGAATATGCATCAAGGTGCTAGTGGTGGCTAGTTCTGAATGGGTAGAGCTTATTGGTTTTCTTGTTTTTGATTTTACATTTCGGTGCTCTCAAATTTTCTGATAGAAAGTACTATTTTTTTGTAATTTTTTTAAAGCCTTAAAATATTAAGAAAATATTTTGTAATTCTCAAAAATTTTAGATGAGAAAGTTAGAAATGTGAGAGATACGAACAAGATGAAAGTTAACAGCGATTACTATTCTAATCAAAATTTCCAAGGTTTCAGAACTGTGGCAGTGCTAAGAAGTAAAATGATTAACGTTACCAATATATGCACTCCTGTCTCCTCTCGGAACTCTTCTTGTGTCTCCATATGCTTTGTTCTTTACTCTCCCTAATGCTTTTCCTTTTCACATGCTCCTAAGTGTTTGTAAGTCTTCAGTGACAACAAATGCATTGCATGTGACACATCTTGTTAGAGAGGGTCTATCTTTAAGTGTTTGCTTAATACCAAGTCTTGCATTTATTTTCCAACAAACATCTGTTAAGTGTTTACTCTTGGCTGCGAGAAACTTTTAATCCAACAAATTAGTGTGCCAGGCTACGTGGTCTGTGGAGCCATTATTAAAATGGGATAATCTTGTTAAATTGCTTTTTGTAGATGTTATTTTTTTGTCAGCCAACTTTCCAAGAATGCACTCATTATTGAAGCCTTAATTATCTTGAATTTTAAAAAAATAGTAATTTTTGACAGAGACATTATGGCTAGAAGAATTTTTTAACTTCCTGATTTAATTCAAAAGCTATCTTGTTCGTAGATCTTCATAACTGACACTTCACTGAAGCCAGACTTCCTCATGATATACTTTAATTATTAGCATGGGAAAGAACGAGAGAACAAAGAAGGGGAAACGTGTGACATCTTTTCTCAATTGTGTTCTTTCTCTGATTCACATTTTAGAAGTCCAAATATATCCCAGACATGGAGAAAGTGTTTTAATTCTGGCAACCATTAATCGTTCATTGGCACTTCAACATCAGCTGTTCAGAAGACTGCCAGTAGATTGTTTAAAGTTTTTAGACTTCAAGGAACAGCTGGGCTTTACAACAGCACTCAGTTTCAGATTCTGCATTTCATGTGAAATACATTTTTATGCTTTGATATGTTAACTTCCAGCTTGCCAGAAAACCTTAACTCATTGTGCACTACATTATAAGTGGGATGACCAACAAAATGTATTGGCCAAACCAAGGCAGTTTCACAGTGAGAGAGAATGCTATTAGTAATTACTCTAAGACACCAGATGTGAACTGGACTATAATTCCTGTTGGCTTTAAGCAAATTCCAACTCAGGTAATTCACATGGTTTAACCTTCTTAATAAGGCAAGTGTAGCTGCAAAATCATATTGTTTATCTATAACAAACCTATCTAAACATAGTGACTTAAAATAATTACTATTTTATTAATGATCATGATTCCCTGAGATGGCTAGGGAGGCTGGAATGCTTGGGACGTATAGATTCTCATCCTTCCTATAGATTCTAATTCTTCACACAATTGTTCACACACTGCTTGTAAGATATGCTTGTATCCATCCTAGGTTTCCAAAAATGTCATCCCAGTAGCAACAGCAGGCCCAGAGTTCAGGATCCCATCATCTAAATCAGGTCTAGGTGCAAATGAATACTCTTGTGTTTCACTCCGTGGTGTGTGACTGGTCTTATCTGTTCCACATACCAGACATACAGTGGATGGCAACGACAGAACCACCACAATAAACACTCCCATCCAGGATGGCAGGGATAAGAATCATATAACACTAAGTGGTTCATAGCAGTTCTGAATTTGCACTGGACGAGTTGCCAGGCCACCTACTTGAGGGACAGGGAATGTTCTTTGAATCGGGCCCAGTTTCATTTCCTCAGAGTGTGGTTCTGTAGTTCATTGTTCTCCTAGGCTTTTGGCTCTGCTGTCTGGGTTCTTGGTTATATCCTCTCAGATAGTCTTCCTTTTCCATAAGAAATAGCTGTGTTGCATCCTGAATAACTTTCTCAGCAAGCTTCTTGCCAGTGGATAGTTGAGGACCCAGTGAAGTATTTTCATTTCGAAGTGTCCCTGTGCCGATTAATCCAAGCAGTGCAGTACCCTTACATTTTTTTTTTTTAGCTTTCTATGTATTAGATTATAGTCTCCTCCATTAGATAAAGGCCCTACTCACATTTCTTTTCAAAACAGATCTTCTCTGTATATTGGCTGACATAGCAGAGCGCTGTGGACCAGCCCCACTGAACTAGACAAAAATCTTTTAGGAACCTGAGTCTCTTAGGTTCCACTTGAAATCATTCAGAGGTTCTCAAAAGACTTGTTACAGTCACACACTTAATTTGATCTTTGACTGCTGGCCTTATTTTACTTTAGAAATCTTTTACAGACAAGTTTTGTGCCCTCTATATTCTGCTTAAATTTTTCTCAGAGACTGAACATTTCCTCTATAGTTCTTATCCATTTTAGCCTTAGCATACAGCCAATTTACACATTCAACATTATTCCTGAAAGTCTTTTTAGTCAGATTTATAAGTTCATTAAGTACATTTTTCTATTTTCTAGATTACTGAAAGTGATAGTTTTCTGCATTGTTTCTTTTTTTATCACACAGATTGCCATTTTTTTTCCCCCAAAAGTTTGTCTTTGTAATTTCTTTTAGCAATATTTTGTGGTTTCTGGTATATAAGCCTTACACATATTTTGTTAAATATGTCCCTATGTATTTCATATTCTGGATTGCTATTTTAAGTGGAGTCATGTATTTTATTTCATTTTCAACTATTCAGTGCTAATATATAGATATATATTTGCTTTATGTAAATTGACCTTATATCCTACATTCATGTTAAATTCACATATTTTTTTCTAGTGGATTTCTTGCATAGATTCTTTAGTATTTCCATGTACATGATCATGTGTGTACAAATAAAAACAGTTTGTTTTTTTCCTTCCAATCTTTATTCCTATTTTTTCTTTTTCTTGCATAACTGTAATGGCTAGGATCTCTAGTATATATAGCATTTGATAGAAATGAGAGTAAATATCTTTGTCTTGTTTCCAGTCTTAGGGGTTGTTAGTTGTGGATTTTGCACAGATGCTGTTTACTAGGTTGGGGAAAGAAAAGAAAATTTTAGTTGCTCAGTCATGTCCAACTCTTTTCAATCCCATGGACTGTTGCCCTCCAGGTTCCTCTGTCCATGGGATTCTCCAGGCAAGAATACTGGAGTGGGTTGCCATTCATTTTTCTAGGGGATCTTCCTGACCCAGGGATCCAACCCAGGTCTCCCACACTGTAGGCAGATATTTACCATCTGAGCTACCTGGCAAGCCCAAGTTGAGGAAGTTCCTTTCTATTCCTAGTTTACTGAGAGCTTTTGTTATAAATGTGTGCATATTACTGTATATAAATTATACCTCAGTTAATAACTGATTTAATAAAATTACCCATTCTAAAGCATAAACAGAGTAGTGTTGTCTGATATATATTAGTTTTGGAAAAACAAACTAAAGTTTTAAAAGTTTAAGAAAAATCTTATCTAAGACTAAAAGGTTTTTAACATCAGCCAACAGTCATATTAAAGATATAATCAAAACGTTTAAGATTTTTCTTTCAAAAATAAAAAATAGATCTGAGAAAGGAATTGCTGTGTTTCCATTTACTAAGCTAATACGATACTTCAAAACTTTGCTATTTTTCTGGGTGGTAAACTTTGCCTGTAAAATCTAAATTTAGCACAGCTGAGAGATTGTAATACCTTTTCTGTCCTCAAGAATAAGACCTAAGAATAACAATGAAAACGTAAGAATGCTTTTAATGTTTAGTAATTATATTTCATGTTCTTATTAACACTGTAGATATATATAATATTAAATAATAACTGTCGGTTAATTCTGAATCAGTATAGCTAGATTTTATTTAAATTTCTATTCTTATACGTATGGGAAAACTTAGGCTCACTCAGAAAAAGTAATGATTTGCCTTTAGTTGTTTCTATATTTATGGTAATTTTTTTTTAAATAGGAGTTACTTAAAGATCCGTTGTACATTGGACTACGGCAGAGAAGAGTGAGAGGTCCTGAATATGATGATTTTTTGGATGAATTCATGGAGGCAGTTTCTTTCAAGTACGTATAATCTTTATTTTGTCTATATTTAAGTTGGATTTCAAAAACTTAAAGATAATCTAACATAACAAACTATAAAAATGTTCAAGTTTGGTACAGTATGGTTAATAATTATAAGTTATTTGATCAAAATATATATATGTGTATCCTCATAAATATTGCTGACCAAATGATAATGTCATGTGTGTATCCCCCCAAAAGTGGTCTGTGTTTCTGTCCCTGAAGATACTTTTTTCTTACAAGAAACTTCAGCTACTTTGGTTTGGGATTCATAATTATGGTGAATGAGACAGTGGCCAGTGACTGAATTACCTGAGTAAGCCTTTTCATGATTGTTAGCAGTCTGCATTTTGTTTCTGGCTGCTGATAAAATCTGGTCTTCTATCATCTTCCTGGGTGAATCTAACTCTTTTGTGGTAGGAAAGGCAGAGAAGTGAGCATGAATTAGTACGATCCACAGGGTCCAGAAGGAAGCAACATCCACGAGTCTCTGATTAAATCTACTGTATTTGATTAAGATGCAATACACTATTTCACTGAATACTTCATTTAATTGTGGCCCAAGGGCTGCTATAAAAATTTCTGTTTTTTCTTTTTTTCCTTCAAAGTAGAGACTTCTGCCATAATTTAGTTACACATTATGAGATAATTTTGTCACACTGACAGTGGTCCCATTTGTCTCTGTATAGCCACAGAAACCATGTACTATTTAAAAACATATATGTTGCTTTGGTTTTTCATAGAAATGAACTCATCACTGGCATCAACTGTAACTATAGACATACTTCTGGTTTCTTTTTATTATAAGGTTTAATTTGAAGAAGTTGAATTCAACAGCAGAAAGTACTCTCATTAGCTTGCAAAATATTTAGAATAGTTTGAATGTCTTGTTACCCAAGGTTTTAGTGCAAAGTACATTTACCAGTTAGTATGGACTGCTTTTTTAAAACCCGTGTCTGATTTATTTCTTATTATTATTTAACTTATCTAATTAAATTATACTTACTCATAGATATAGTTGAGCAACTTTAAAATTCAAGAGATCATGGTACAGTTAATTACTAGAAGTTTTTCATATTTAATTTAAAATTTCTTACTCTTTAAAATTTCTATAAGATTTTGCAATTATATGTAACTTTGTAGGTAACAGTATTAATCAAGAGATTGTATAGAGAATACTGCAAGGTAGCATAAAAGAAAAAGAAATTCTCTGCATATTTGTTTTTATTTGTCTGTTTGTGTAAATAAAATTTATCTTTATACGGGTGACTTCAGTATGCTTACCGAGAAACTGTTGAGTCATGAATATAGCATATATGGCCTATATACTTAAATATTGTTGAAATAAAAAGAGAAATGTATGGCCTATTTACTTATCCTGTTGAAATAAAAGAGAAATAATTCCACAGAAACAAAAAGAGAAATAATTCCATAACAGATGAAAAGCTTTCTGGCTGTAAAGCTAGTTTTGAAAAGCTTTCTAGATGAAAAGCTAATTTTGAATGAACTTTGTCAATCTAGAATCAGGAAAACTGTGTGTGTGTGTTTTTAATGTTGAATTGAGAAGTTACTTAAGATCTATAATAAGAAATGGGGATTGACAAGAGTCAACAATAATTTAAAATGCAGAGACCACCTATAAATGAGGAATTACACTTCTGGGCTCTTCCCAGAGAAGAACCCCACAGACTTTTCAAAGATACTTTCTAGCATAACTCTACTTTGGGAAGAGTTTTCTAGAAACAAAACCTACTACTGCTACCAAATTAAATTGGGATGTAATCGTGAAGATAAACCCAAAATTATTTGAAAAGGAAATGTAATTTACATTCAAGGTGGCAAATGCCTGTTAGGAGTTGGCTTAGCCAGGAATCAGATTCTAGATGGAGTTATTAAGGAGTGCAATTGGAATCGACCCTTTTGTAAGGGAAAGAACAGGAAAAGAAGTGGCTGAAGAAGTTGAACTGCAGCATCGACCTGCCCGCAGCCCTTGGGACCACACTTTCATGCTGTCTATTTAGACCCCTAGGGAAAACTAATTTCCACTCCCCACTCCCCAGCCAATATTATGTTGGTTTTCTAATTTACCTCTTGTTAGGATTGAGTTGGGGCAGTTGTAATTTCTTCCTTTTGGCTTTCTCCACAGTTATCTCTCTTAGCTCATGGGCCAAAGACTTGTTACAGGTGTTGCGGCAGTCACCAAGTAGGTTTCTGTGTTGGTTCTGTATATGGGGACGGAGGAAATCACCACCATGTGGGTCTGTGGTCCCAGTGCCCATTACGAGCTAGACCTTGGCCAGGGCTCCATTTATGACTGGGCTCCAGATCCTTCTCACGGGGAGTGACAGCATATTGATGCTTCAGGTCTCCTAGCATCTCTGTCTGCTCTCTGCCCTCAGAATGTCTGAGTAGTCTGCCTCCCCAGTGCACAGTTGCTGGATTAAAGGGCTGTAGGTCCCTTTGGGGAAAGTTGGGGGAATTACTACCTTGTATTCTTGTTAGAATGTCACATGGTCCTTCCCTCTGGAGACTAGACTTCTTCAATCAGTGAGTTCTGGGTCTAAAAGTTAGCTAGATTTGGAGACTGAGTCAGTGATTGAGGTGTTATTGGGGCAACTACCCCCCACTTTGTGGCCATTCATTTTTGATTTATTTTGAATGCACATGTTGAATAGTCAGTCACCTTGTTAGGATGCCATATTTTATTAGTTATGTCAGCAACTCTCTGTGGGTCAAGCACACCCCCCACACCAGCCTTGCCACTCTCAGGATAATTGTGCCCACCTGGCTTCTGGGGGCTTCTGATCTTCACCTGGTTCTGTTATCCCTGTTGCTGATGAGCCTGATTTCTCTTACATACCTTCCCTCTGTCACTTCTGGTGTTCAGAAGAGAGCCACCACTCAGAACCTAGTAAAGGAGATGTCATCTCACTGGTACCTTCCTTGCAACTTAGGTTAGTGGTGTGTTTTCTGGGCCTTCCTGTGGAATATCTCCATCTGATGGAGTTCTGGCCCTATGCAGCCAGTGCACCACAGAATATACTCTCTGAACCCATGCGCCCTTCTTCTGACCCCTGCCATAGAGCTTCTGGCATTTTATATTTAATATGAGCTATTACTTTATCCTTGTTTTTAGGTACCATCGTAGTAGCCAGTTTGCACATTTCCTGAGATTCTTGCTGGTTTTAAGTCTTGCCTTTCAGGACGGTGCCCTCACATGGATGGTGGTGGTAGTGCTGGTTTGGTACCTAAGTCGTATCTGACTCTTGTGACTCGATGGACTCTATCCTGCTGGGCTCCTCTGTCCATGGAATTCTCCAGGCAAGAATACTGGAGTGGGTTGCCACTTCCTTCTCCGGGGGATCTTCCCCACCCAGGGATCAAACACGAGTCTCCTGCATCGCAGGCAGATTCTTTACTGACTGACTGAGCTACAAAGGAAACCTGCCCTCACATGGATAATCTCTCCCTTGTCTAATCTTAAATTCCAGCCCCTTTGATCAACCACCTTCAGTATTTAATCTTACATGTACTCTCCTTGCTAATGTGAACTTGCTAGATCTTTCTCAAATAGTGTCTGTCTTTTTCAGGCCTCATCACCCTATGTGGGTTATATTGTGGTATAACCCTAGTTACGTAGGCCTGAGCGTCTGAAGAGGAGGTGGGGGTGGACAGATGGGGGGTTAGGGAGAGACAGGTTGTCTTAAGCCTCTATCTACATCCTCCCCAAGAAAGATAGGGCAGGACTACTTATATTGATTCAGAAAGTTCTGGGGAATTCGAGAGTTCAAGATTTGGGGGAGGTATCAAATAAGACATCTTGTGCCACGTGGCAGGAACCTGGTCTTTTCCAGTCAGGATGTTGACTTAGCACATCTCCCGTGCCTGTAGGTTTGGGAGTATTTGACTGCTTTGACACTTAATCCCAACTCCTGGTCATTAGCTTTTTCTGCCCTAAAGACCTGATAACATTTTCAGATCCACCAGAGAGTTCCTCTGGCTTTCAGGTTGGTGGTTACTTGCTTTTAGGCTTTTTATTTCTTTCAGATTTCCAAATGCATTCTTTTTCTTTTTAAACATTTTATTGGAGTGTAGTTGATTTATAGTGTTGTATTAGTTTCTGGTATATAGCAAAGTAAATCAGTTATACATGTATTGCCCTTAGCTTTTTATTTTCTTTGCCCATTGTCCTTAAAATTATTATTTCTCTTCTGTTTCTCAAATATCATTCCAGCCACACTGTTCTCTTCTGCTGATATATCAGCCCAACCTGTCTCTGGCGAGAACTTTAACTGTTGGACAGCCACCTTGTGCCAGGGCTTCTCTGTGTTTCCCTGGGGTTAGGGTCCTCATTGCCAGCCTGACAACTAGCAATTCCACTCTGCAGCCCCATCCTATCACCTGCTTTCTCGGACCACTCCTGGTACCATTGGTCACAGATTAGGTTGCTGCTGCTGCTGCTAAGTCGCTTCAGTCATGTCCGACTCAGTGCGACCCCATAGATGGCAGCCCACCAGGCTCCGCCGTCCCTGGGATTGTCCAGGCAAGAATACTGCAGTGGGTTGCCATTTCCTTCTCCAATGCATGAAAGAGAAAAGTCAAAGTGAAGTCGCTCAGTCATGTCCGACTCTTAGCGACCCCATGGACTGCAGCCCATCAGGCTCCTCCGTCCATGGATTTTCCCGGCAAGAGTACTGGAGTGGGGTGCCATTGCCTTCTCCACAGATTAGGTTATCTGGGACATATTCGGAAGCAAAGTTTGGTCTTCAGGAGGTTTGTAAGACGTGCCCTAGAGGTCATCTCCCATGGAAAGGGTGCAGAGGGAGAAGAAATGGGCACAGAGACAGAATTGAGCTGGGATGCAGCACAAGATACCTTCCTCTGGCCCCATGGAGAACTCTGAAACGACAGTGTCTTTTCAGAGTTGTCCTCCATTGCCTGAGATGGCCAAGCCTTCCTGTTCCTGCATCACTTAGTTGTTGGATGTGGGTCCCCCTGAGAAGGAGCATGACCTATGGTTTAGGGCTCCCTGTAGCTGAGACAGTCCCTGGGACAACAATGGGGAATCTGAGAGCCATGTCACAGTAATGCTTAGATAAAGATAAAAACTGAGCAGGAAAAAGTACTGAGGTTTGTAATAAAGGCACGTGCTAGAGTCTTAGGAGGGAACATATTTCTGATATTCTAAGTCACGTGACAGACAAATGCTAGCCTCTGCATAGTATTCTTGCTTTGGAAACATTGACCATTGGAGCAAACGTTGAGTTGCTTCAGGAAACCATGCCTAAAAGAAGCTCGATCTCTCCAGTAAAAATGTCACGTCAAACTGTTTCTTCTTTTTTTTTTTTTTCCACCCATTTGTTCATTTATTGAAAGCCAGGCACTGTGTTAGGTGCTGGGAATACGGGACTGAATCAGACAAAAATAATCTTTTCCTTTCACATAGCTTCTTTACTGGAGGAGTCAAATAGACAAGCAAATAAGGAAATGAAACTGCAATTTATTTGCAGTGAAAGAAACAGGAAATTGCACTGAGAATAATAGGAAATGACTTAATTTATATGTCAGGTAAGTTATTAGATACATTCTATGAAGTCAGGTGTCAGTCGTGATACTTTTTTTTTTTAATTTTTATTTTTTACTTTATTTTACTTTACAATACTGTATTGGTTTTGCCATACATTGACATGAATCCGCCACGGGTGTACATGAGTTCCCATTCCTGAACCCCCCTCCCATCTCCCACCCCATATCATCTCTCTGGATCTTCCCCGTGCACCAGCCCCAAGCATGCTGTATCCTGCACGTGATACTTTCTTAGGCATGATACTTTTGTTGCAAGTTGATATGAGCTCTTTGATTATAGTTACGTAAATTCTTATGAATTTTACAGTGGAAAACCGATTCTAGAAAATATTGATTGATTAGAACAGATACTAAGTAGCATCTCCTGTGGAGTAATATCACAGGTCCATTTCCCTAGTACTTGCCTTTTCAGTGATTTTATCAGTTGGTCCTATAATTACATATTTGACAATATCAATTAAGAAATAATCCTGAGGAGAAAATAGTTTCTACACCCACATATGTTCACTGAGCATTTTTATCCCATGATTTTCTTCCCTGTTTCCTGAATAGCACACTCTCCTTGCTTGCTTCCTACCTCACTGGTTGCTCCTTCACACCTCTCTTGGCTTCTTTCTTCCCCTCCCCTTGACCTCTGTACCTTGTGGTACTCCAGGGCTTGGTGCTTTCCTATGTACTGTTTATTATCTTCACTCCCTTGATGACCTCCTCTGGTTCTTCTTGTATCTGTGACTCCCAAATCTGTGTTTTGAGTCTGTATCTCTTGGAACTCTAGAATCGTAGTCCGCCTCCTCCTTGACATAGACCTGTAATAGGCAGAGCATATGGAGAAGCCCAGAATTGGACTCCTGACCTCCCACCTCCCTGACCCCTGCTCCTGCTGTAGGATTTCCTATCTCAGTAAATGACAGCCCCACTTATCCTGTTCCTGAGGTGAAAGTCATTGGCATTATCACTCTGTACCCACCGACCTACAAAACTTGTTAGCTTTAACTTCAGAGTATATCCAGAGTCTAGGCACTTCTCATTGCCTCTGTTATTTCTTCCAGTATCTTCTCTCTGATCATTGTCATCGTCTCCTAAGTAGTTTGACTGCTTCCTCCCTTGTGCCCCCTTAGTCTGTCCTCAGCACCGAGGCCAAAATGATTGTAAGTGAGGTAATTTCTCTGCTCAAAATCATCAAGGGCTTATCATTTCATGCAGAATTAAAATGAAAAGTCAAAGTGTGAAAGCGCTAGGCAATCAGTCATGTCTAATTCTCTGTGACTCCATGGGTTGTAGCCCACCTCTGTCCATGGGATTTCCCAGGCAAGAATACTGGGGAGGGTTGCCATTCCCTTCTCCAGAGGATCAAACCCGGGTCTCCTGCATTGAAAACAGATGCTTTACCTTCCAAGCCAAGTGGGAAGCCCTGCAGAGAATAAAAGTAAGTCCTTGGCAATAGCAGAAAAAGACCCCAGACCAACTGACTGCTTGTTTCCTATTTTTCTGAGTAAAGGCAGGCATGCTGATGCCTCAAGGCTTGCCATTTTTCCTTCTTGAAATCCTTCCTACCCTCCCCTTACCCAGTTTTCCACATGGCTAGCTCTCTTGCCTCCTTTAAAGAGATATTTAAAATCCCGCACCGCCCTCCACCACTAAAAGGATTTTCTTGGCAGTACAGTGGTAAGAACTTGGGCACTTGCACTGCTAGGGCCCCGGTTCCATCCCTGATTGGGTACTAAGGTCCTGTAGCCTGGGGGAGAAAAAGAGAGAAATAATAATATAAAATAAAATATAACTTCCTCAACTATTTCTTTCTCAGTGAGGCCTTCCATGACTCACGTCTTTATAATTTTACCTCTAATTCATTTTTTTCCTTCCCTGCATTTATCAGTATTTGATGTATTTATATTTAATTATTTATGTTCTGCCTACATCCCTACACTGTAAGTTTCATGAGAGCAGGAGTTTTCTTTTTCTTTCACTGTCGTTTCCCTGGTCTTAAGATATTATCTAGCATGTGATAAGTACTCAGTAAATATTTGTCAGATGAATGACTGAATTTGATTTATTTTGTTTATGTAGCTTAAAATGATAGATATGAATGAAAGAACTTTGATAAGTCATGTAAATATTTTCATGTAATTTAATTTCAGGAAATATTAAACCTCTTATAATCCTTACATACTGCCAAGTACATACTAAAAATACTACTTGTAGGTTACTTGTTAAATATTTGTTTCTATTTTGTGGTTGTACTTCTTAAAGTAGCTTTTGTTTTCCAAAATCAATTACATCTGAAAGTTAATAAGAACAGTAGTGACAGCTTCAGCTCTATTGTCTAAATTCCTTTGGAATTTCATTCATAGTTATTAACTGAATGAGAAAACAAAAAAGTACCTCAAGAGAGCTTTAAAAAGCTAGTATTGAAGTTTTTTAATGAAAGTAATAGAAGCTATTCATCTGTGACTTAATCTTTTTTCCCTTTTCTTTTTAAATGATTAAAAAATCACTTGGAAGCACTAGGAATGGCAGCAGAGATGATTATTATATTTAGACCTCAACCTTGGCTGCCATCACAGATTTTATTATGCTCTGCCACTTAACACTTAAGGGAAGTTATCTCAATCTGAAGCCATACCATCTGCCACTTCTACAGGGTGTGATAATGGTGTTTTCATAAAAGGATGCTTTCCTCTGCTGATTTGGCACTGAACCAGAGCCTTGACAGTTTGCCTGAGACACAGCAGACTATTCAGAGAAGTTATTAATTTGGTCAGAGTTCTTAGAGGTCACATATTAGATTTCAAAGGAATAAGACATATAGCGCCTGATTATCGTGGCTAGATTTACTAAATATATTTTTACGATTTTGATAATACTTTCTAAAGACGTCATCAGATATCCAAGTTAATGTGCTCTTCATCATCACTCACGCTGCAGTTCAACACTTTCTCCACCATTCTGCACTGAATCTTTGGTTGCGCCTTACAGAAGGGGCCTCGCTACTTCCCTGTTATCTTTCTTTCTCCTGTTTCTGCTGCAGTTAATTTCATGGCTGACTTTCTGTGCTGCCTTCTTCCACCTGTTCCAATCGTTGCTTTTATTCCTGATCCTTTTTTTAGCTGAATGGGTATATTTATAGCTTAGATGATTTTATCTATAAATCTTTGCGGCCCTTTGGATTCCACCTGTCACTTTGATCAGCATAAGTTCCTTAGGTTTTCATAAGAAATTTAATAAAAACATATGACTGTGTGGGACACCACCTGCTATTCTTCCTTGTGGTCCAAAGGTGAGGTAAACCATTTGAAAAAAAAATCAAGTGGAAAGAATGTCTGTCAATATGAGAAAAATCAGCAACCATGTAACTAAGGAACATGACTCAAATCAAATTTATGACTCAGATGTTTTTTTCCACTTTTCCATCCAAAGAAAAATCAGATTCACACTTTAACTATAGCCATATTTTTCTTGAAATGCCAGGTATTTCTATTTATAACTTTCCACTTTTTTTTCAAGTACATGAAAAAGGTCATGTAAACATTAGCAATCTATAGGTGTGCTTTATGTATACATATCTGTAAATACACATATATACATATACATATATGTATATATACAGTTTTATTCCCTTAAAGATTTAAGATGGATGTGTATTGGGTTGGCCAAAGAATTTGTTTGGATTTTTCCATAAGCTCGCACAAAAACCCGAACAAACTTTTTGGCCAGTCCGATACTTCAGTATTTTAATGCTAGTTTTGCGTCTTTGCCCATATTCCAGTCCAGTCTTGGAGGAGCCAGTTTGACTTGGAGGAACAAATCAAATTTATTATCTCTGTCTGAATATAGTTTACAACTCTTTTCTTGCCGATGCTTTTCTTTTCTAACTGTATTTTATTCTAAACATTAAATCTAGCATTCCTTTAATATGGATAAAAATTTTTTACACTGGTTTTATTCTGTGTGAGTATTACATGTTACTTATTGTGCCCTGTTTTCCTTACTTGAATATGAGTTCTGTCAGAAAAAAGCTTTGTTATCAAGGGATCATTTTTTTTCTCACTGTCCCACATTATACTGCACCATGTGAAAGTCGTTGAGTCATGTCCTACTCTGTGATCCCATGGACGACACAATCCATGGAATTCTCCAGGCCAGATACTGGAGTGGGTAGCCTTTCCCTTCTGTAGGGGTTCTTCCTAACCCAGGTCCCCCTCATTGCAGGCAGGTTCTTTACCAGCTGAGCCACAAGGGAAGCCCAAGAATACTGGGGTGTGGGTAGCCTATCCCTTCTCCAGTGAATCTTCCCAACCCAGGAGTCAAACCGGGGTATCTTTTATTGCAGGCCGATTCTTTACCAACTAAAATATCAGGGAAGCCCTACTGTGCCACTAGTGAGTATAAAACAACCCTGTTGAAAGCATTAGTTAAATGTTGAAGCCATCAAAACTACTGTGACACGTATCTGAAGGAAAGGTGATTTTCTAACATAAACTAGAGAACCATACAGTTTTATGAATGAAGTGGCTCTGCTGGTAGTAAACTAAAGGTTTGAATTTTAATTACAGAGAGATATATGTTTTAGAGTTTACATTTTCTCTAAAGAAGAAAAGTGTTTTAATAAATTTCCATTGTATTCAATATTGCCTGTCTTTTTCTCTTTGAATCAACAAGCGTTGAGATCTATATAGAGGAATCCGTTGATCTTTTATCTGAGTTTATGAAAGCTGTATCATTATATTTATTAAAGATAGTCATTGTGGTTTGACAGTTTGTGTACCATGCTTCCTCTCTCTCTCCTTTCTTCTGACTTTCATTTAGCTAACTGAACCCTAACTTCTTTTATTTATTTATTATTTTTGGCTGTGCTGGATCTTCATTGTTGCGTGGGCTTTTCTTTAGTTACAGTGAGCGGCTTCTCCCTGTGGTAGCCTCTCTTTTGTAGTGTGGGCTTTAGGGCACATCAGTTCGGTTCAGTTCAGTCGCTCAGTCATGTCCAACTCTTTGCGACCTCATGAATCGCAGCACGCCAAGCCTCCCTGTCCATCACCAACTCCCGGAGTTCACTCAAACTCATGTCCATTGAGTCGGTGATGCCATCCAGCCATCTCATCCTCTGTCGTCCCCTTCTCCTCCTGCCCCCAGTCCCTCCCAGCATCAGAGTCTTTTCCAATGAGTCAACTCTTTGCATGAGGTGGCCAAAGTACTGGAGTTTCAGCTTCAGCATCAGTCCTTCCGATGAACATCCAGGACTGATCTCCTTCAGAATGGACTGGTTGGATCTCCTTGCAGTCCAAGGGACTCTCAAGAGTCTTCTCCAACACCACAGCTTGAAAGCATCAATTCTTTGGTGCTCAGCCTTCTTCACAATCCAACTCTCACATCCATACATGACCACAGGAAAAACCATAGCCTTGACTAGACAGACCTTTGTTGGCAAAGTAACGTCTCTGCTTTTTACTATGCTATCTAGGTTGGCCATAACTTTCCTTCCAAGCAGTAAGCGTCTTTTAATATCATGGCTGCAGTCACCATCTGCAGTGATTTTGGAGCCCCCAAAATAAAGTCTGACACTGTTTCCACTATTTCCCCATCTCTTTTTCATGAGGTGATGGGCACATGGGCTTCGGTAGTTGAAGCCCATGGGCTCCGTAGTTGTGACTCCTGGGCTCTAGAGCACAAGCTCAGAAGTTGTGCCCCATGGGCTGAGTTGCTCTGCAGCGTGTAGAATCCTCCAACCCAGGGATCGAACCCGTGTCTCCTGCGTTGGCAGGCGGGCTGAGCCACTGTGGAAGTGCAGCCCAGTTTCTTAATACTTTTCTTGCTTCTTGTTGTCCATCTATATGACCATATGTATTAAGTTAGAAAAATTTGCATATATCTACTAGTTGCTGATACTAGAAAAAAATAATCACTGTAGGTTTCCTTAGTCATATTCATTGATTAAGCTAAAAAACAAAACCCGGAAAACCACTACAAGTAACAATGCCTTGTGGATCACAGTAAGGTTATCATCATCTTTTCCTGCCTCCCTTTGTTTATAATCTTCTTTTCCTGCCCTCCTTAGTTTACATGTCTTTATAAACAGAGCAGGTATGCACATATGAAAGCAGTTTAGTTTTTACTTTCAAAGACTAATCTTAATCTATATGGCTGGGTTTGATGGGGAAATAGTGTTAAAGTACTTGAATGAGACAGATAGAATTTTACTATTGGAAATTAAAGATGTTGAAAGGAAAAGGGGAATTAAGCAAAGTCAGAAAGGTGGTTGGGGTAAGGTCAAAATTAAAAGGGACTCTGGTTCTCTAAGTTTGGAATCTAATTTGCAGTTAATGCTGTATCTTGACTTAACATTATTGCTGATGGTCAGCACGTCTGAGTTAGCAAAAGTCAGAGCTCCTGTGCTGGCCCGTCCTGATCTCCTGTGCAGAGGTCACTCTGTGCAGAGGTCACTCTGTCTGCCCTGCCTGCCCTGGCATTGGACTCTCAGCGCATGTTCCCACTTCAGAACATTCGAGCTTTCTAAAATATCCCCCACTCTCCCCTCCTCCCCACTTCCCTCCCTGAAATCTACTTGGTTAACTTGGTTTTTCAGTCTTTATTGAAATCTTACCTTCTCCTTAGCCTTATCCTTATTCCCCCATCCAGATAATAACTGAAATCAGCCCAGCCTTCTCGCCACCCCTGGCTCTCCTGATACTATTGTTTGGTGTGACTTTTTCCCTATAACTTTTTTTTGAAGTCTTTATGTCTTTATTGACTTTGTTGCATTACTGCCTCTGTTTTATGTTTTGGTTTTTGGCCACAAGGTATGTGGGATCATAGCTCCCTGACTAGAGATCACAGTCACACCCCCTGCATCAGAACGTGAAGTCTTAACCCCTGGACCACCTCGGGGAAGTCCCTTATGGTATAACTTTATATTATTTGTCTAGATTACATCATTGTATATAGTTTATTTATTTATTACATTTATTGCTTACTGTGTGTCTCACCCACTGGAATGTATGTTCCCCAGGGACAGTATCTAGTTTGTTGATCTATGAGCAAGTTCTTATGTTAATGCTTGATACAAAAGAGATATATATTAAACACTTGTTGAACTGAATTGAACTATACTCAGAAGGAGACCACACAAGAGAATATGAGTGAATTGGTACAAATCTTTCACTATTACTAGGAAAGTAAATTTTAAACATGCCTTCCTTTTGATGAGTTACTTGCATCATTTTCATTGGAAAGAGAACCATAAAGATGTTGTGAGTGGTGAATACCTGATTTTCTCAGGTCTCATAAATAGACTATTTCTTGAGGGACTAAAAATAAGTACTGAAGTTGATGTGTTATATAAAATAATGACTATACATTTAATGCAAGCTGGTAGTAGATCTTTTTGAGTTGGTAGATTTCCAAGTTCTGTTATTTAAAGCTGTAACAAAATTTGTATAAAATTTTTCATAATCAAGACATAAGAATAAAATAATTATTCATATTACCAAGATGATTACATTCTGGCTAACTCAGTTTTCCATCACTTGACTGTTATTTTTATTTCACAAGTTATAAAGCAAGCCAAAATTAACACAACATGCCACAGTTTTGATTTAACCATGATGTAGTGGTCAATTCTTTAGACTGTTTTTCTTTGTGGTATCCACAGATGGTGACCCTTTTTTTTTTTTTTTTCCACATCTTTAGTCAGAAGAATTCCACATCCTACAGTGTATGTGTAAAGACTGCCACATTTGCAAATAGGAAGAAGAATAAGCAGCTGTTAAATGTATTGTTAGCCAGTATGGTGAGATTGGGATTATAGAAATTCTAATATAAAAAAAGGCTCAATCATTTTGAGGCTAGGTTGGAGTGGGGTCGCCTGGGATAGGTTCAAAGTTCATTTCTTCGGAGTCCTCCTAGAGTGACATTTCTNCCACATTTGCAAATAGGAAGAAGAATAAGCAGCTGTTAAATGTATTGTTAGCCAGTATGGTGAGATTGGGATTATAGAAATTCTAATATAAAAAAAGGCTCAATCATTTTGAGGCTAGGTTGGAGTGGGGTCGCCTGGGATAGGTTCAAAGTTCATTTCTTCGGAGTCCTCCTAGAGTGACATTTCTTATTTCAGTGAGTTCACTGTGGTTTGGGATCTGACTTTCAGCTCAGGAAGTTTAGAAAGCTGACTCAAAACCCATATCTCAGGACCATGTGATAAGTAAAACCTGGGCTTTAAAAAGTGCATGGCCAGATGCACTTAGGTATATAGATTTCTGTCTTCAGTGAGAAGGTGGATTATAATTAAACATTCTCAAAAGTGTTCCAATTTTAGGATTTTATTAAAGTACTGAGGAAGCTGTATTTTGTTTCAACATTCAGGGCTGGATCTGTTTCATAAAACATGGTGATTCAAGAATATCTGTGATCATTATGAGTCAGTCGAAAATGTTGGTCACATCATCTAATGATACTTGACCCAGAGGAATAAACTCACTCAGTGTTTTAAACTACTTTGTTCTGCATAAACTTTAACTTTTCCTTGCTGCCCAAAGTTTATTTTAGCAGCAGCTCAAAAGACAATTGGCAAAGAGAACAATTCAAAAGAAAAAAATTTCATGAAAGATTTTTTATTTGCCTTGCATTACTTTCTCTATACATATTAATTGTATAGTCAGCTTCAAAGCAAGTTCATGATAAAAATTACTTCCACAATTAAAAAATGATACAAAGATACTAAAAGTTGTTGAGTCAACTGTGCAAAGATTAAAAATGAGATTTAGGCTTACATAAGCTATTTCTGGTAATCACATAGACCAGTTCTTTGATCTCTCTGTATGTTTGAGCAGGCAATGGCAACCCACTCCAATATTCTTGCCTGGCAAATCTCATGGACGGAGGAGGCTGGTGGGCTGTAGTCCATGGGGTCGCTGGAAGTTGGATATGACTGAGTGACTTCACTTTCCCTTTTCACTTTCATGCATTGGAGAAGGAAATGGCAACCCACTCCAGTGTTCTTGCCTGGAGAATCCCAGGGACAGGGGAGCCTGGTGGGCTGCTGTCTCTGGGGTCGCACAGAGTCGGACACGACTGAAGTGACTTAGCATATCAGTACCATGTGATTATATCCTGAAATAGAGACAAATAATTTCTTCTTGAGTATTTGGTTATATCTTATCTGATTATATTCTAAAGCAGAGACAAATAATTTCCTCTTCTTGAGTATCTTCTTTGACCCCTCAAGGTTTTCTTGTGCCTATATCTCGTAAACAAGTTCATTATTAAATCCATCTGACATTTCTACTGTTATGTCCTTGATCCATGCCTTGACTCCATGTCTATCATCATAACCCTTCTTCTTAGACCTTGACCATTTCTATTCTTTATCACCATACAAAACCGTTCAGGAGCTTTTGCATCATAGTAGTAAGCCTTCATATACTTACCTTCACTAAACCCTTTTTACCTTCCACACATAAACCCCTTTCTGATCTGTTCCTTGCACTTGATCTTTCTGTCTTGACACCTTCCACCCTCCATGTATCCTTTGTACAATTCATGAAGATCTAGTTTTAGTTGCCAGTACATGTACTTGTCTGTCACACCTCTGTTCATATTGCTCTTTCTTGCCTCACTGTTTTTGATTATTTAATTATTGCTTGTCTTTTATAAACCAGTTGCAATTTGTAGACTATCCTTGTCTAGGTAATAGAGGCTTCTCTGGTAGAGCTAGTGGTAAAGAGCCTGCCTGCCAGTGCAGGAGGCATAAGAGATGTGGATTCAAACCCTGGGTCAGGAAGATCCCCTGGAGGGGGCTTGGCAACCCACTCCAGCTTTGTTGCCTGGAGAATCCCATGGACAGAGGAGCCTGGCAGGCTACGGTCCGTAGGGTCACAAAGTGTCGGACACAGCTGAAACGAGTTAGCGCGTAGCACACACATATGGTTCCCTAGCATGGATACACCCTGATAATATGCACCACACTGAGTTGTAATTACGTTTATTCATCCGAGTTAGCACTAAGCCTTGCAGATACTAGAGGTCAAGGAAGCATAAAGAAATAGTGTTTCCACTCTCTGTGACTTTATAGTATAAAACCAACAACACTTTGTAGATGAACAAATCATCCACAGAGTCATTGTATTCATGTTTCTGAATAGACTTTAGTATTTTATATGCATTACAGGGTAAAAGGAATTTTTGCATAGGAAGTAAAAGTTTATTGTCCAGTTGCCCAGTTGTGTCTAACTCTTTGCAACCCCATAGACTGCAGCACACCATGCCTCCCTGTCTCTCACCATCTCCCAAAGTTTGCCCAAGTTCACTTTCATTGCATCAGTGATGCCATCCAGCCATCTCATCATCTGACACCCTCTTCTCTTTCTGCCCTCAATCTTTCCCAGCATCAGGGGCTTTTCCAGTGAGTCAGCCATTTGCATCAGGTGACCAAACTTCTGGACCTTCAGCTTCAGCATCAATCCTGCCAATGAGTATTCAGGGTTGCTTTTCCTTAAGGTTGACTGGTTTGATCTCTTGCAGTCCAAGGGACTCTCAGGAGCCTTCTCCAGCTCCACAGTTTGAAAACATCAGTTCTTTGGCATTCTGCCTTCTTTATGGTCCAGCTCTCACAACCAAACTTGACCACTGGGAAGACCATAGCCTTGACTATACGGACCTTTGTCACCAGAGTAATGTCTCTGCCTTTCAACACACTGGCTAGGTTTGTCATAGCTTTCCTGCCAGGAAGCAGTCATCTTCTGATTTCATGGCTGCAGTCACCATCCACAGTGATTTTAGAACCCAAGAAGAGGAATTCTGTCACTACTTCCACCCCTAACCCTAACCCCACATCTATAGTCTCTGCCCAGTAGAGTTTTCAACTGTTGAAAATCACATGTGCACAAAGGAAGTAAAGAGATGCTATAAGTTAATGCAACAGAATAATTAAAATATTTAATTCATTTTAATGGTATTTGTGATAAAAACTGACACCAGAGGATTTGTATGGTAGCTGTGAAAGTGTTAGTCGCTCAATTGTGTCCAACTCCTTGCGACCCCATGGACTGTAGCTTCTCTGTCCATAGAATTCCCCAGGAAAGAATACTGGAGTGGGTTGCCCTTTTCTTCTGCAGGGGATCTTCCCAACCCAGGGATCAAACCTGGGTCTCCCTCATTGCAGGCATCTTCTTTACCAGCAGAGCCACCAGGGTAGCCCCTGTGGTAGCTATGGCCTTGTTTATTTATTTATTTTTAAAATTTCTTTGAAAGATTTCACACTGACTCCAGATTTTCTACGACAGGTCTTTATTTTTTTGTCCGTACTTTTGCAGGATCATAATTCCCCTACCAGGGATTGAACCTGGGCCCTGGCACTGAGTCCCAACCACTGGACCTCCAGGGAATTCCCTAGAGATGGTCTTTGGAAATACCTAGAATGAGGGCAAGTGCAGTGAAAGGAGTGACGTGACAGCAGACCCAGTACGGTTGTCCCTTCCTCTCTCTTGTCTTAGCCCCTGCGCATATATATGTATATATATATGGTTGATTTTCTAGGTGAAATTCATTTCTGTTCTGTTTATTTTAGGAGACTTTTCTTGCTCAGGTCGAAATGCTAGGTACTAAATCTTCACTTTCAGTAAAACATACCTAAATAAAATTTTGCCCATAAGAAGTTGTTAGTGCTTGAATTTCTTCATACAAAGTGTCTGGAGTAGTCAACCTCATAGGACCGGAAAGTGGAAACATGGTTGCCAAAGAGTGGGGAAGGAAAGGAGGAATTAGAGTTTAAGGGTCTGAGCTTTGCAAGATTAAAAAGTTTCCAGAGATCTGTTGCCCAGCACTGGAAATATACTTAAATTATTGAACTGGACACTTAAAAATGGCTAAGATAGTAAGTATAATGTTAGGTGTCTTTTTTGCCACAATAAAAAGGAGAAATTGTTAGTAAAGTTTTTATAGATGAAAAACTAAGTGAAAAAGCTTTTTAAAGAATTGCAAATATCATTTAGTGTTGGAGACTAAAATCTTTCTTATTGTTATGATTACGTGAAATATTCAGTCCATGTAAAGTGTTAGGAATAGTAAAACTCAATAATATTGTAATTGAATATAGTAACTTTCACTTTTCAATGTAGTTTGATGTTAATTCATTTTATACTCCTTTTACTGACAGGAGTAAGTTTACTGGCATTGTAACTCAAAGTGATCTGATATATTTCATAAGAGCTACTTTTATAAACAGAACACCTTGAGGCTAAAAGGAAAATTTTAATACAAATATGCATTTTTCTGTATATTTTATGCTTTGTGAATTTCCATGGAGTAGCTGTGCTGCCCTTCTGTTTATTACTTGTTTGTATTTTTTCCTAAATGGTATAAAATACAAAAGTATTTGCTTTTATCTACTGAACACTCAAAACATTGAAAGGCATATTTTCTTCTAACGTAGAAACTATCAGAAGGTGACTTCATTTGAATGCATTGTTTGTTTTCTTGATATTTAAAATTATCTATCTAAATACAAGAATGAATGCTTTATACATTCAAATAGTATCATAGATTTAATCTTCAAAAGTTCAGGAATGACTTTTACCACTGAGAGAGAAAACAGATTAAAAATTAAGGAAGCATTGGGATGTCCCTGATGGTCCAATGGTTAAGACTCCATACTCCCAATGCATGGGTTTGATCCCTGGTCAGGGAACTAAGATCCCACATACCACACAGTGTGGCAAAAAGAAAAAAAAAAAAAAGAAATTGTAATTCCTTCTTATTTTGGATATGACACATTAAAAAAAAATGACCAGATGCCTTCTATCATTAATAATAACAGTAAAAACTACAGTGACAGCTAATATAATTTTAGGATATGCACCAGCCTTTGTTCTCAGTGCTTTTACTTTTTTTTCATCCTCAAAACAAGCCTGTATCATCCTTACAATTATTTGACCTCATTTTTCAAATAAGAAAATGGAGGCACAGAGAAATTAAGTAAATTTCTGTAGCTATACAACTGAAAAGTAATAGGCCAGAGATTCACATCCAGACGGTCTGGCTCCAGAGCCCATGCTCCTAATCAACGTGCTACATTCCTCTCTGATTTGAAGGAATATTATCCAAATATGACCAGTGCAGATAACGTAGCCTCTATTGTCCATTCTGAGTTCAGATGTCTTATAAATGCAACTTTTGGTATAATGATGAAAATAATAGGGATCACAAGAACTCTAAGCTCTAGGCTGAATTTTAAACATACAGCCACAAAGATAAGCAGTGCGCTAACAACTGTGAAAATTTCAGCAGTTACGGAAGATTAGGTGATTTTGTTTGAAACGATGCATTTTCCTCTTTCCCTAAACATTATAACTTTCTTAAACAGAACAGTTTGACGATATTGTGTAGTGCCTGAACGATAAATGGATAGGCAGTTTGTGTAAACTCAATAGAATTTTTCTTCCTTGGGAATTTCAAATCTTACTGTTTCATGTACTTCATGTACGCTCCTACCTCAGTTCTTTGCTCCTGTAGGCTTTCTCTCTTCCTCTGCATCCCCTCCTTGTAGTCTTTACTCACTTGTCATTTTCTTAATGAGGTGTGCTCTGCATTATTCTGTTATAAATTGCACCCCCTCACACTGGCTGGCTTTCTCTGTCTCCTTCCTCAGCTTTATTATAGAGCTGCTTGTCACCATATAATATGTTATCTAATTTACTTATTTATTATCTGTCTTCCAGAAAAGGGTAAGGACTTTTGTTTATTTGGGTCACTGTTTTATCGCCAGAGCCTGACTCCTAGGAAACACTCAGTAAATGTTTATTGAATGCATTCAACCTTTCTGTGGTGTATTAATAGTTCAGATTAAGATTTAGCTGGTAGTTAACAGAATAAAGGGCTTCCCTGGTGGCTCAAATGGTTAAAAAAAAAAAAAATATATATATATATATATATCTGCCTGCAATGCAGGAAACCCAGGTTCGATCCCTGGGTCGGGAAGATTCCCTGGAGAAGGGCATAGCCACCCACTCCAGTATTCTTGCCTGGAGAATCCCATGGACAGAGGAGCCTAGCGGACTATAGCCCATGGGGTCGGACACAACTGAGCGACTATCACTTTCACTTTAAAAGAATGAAATCTTTCATGCTTTTTGTTGCAGGTGAAAGAACAAAATGGAGGAAATTTATCCACTTGGGTTCTGAACAGTCTCTATCATATAAGATGTTTTCAATAACAGCTAAATACATATTTTACTTCGGTGGTTCAGGTTGTTGTATTAGTCAGTTTTACAATATATTGTACTCCCATTCCTTTTTTTTCATTCTTAATATTCTAATGTTAAGAAAAGACAAAATAAGCAACTATATCCCATAATTATGCATATTAAATTGTAAACACATAGTTGGTTTCTTCTGAGATTATATTCTGCCTTATAAGATGTAATCCAGCTAAAGCACTGGAAGTCGTCACATTCTTTTGCCTTTTGTTTCTAAGTTTAATATTAATTTAGGTTGACATATATGGGGCTTCCCACATGGTGCAGTGGTAAAGAATCCACCTGCTAGTGCAGAAGACTCAAGAGACTTGGATTCGATCCCTGGGTCTGGAAGATTCCCTGGAGTAGGAACTGAGAACCCACTCCAGTACTCTTGCCTAGAAAATTCCATGGACAGAGGAGCCTGGTGGGCTACAGTCCATGAGGTCGCAGAGAATCAGACATAGCTGAGCAACTGAGCACACCTATGTGTCACCTTATTTAGAAATTCTTGCATTATTTTTGTAAAAACTGAGAAAGAATGGAAGTGGTATTTTATTTTTCTTTAGAATCACTTCATACCCCTACTATGCATTGGTTGCCATGAAATGTTGATTTATAGCTGTGTGTTATTATTCAGTGAGCTGGTAAATCATTGATGTCTGGAATTTTACATGGTGGAATGCCAGCCTAGAAAGGTAGAGAATTTTCCCAGACATCGTTCATATGGAAAGATAGCCATTTAAATTTGGTTGGTTTTAGCAACGTGATACTGCATGTAGGCAGAAGCATGCCATAGCCAAATGGGACTTTATGTGAACTTCAGTGTAGGTTCAATGTCAAACCAATATTTTTATAGTTGTGTAAGTTAAACTTTTTTTAAGGTAAGCAATACTGATATATTGAAAACTGAATAAATGATAAGTGAGGGTAAAAGAACAAAAACAAAAATCAAATATTGTTGACTGGTCTACAGGGAGAGGGGCTTCCCTCATGGCTCAGCTGGTAAAGAATCCACCTGCAATGTGGATAGAACTGGGTTCAGTCCCTGGGTTGGGAAGATCCTCTGGAGAAGGGAAAGGCTACCCAATCCAGTATTCTGGTCTGGAGAATTACATAGACTACTGCATAGTCCATGGGGTTGCAAAGAGTCGGACACGACTGAGCAACTTTCACTTTGATACAGTGAGAGAAATGAGCTTAGTCTTCTGCAGCTGTACTTCATCATACTAATGATTGCTATCAACTTAGTCAATTCAAGGTACCATAAATATTTTATTTATCTGTTCATTCAGTAAACACATCAGGCACCTATATGTTCCAGGCATTCATTTTGCTAATTTCTATTAAAGAATCCAGTCTAGTTTGGATAGAGAAATCAACAGACATTTCCAATAAGCCCTGTAGTAGAGATGAGTTGAGTACTGATAGTGGACCTAGTAAGTAATATGGGGAAGATGAGCTGTCAGAGAAGACCTATCTCCCTTGTCTCCTCTGGCTTTTGTAGAAAGGGTGGTTTAGTATTCACTGTTCTTTTTTTTCAAGTGCCAAACCATATGAAATTAAAATCAGGGGCAGATTTGCTTGCTATGTTCCTTTTGATTCACCATCATCCCTTGATATTTTGAAATGTTATATTAAATTTCTATGAAATTGGCTTTAATCATGGAATAAGGCTGCCTAAATCTGCATATATATCTGGAAAGGTTTCAAAGTATTTTTTCACAAGTGAGTGTTTTGCGTTTAAAGACTTAGACACCTGGCCTCAACACCTTTTAATGTGCCAGATGTAAGATCTTTCCCAGGCATACTCTTAAATACTTCTGCAAGGTTTGATTTCAGAAATGTGCACCAGTACAGGAGATTTCATTTTATTTGTGAAATGGTTGTTAAAGCAGGTTGACAAATAATATTAAAAAATATTATTTCTCATCAAGTATCAAATATTCTTCCTTTTAGCATCAGTTCATTTATTCATTCAATAAGTAATGTGTATTTGCTATATGCCAGGTGTTGTTCTAGGTACTGGATATATATTTGGATTACTAGTATTATTAGACTCACCTGCCCAGAGTTGTTGTATCAACTAATACCTACTTGTATGTTCACAGGGAGGCAGGAGTTATAAAAATTTCTGTCACACTTTCAGGTCTTTAGCCAGTGTGATTATTGGATCAGTTCTTTCACTGTTGTGGGTAGCCTCTGTCTGTCTGTCGAACTTATTCATCATCTTGCCAAAACATGAGTATCTGAAAGATAGAGTAGTTTGAAGAACCAAAACTTGAACTACATAGAGTTCTAGTAGACACATCCAACATACTACAAGTAAAGGAAGACCAAACAGTTAAGTAGTATACCAAGAAACTAGTACTGACATACATTCATATTTCTCTCCTCTCAGTTCAGTTCAGTCGCTCAGTCGTGTCCGACTCTTTGCGACCCCATGAATTGCAGCACGCCAGGCCTCCCTGTCCATCACCAACTCTCGGAGTTCACTCAGATTCATGTCCATCAAGTCAGTGATGCCATCCAGCCATCTCATCCTCTATCGTCCCCTTCTCCTCCTGTCCCCAAACCCTCCCAGCATTAGAGTCTTTTCCAATGAGTCAGCTCTTCGCATGAGGTGGCCAAAGTACTGGAGTTTCAGCTTTAGCATCATTCCTTCCAAAGAAATCCCAGGGCTGATCTCCTTCAGAATGCACTGGTTGTATCTCCTTGCAGTCCAAGGGACTCTCAAGAGTCTTCTCCAACACCACACTTCAAAAGCATCAATTCTTTGGCGCTCAGTTTTTCTCACAGTCCAACTCTCCCGTCTATACATGACCACTGGAAAAACCATAGCCTTGACTAGACGGACCTTAGTTGGCAAAGTAATGTCTCTGCTTTTGAATATGCTATCTAGGTTGGTCATAACTTTTCTTCCAAGGAGTAAGCGCCTTTTAATTTCATGGCTGCAATCACCATCTACTAGTGTATAAATTATGAGATGACCCAGAAGGATGGTATGGAGAGGGAAGGGGGAGAGAGGTTCAGAATGGGGAACACGTGTACACCCGTGGCAGATTCATGTTGATGTATGGCAAAACCAATACAATAAAGTAATTAGCCACCAATTAAAATAAATAAATTTAAATTTAAAAAAATTAGTGGTTCCCCCAGAATTTATGTTACACATTTGAAACTAATACTAGACCCCTTTCAAGAACCTGTATCACATCATGGGTAGTGTAGGTCGCTTATAACAGAGTATTCCCAGTTCTCCAGCCATCCCTTATTTCATTACTGTCTTTCATTTTACTTACCCATAAGCTATAATTATCTAATATATTCCTCCCATTATTTTGAAAAAGCTGTTATCTATCAAATCAATTAAGACAAACAAGATTTTCTTTTACTTCCACTTATTTCTTCTCTGACGCTCTTTCTTCCATTATGTAGATCTGAGTTCCTGACCTATATCATTTTCCTTCTCTCTGGAGAACTTCATTTAACATTTCTTGGAAGGCAGGTCTACTGGTGATAAATTCCTTCAAGTTTTGTCTAAGAAAGTCTTCATTTCTCCTTCTCTTCTGAAGGATAATTTTTCTGGATACAGGTTTCTAGGTTGGTGTGTTTTTTTTTCTTTCAACATTTTGAGTATTTCATCCTACTTTATTCTTGCATAGTTTCTGGAGAGAAGTCTGATGTAATCCTTAACTTTCTTTGTCTGTAGGTAAGGTATTCCCTTCCCCCTGACCCACGTAATAAATACTTTACAGTACTTCAAAACCTCTTTCAAAGTTTTCTCTTTGTTATTGATTTTCTTCAGTTTGAATATTACATACTTAAGTATAGTTTTTGGTTTGAGGGTTTTTTTGGGGGGTACCCTGTTTGGGGTTCACTGAATTTCCTGGATTTGTGGTTTGGTATCTGTCATTAATTTTGTAAAGTTTTTAGCTGTTATTAATATAAATATTTCCTCTCTTCCATTCTTTTTACTCCTTCTGGAATATCCATTATGTGCCTGTTACAGCTTTTTAAATTGTCCACACTTCTTGACTATTCTTTTTCTCTATTTGCATTTCATTGTTGGAAGTTTCTGTTGACACTTTTCCATGCTCATGAATTCTTTCCTCCTCTGTGTCTCGTTTATTGATGAGCCTATCAAATGCAGTCTTCATTTTTATTACTATGATTTTGATTCTGAGCATTTCTTTTTGACTCTTTTTTGAGTTTCCATCTTTCTGCTTCCATTACCTAGTTGTTCTTGCATGTTGTCTACATTTTCTGTTAGGCTCCTTAGCATATTGAATGTGGTTATTTTAGGTTTCTAGTCTGATTATTCCAAAATCTATACCATATCTGAGTCTTGTTCTGATCCTTGCTTTACATTTTTACTTTTATCATGCCTTGTAATTTTTTGCTGAAAACTGAATATGATACTTGGACTCCAGTCAGAGGGTTGCTCCTGGTCTTCTGTTGCTGGTAAACTGGGATTCTCTGTGTTTGCTGGGTCGTCTCTCCAGTTTTCAGAGCAGCACCATTGGTCTAAGAAAGGAATTATTAATTTTGAGTTTAGTCAGCTTTTTTTTCTTGTAATGACTGAAGTACCAACTTTCAGGTTGTTTGCATGTCAGACTGGAAATCTTGACCCCTAGATTCAGAAGTCTGGGATGCAGACTGCAGGAAGTTCAGGAAGAAGAGGATGCTTTCAAGCACACTGAGTTAAAATTCTAAATCTTATGTTTGTTTTCAATTCTAGTTTGTTAGTCCAGACAATGATCTTGCCTTTTCATGTCCTATGTGAATCTTTTCCCCTAGTATTACCTTAAACTTCATAGTTTTCTAACTATTCTGCCACAGACCAGGCAAGCCTTTGATCTTCCGTGACCCAGAGCTAACATACTGTGGTGGGCACGTGACCATTGGTTTTCAGATGTGTTTTCTGCTAAAGAAGAATTATTAGTTGATGAGATTAAAGTGTGAGAGTTGGGCCTGTTGGAAGATTTATACTCAGATCCCAAAAGACACTGGATTTCTCCCATTATTGAAAAAAATTGTAGCAGTTAAGTGGTAGGCATTACACATCTTGGCTCTTACAGTGAGTGAATTTAAGAATATAAATATTCTGTTTACAAAAGACAATATAAACGATCAGACTTATTGTAATTATTTAGTTCACAAAATCTATTAAAAGTTATATTAGAGAGAATGTTTATTGCTATGTTTTCCTCTAAAGGAATTCATCTTCTCAAGTAGTTTTTTGAGGTGGGATTCAGTTCATTTAAAAACAGATGATTCTGTGTCCTAAGACTTGATGCACTAGAATTCATTCTAAAAATCGTTACTTTCTTAACTGTTTGTTGTGGAGGTAAAGAATTGTTAACATATAAATTAGTCATTTTTAGAATTAGTCTCTTTCTGTGGTAGTTTGTTAATCAGTTCAGTTCAGTTCAGTTGCTCAGTCGTGTCTGACTCTTTGTGACCCCATGAATCGCAGCACGCCAGGCCTCCCTGTCCATCACCAACTCCCGGACTTCACTCAGACTCACGCCCATCGAGTCAGAATAGCTCAACTGGAATTCCGTCACCTCCACTAGCTTTGTTCGTAGTGATGCTTTCTAAGGCCCACTTGACTTCACATTCCAGGATGTCTGTTTGTTAATAGATGTCTATTAAATAGTATAACTTTTTGCAGTTAATAGATTCGTAAAAACATACTTTCCATCTGTCTTTTAGTTTAACTGTGGACGTGAACACTTAACAGTATCACAAGAGAAATCAAAATGGAAATTGAAAACGTCAGATAGTGGAACTTCCCAAGTGGTCCAGTGGTTAAGACTTCACCTTCCAATGCAGGGGGTGCAGATTCAATCCCTGATCAGGGCGCTAAGCTCCCACATGACTTGGGGCCAAAAACCAAAAGATAAAAAGAAGCAGTATTGTAACATATTTAATAAAGGCTGTAAAAGTGGTCTGCATCCAAAAAGTTTTTTTAAAAGTCAGGTAGGAGGCGTAAACTAACTTTATGCTCTCCTTCGCCGTGTTTCCGTTAGTAGAGAATTGGGAAACCAGTATTGGAGTATTGTTAGCACAGCCGAGGAAAGGAGACAGATGCTGGAAATGTAGCAGTGAGGCTCGGGATGAAGGTTTCAGCAAAGAGGGGTTAATAGGGCCAAACACAAGTGAATCAAGTAAGGTAAGGGTTAACTTTTTTCTCTTGAAAATTTCCCCTTTTTTTCATTGTAAAAATAAGATACTTGACATGAAGGGGTTAAGAGGCACTTAACCAAATAAGGTCACTGGGGCACACATGGGAGTCCAGTTAGAAAGCCTTGGCAGAAGAAGACGTAACTGAAGCAGCAGAGACAGGATCATATCACTTTCATTCCATAACAGAGAACATGAAATGGAATCTTGTCAGCAGACATAAAATCTTCCAAAAATCGTAGTGACTTTACCTGATTTGGCACTGTAAAATCAATCATCTGAATATTTTAGGATAATTGAGTAGAAGCCAAAAATGAAGCGCTTTTTTTTTTTTTTTAACCTCTACCGCTTTTGAGAATAAAAAATGCCTCATCATAGAAGGAAAACTGTTTTACAATCATAGAATGAGGATTTTGATTATAGAATAACACAACTTTGGGGATTTTTGTTGAAAGCATGAGTTTTGACTTCAGATGGCTTTTTTTTTTTAATGGCTTCTAAAGCATTTTGTTAAAAATTGATAATGATGGAAAACTTGAAGAGCAATCTTTAAAGCAAGGTTCTTGTGAATCCGAGGTAGGAAAAAAAAAAATTTGTATATATTTAGTCATTGTTTATATTTAACTGTGGTTTGTCAAAAGATTAGCTCATTAGAAACATTAAAACTTTCTTATTTTATATCTTCTTAAACGAGATCATTTGAAACTCATTTTAGAAACAAATATTGGGGCTTTGTATCTTTTGCCTTTATTTTGAGGGGCTATTAGTTGCTTTTATAGAATATTTTTTGCTTACAAACAGCACCACTCTGAATCTGTATTCTCTTTTCTTGAAAAATTTCTTTCCTTTTAATTTGGGATTTGAAAAATATAAACCGTACTCTTTTCACCGGATACCACAGAGTCCACAAAATGTTATTGTTATCAGTTTATGGGAAAACAAAGTGACTAATCCAACTCATATGAGCAAAAAGAGCAAGGGCTTCTTTACTCCACATATGTTTATGATTTAAGCATCCAACTTTCAGAAAACCAGTTGCAGCCTCTGTGTGACTCAGTTGTAGCCACAGGAGGTTGTAACGTCAAGTAAAAAATTCAACTACATAAGCAGAATATAGACAGTAAGCACGACATTTAAAAACATGGACCTCATTAAACCAACTCATCAGATAGAGTAACGGGATCCTAGAGATATGAATACGAAGTATTTTTCTTGTATATATTCTCCTTTTTCCACTGAACTGCTGTATAGCAATTCTCTTATGACTTGCTAGAGTCAGCCTTAGGAAGAGAGAAATTGGTACATTTATAAAACTATGTCTATAAAATTGTCAGTAGTGATTACTTTGGCGGAGGAAAGTGTAATAGTTAAGTGAGATTTGTCGTGCATAAAGATCAAGCTTTTTTAAAATGTGAGGGGATTTTAGGGAGAAGAGGGATTTTGATCATTTAGCTATAAATCTGGAATCTAGTCTGTGCTGGAATTTAGCTAACAAGTACAAAAAGAAATGAAGAATTATGGTTTTGAAGATAAGTTATAGTATGTAAAAGTGGATATAGCTTGGTTAAGAGTATATTTTAATAGTAGATATGGTTTAGAACAGGCTTCCCTGGTGGCTCAGTGGTAAAGAATCTGCTGACAATGCAGGAGACCTGGGATCAGTCTCTGGGTCGGGAAGATCGTCTGGAGGAGGACATGGGAACCCACTCTAGTACTCTTGCCTAGAGAATCCCATGCACAGAGGAGCCTTGCAGGGTTGCACAGATTCAAACAAGACTGAAGCAACGAGGCAGCAGCAGCAGCATGCCTTGGAAAACTCAATAGAATTTATTATGCAGATCAATTAAAGTATGGTAATATCACTCATTTTACTGACAAAATAGTACATATCTTTCTCTACCACTTGCCCCAGCACTGTTTTTAAATAGTTTTTGAATATTATTACTGTAATGATTGATTTTTGGCTGTGCTGGGTCTTCGTTGCTGCCCAGGCTTTTCTCTAGTCTCAGCACGCAGGGGCTGCTCTCTAGGTGTGCTGTGCGGGCGCCTCACTGCAGTGGCTTCTCTTGCTGCAGAGCACGGTCTCTAGGGCATGTGGATTTGAGTAGCTGCAGTGCCTGGGCTCAGTAGTTGCAGTTCCTGGGCTCCAGAGCACAGGCTCAGTAGTGTGCTTCGTGGGATCTTCCCAGACCAGGGAGCGAACCCATGTCTCCTGCCTTGACAGGCAGATTCTTTACCACTTAACCATCAGGGAAACCCGGCACTATTTTCTGATGCGTTATCTTGGTTTTTTGTTCCATTGGATGGAGAAAGTATGAGACATATGATCTTTTTGCATGACTGCATTACAGAGGTCTGTAGGTCTGGACTTCTAGGTATATATTTTATCCAGGGTTTTGGAACAATGTAGAAGTTATTTTTCTTGCTATGGAGAAATGCAGAGTTTTGGAATGAGACAGAAAAACGTATTTCAAAAAGTAATGGAGGCTTTTACTTTTCCAAGCATCTACTTATTCCAAAAGTTTACATTTGGCCAAACTGCTAGTTTTTAAAACCAAAGATAGGGATTAGAATCTCATTACAATCAATATTTGACTGGGTCATTCTTAAAGACTTAATGTTCCTCCAAATTCTCATTCACCTGGTCTCCAAGGACAAGAATGCAGGAAGAATACCTTAGTTATTGCACTTCTTTCTTGATCTTTCTTCATAGATAGGTTTCATTCAGGCCTTTGATAATTGTAAATTTCAGAAAAGTATCGATGGAAAAAGGGGGAACTGGTGTGTATATCTAGAAAAATAATTTTAGGGGGAAAAGCTAATTTTAAAAAAGAATATCAGCTATGCTTTGACTTATGCATTATTTTGGAAATAATTTATATTGTTTGACTTATCCTTAATATTTCCCCCTCTACTAAACTAATACAACAGTCTCAAGCTATTTGGACTATGAAATTCAAATATATGATAGCCTTTATGAGAGAGAAGACATTTTACTGAAAGCCTCCCAAGAATGTTTCTCAAGTTTTATAGTTTGTTTTCTTTAATGTTACTTATTTGTTTATTTTATTATAAGCAAAAAAAAAATCAAAACACAAATGGTAGAGGAACAAGTTTTAGAGTGTAGATTAGTCATTGACAAAGAGAATTAGACTGGAGGTATTTATCATCACTGAATATTTTATTTGAGATGACCCTACCTTTACCCTGGGGCTTCCCTGTTAGGTCAGACAGTAAAGAATCTACCTGTAAGGCAGGACACCGGGCTTGATCCCTGGGTTGGGCACCTCCCCTGAAGAAGAAAATGGCAATGCACTCCAGTATTCTTGTCTGGGAAATCCCATGGGCAGAGGAGCCTGGTGGGCTATAATCCTTGGGGTTGCAAAGAGTCGGACATGACTGAGCAACTAACACACCCACATGTGGTGTACCTGCAGTCCTTTACCTATATGCTGGAGTGACACTTATATAAATATATCCATGTATCTAAGGAAAGGACCAATAAATGTTCCCAGATCATGGTTTACTCAATCATGGTTTCTTATATTCCCAGGCCTAATCACTGCTCTTGTGATAGAAAAGAAAATCACAGTGGGTGAATAAAAATGAATACTTTAGTGAATGCTTATTATGTGTTATCAATTGTTCCAGTGGCTTATATTAGTTCAATCGCACCTATGAAGTGAGTACTATTATTCCCATTTTAGCCATGGGGAAACTTAGGTGTAGGGAAATTAAATAATGCCCAGGGTCAAGAGATAATAAGAAGTAGAACTAGGATATTACCTCAAGCAGTTTAATTCAGGAGAGGCTTGGGCTCTAATCTACTCCATCAAGATACCAACTTGAGTTGTTCATGAAGCAGTTCCTGAGATGGAGTTCAGGTATGAGGAGTATCCTGGGATTAATGCCTATGAAACTGGGAGGGAAAAGAATTGGGCAGGGAAAGCCTTCAGACCGGAGCACATCTGGAAACAGAACTGGGCAGAGAGCACCACGGACTGTAATATATATCTGCCAAAGTCTCAGCCAACTCATCGGGAGCTGTAGAGCAGAGTGCTGGTTAGATGAGTTCCACATTGAGTGGGAATGGCCAGCCCCCAGTACCACTGCTGTGCTCAGACACTGACGGGGGCTCCCCGGGAAGAGCATGGCCTTGGATGGAATGCTGCAACCCATCTTCCAGCATCGTGGCCAGAGGCAGTTACCTAACTGTACTCCTAGGCAAGTTTTTTTCTGGAGGGATTGTCCAAGCAGCACGTTTCTGTGGCTGCCTAACCATCCTACCATCTTATAGATACAAATACCGTTTCACATCCATTAGATGGGCAACAGTGATTGAATCTGACAATGCCAAATGCTTGGGAGGCCATGGATGAATATGTCCGCTGCTTACAGGAGTATAAATTCATAAACCACTTTGGCAATATGGTTAAGATTATTGTGGTCTACTGCACCCCAGAGAAGCTCCTTGGTAAGGAGACATGTACAGAAATTTTCACAGCAGCATTATTTGTAGTAGTGAAAAATTAGAAGCAGTCTAAATGTCCATCAACAAGAGAATTGATCATTTGTGCTCTGTGTGTGTGTGTGTGTGTGTGTGTGTGTGTGTGTGTATGTATGTATGTGTGTATTTGGGCTTCCTTGGTAGCTCACATGGTAAAGAATCTCCTGCAATGCGTGTGTGTGTGTGTATTTGGGCTTCCTTGGTAGCTCACATGGTAAAGAATCTCCTGCAATGCCGGAGACCAGGGTTTGATCCCTGGGTCGGAAAGATCCCCTGGAGAAGGGAATGGCAACCCACTCCAGTATTCTTGCCTGGAGAATTCCATGGACAAAGGAGGCTGGCAGGCTACAGTCTATGGGGTGGCAGAGTCAGACACGACAGAGCAACTGACACACACAGAAATTTCAGTATCACATAGTACATAGAAATATTACGAAATATGACTTCATGTGTCCACATGAATATCAGAGAACTGAAGAACAAATTCCCAAAGGAGACTTTTTAACTCAGCCTGAGTTCTTAATAATGGCACCCTACTGTCGCTCTAGAAGAATCAGATACTGTTCAATATCCATCAGTTACTATTCATATACAGTTACTCATGAATACCAAGCTTAAAAGCAATGCCATGTTTGCTTTTAAGTTGTGTCCTGCTCTTTGCGACCCTGTGGACTGTAGCCCACCAGGCTCTTCCGTCCATGGGGATTCTCCAGGCAAGAATACTGGAGTGGGTTGCCATTTCCTTCTCCAGGGGATCTTCCCAAACCAGGGATCGAACCCAGGTCTCCTGCATTGCAGGCAGAAGCTTTAACCTCTGAGCCACCAGGGAAGCCCAGTAAAAGTATAGCTTGCATGAGGATAATAAACAAGCTTAGATGAGTGGTGGCCTGAGGTAAGTAGGATCAAGGAGGGTCATAGGGCGTTTCAAGTCATGTGTGACTTTTTTTGTGATCTGAAATATAATAAGTATGACATAGTGTTAATTTTTCACAGAATTGTTTAGGGGAGCATGTAGATGTTAGTGAATTTTCTCTAATGCTTTTCTCTATGGTTAAAATATTTTGTTAATAGATTTGTGGGTATTTAGTAGTGAAACAGTAGGTGTGCATCTAAAATTTATTTTCACATGCAAGATGTCCTGTCTATAGATCCAGATAAAATCCTCCATTCAAGGAAGATCAGTGCCATTTCACTTAAATACTTTGTTAAAAAGTTTTATGGCATAAAAACATAAATCTATTTTTAAAAAAGATGTTAACCTCACAGAAGTTAATAAAAATCATTCAAAATGTCTATGGAAATATAAAGGACTTAGATTAGCTAAAAGAATTTAAAAAATTAAAGCTGTAGAATTTATATTCCTTCATTCTAAGACTTACTATGACTGTATAGTACACCAAGATAGCCTGATATTATAAGGCAATAGAACAGAATAAATCAAAGAATAAAAAAAATCCACGGAGACCCATGTGAAGATGGTTAATTGATTCTTGATGACATATCAATGTAATGCAGGGAGATTAGGTTAGTACTTTCAAGAAATAGTCTTGGAACAATTAGATATTCATCAAGAAAAGCAAGAGTCTCAACTCTTATCTCTTACCCCACAAAAATGAACTCAGAGTGGGTTATAGACTTAAACATGAGGCTAAAACTATAAAACAGTTAAAATACAGCAGAAAATCTTTGTGCCTTTGGGTTTGACAAAATTGCTTAGAGAAAGCACAAGTCATAAAAGAAAAAGTATTTACATTGAACTTAAAATTATTAATAAAAGCAAAGCTCCATAAAAGATACTGTTTGGGAAATGACAAGGCAAGCCACAAACTAGGGAAAAGATTTATGATATATACATCTGATGAATGTCTAGCATCCAGAATATATTCAAAAGACAACAACAACAACAACAACTCATACAGCTCAAGATAAGAACTTGATTTCTTAAAAGAGGCTGACAGTTTGAAGCAAGACTTCACAATAATTAAGCACTTGTAAGCTCATAAGTAATCAGAGAAATGCAAATTAAAATCAAATGAGAAGCCATGACATACCCATTAGATGTCTAGAGTTTAAAAGACTGATGCTGGCAAGTGCTGGTGAGCATTTCCAACAACTGGCACTCTTATACATTGCTGGTGGGAGTCTAAAGTGGCAGAACCATTCTGTAAAACTGTTTAGCATTTACATTTTTATATATCTACCATACTACCAAGGTTTTTTTGTCATGTATGGATATGAGAACTGGACCATAAAGAAGGCTGAGTGCTGAATAAACTGATACTTTCAAACAGTGGTGCTGGACAAGACTCTTGAGAGTCCCTTGGACAGTAAGGAGATCAAACTAGTCAACCCTAAAGGAAATCACTGTGTGGATCACAACAAACTGTGGAAAATTCTTTAAGAGATGGGAATACTAGACCACCTGACCTGCCTCTTGGAAAATCTGTATGCAGGTCAGGAAGCAAAAGTTAGAACTGGACATGGAACAACAGAATGGTTCCAAATAGGGAAAGGAGTACATCAAGGCTGTATATTGTTACCCTGCTGATTTAACTTATATGCAGAGTATATCATGCGAAATGCTAGGCTGGATGAAGCAGAAGCTGGAATCAAGATTGCTGGGAGAAATATCAGTAACCTCACGTATGCAGAGGACACCACCTTTATGGCAGAAAGTGAAGAACTTAAGAGCCTCTTGATGAAAGTGAAAGAGGAGAGTAAAATGTTGGCTTAAAACTCAACATTCAGAAAATGAAGATCATGGCATCTGGTCCCATCACTTCATGGCAAATAGATGAGAAAACAATGGAAACAGTGACAAACTTTATTTTTTTAGGGTCCAAAATCATCACTGCAGATGGTTACTGCAGCCATGAAATTAAAAGATGCTTGCCCCTTGGAAGAAAAGCTATGACCAATCTAAACAGCATATGAAAAAGCAGAGACATTACTTTGCCAACAAAGGTCCGTCTAGTCAAAGCTATGGTTTTTCTAGTAGTCATGTATGGATGTGAGTTGGACTATAAAGAAAGCTGAGTACCGAAGAATTGATGCTTTTGAACTGTGGTATTGGAGAAGACTGTTGAGAGTCCCTTGGGTAGCAAGGAGACCCAACCAGTTGATCCGACAGGAAATTAGACCTGAATATTCACTGGAAGGACTGATGCTGGATCTGAAACTCCAATAGTTTGGCCACCTGATGCAAAGAACTGACTCACTGGAAAAGACCCTGATGCTGGCAAAAATTGAAGGTGAGAAGAGAAGGGGACAACAGAGGATGAGATGGTTGGATGGCATCACCAACTCAATGGACGTGAGTTTGAGTGAGCTCTGGGAGTTGGTGATGGACAGGGAAGCCTGGTATGCTATACTCCGTGGGGTTGCAAAAAGTCGGACATGACTGAGTGGCTGAACTGAACTGAAAGAAAATCAACCTTGAATATTCATTGGAAAGACTGATGCTGAAGCCAAAGCTCCACTACTTTGGCCACTCATGGTGAAGAGCCTGCTTCTGTTTCTGGGAAAGATTAAGGGCAAGAGGAGAATGGAGTGGCAGAGGATGAGATGGGTGGTGGCATCACCAACTCAATGGACATGAATTTGAGCAAACTCAGAGAGATAGTGAAAGACAGGGAAGGCTGGCATGCTGCAGTTGGTGGAGTCACAAAGTCACGACTTAGTGACTAAACAACAACAGTACTGCCAAGGAATTCCATTCCCTGCTATTGGTTTGGCCAAAAAGTTAATTGGTGTTTTCCCATGACATCTTATGGGAAAACCCAAATGAACTTTTTGGCCAACCCAAAATTTTCGAAAGAGAAAATGAAACCTTTAAAATTTAAATGGCAGCTTTATTTGTAAGATCCCCAAACTGTGATCAACCAGATGTCCAGATGTCATAGTATATCCAAATTGTGATAGACCCATATAATGGGAGAGTAGTACTCATGCCTGGAAAATACCATGGACGGAGGAGCCTGGTGGGCTGCAGTCCATGGGGTCGCTAAGAGTCAGACACGACTGAGCGACTTCACTTTCACTTTTCCCTTTCATGCATTGGAGAAGGAAATTGCAGCCCACTCCAGTGTTCTTGCCTGGAGAATCCCAGGGATCGGGGAGCCTGGTGGGCTGCCGTCTATGGGGTCGCACAGAGTCGGACACAACTGAAGCGACTTAGCAGCAGCAGCAGCAGTAAGCAATAAAAAGAAACTATCAATTTATGCAACAACATGGATGAATCTCCAAAAACCAAGCTGAACAATAGAAGCTAAATATAAAAGATTTCTTGACTATTCTTCCATTTATATGAAATCTGGAAAAGACAAAATAATCTTTAGCAATGGAAAGTAGATCAGTGGTTGTGTGAGACCATTGTTGGGCTGAGGGTTGATTAGAATGGGCTACATGAGTGCTTTGGGGGATGTTGTCGAATATTCTGTATCTTACTTGTACAAATGGTTCGATGGGTATGAAGTGAAATGAAGTGAGTGAAAGTTGCTCAGTCATGTCCGACTCTTTGCAACCCTGTGGACTGTATAGCCCCTGGAATTCTCTAGACCAGAATACTGAGGTGAGTAGCCTTTCTCTTCTCTAGGGGATCTTCCCAACCCAGGGACTGAACCCAGGTCTCCTGCAGTGAAGGCAGATTCTTTATCAGCTAAGCCACAAGGGAGGCCCAAGAATGCTGGAGTGGGTAGCCTATCCCTTCTCCAGTGGATCTTTCTGACCCAGGAATCGAACTGTGGTCTCCTGTGTTACAGGTGGATTCTTTACCAACTAAGCTATACATTTGTCAAAACTAATCAAATTGGACTCCTAAAATGGTTGTTTATTATCCTGTGTTATTAGATTTTAAAGTCAGAAAGACACAGAAAAATCTTAACCTGACAAAAAAACTGTTATAGTTTCATATCATCTATTGAGGTGACTTTGTGGATTTTGTTATTATTTCATTATTTAGGTTTTTCAGTCACGTTCTGTATCTTTCTCCTGTCTAAAGAAAAATCTCCTTTTGGAAGTTACATTATGTAGTAGAAAACCTAATGGAGTCTGAAAAACAAAAAAGAGGAATCATCATTTGAATTAATCAGTTNTGTTATAGTTTCATATCATCTATTGAGGTGACTTTGTGGATTTTGTTATTATTTCATTATTTAGGTTTTTCAGTCACGTTCTGTATCTTTCTCCTGTCTAAAGAAAAATCTCCTTTTGGAAGTTACATTATGTAGTAGAAAACCTAATGGAGTCTGAAAAACAAAAAAGAGGAATCATCATTTGAATTAATCAGTTAACACTGAATGAGGAGAATGTTGAACCTAGTCAGTTCAGTCAGTTCAGTCACTCCTGTCCTACTCTTTGCAACCCCATGNAAATACAATAAATATAAATTTTAGTTATAAATGCAGTTTCAGAATTTGTTGATATTTAAGGAACTTAAATTTTAACAAATCCTGTGGTTTTTTTGAGAAGTAGATGACAACCAAAGAAAATAATTCTATTTTGTTGATACATTGTTTGTCCTTAATGTTATAAAGTTGTTAATTTTTTGATACTATATATACTTCTGATACTATAAATAACAGTAAGAATTGTTGACAACATATTAAAATGTTATCATATATGCATTTATTCCTCATTATAAAATGGTTTACAATATAACATTTTTCCATGCCTTTATTACTATCATTTTGGCAACATGGAGTTTCTTTAAAGAATTAGTGACAGAAATTATCAATTTAGAAGTTATTCATCTGAAGATGATTACTGAATCCCCATGCACGGGTGAACTTAATAAGGAAATGATTATAGGAGGAAAGAAATGTTTATAATTTACAGTGTCAAAGAGAATAATTAAATGTCAGGAAATATAACAGAAGGGATAATAAGAAAAATGAAAGATATTATCTAAATGTTAGGAAATAATACAGAAACAAAGTAGTAGGGATTGGAGCCATATTACAGTAGGTTAACAAAGGAGTAAACACATTTTCTTAATTCTTACTGACAAGGAAAAACTAAACTTGAATGATTCTTACCAAAGAGAATTTCAGTCACCTTCAAATGACTTATCCTAGCATTCAAGACTATATATAATCTGAAATTCAGTGGCCATTATTGATCTTAAGTTCCTCAAACTATTGTCCTTAAGCACAAACTCTGAGACCTCTGTGGTTTTATTTCCCACCTCAGTCTTTCTCATTGGAATCCTACCTAAGGGCTTAGTTTAAACCTCAACTTAATTCATGTTGTCTTCCCCAAATACCATAGTGATCTCTTTGTGTACCACTGATGTTGCTTTTAATTTGAACCCTCTTTAAATTACTTGTGTCTTTTGTCTTCCCAATGAGACTGTCAGCATTTTAAGGACAAGATCCATGTTTCCTGTTTGCTGCTCCAGTTGCTCAGTTACATTATTGAAAATGAGTAATTTGTCTTTAAGGTACCTGTCAGAGCTAAAACGCTCTGGATCTTAAATGCTGCATAATTTGACATACATAATTGTTCATTGTTGTTTAGTCGCCAGGTTGTGTCTGACTCTTTGCTTCCCTATGAACTTCAGCACGCCAGGCTCCCCGGTCCTTCACTCTCTCCTCAAACTCATGTCCATTGAGTTGGTGATGCCCCATTCTCCACCTGCTCGCGATCTTTCCCCGTATCAAAGTCTTTTTGAATGAGCCAGCTCTTTGTATCCATTAATAAATCCTAAAAAAATTTATTAAGTTAAAATATGCTTGGTTGACCTAGTTAAATAGTGAGTTCTTGATAGTTTGTAATCAAAGAAAGACTAATGTTTTCACCAACATCTGCCCATATGCTTTTTAATACAAAAATAACCTAGGTATACTGAATGCATACAGGTGCATTATGTTAAAGTTTTATGATAAAATTATAACTCCCTTATTTTTTCAGTACAGTCCCTTTCTTTCTAAAGAAAGCACTTCCCTGATGTTGACATTGGTGCTCTGTAGAAGCCAGTATATAAAGTAGTTAAAACCATTGGCCCTGTGGTTCAGCCCCTACTCTACCAGTTATTAGCAGCATGAACTCAACCATGGCCCTAAATCCCTCTGAGCTCAGTTTCTTCATATGTAAAATGGATAATAACTGCCTTCTCCATTGAGTTGCTGAGAGAGTTAAATGAGATAATTCCCATGAAGTGTGGAGAACTTTGTCTGGCACTTAGTAAGTACTGTCAAGTGTAAGAAGGGTTTTGTCTAATTTAACAATGCCACAAGAGAAAGTGCTCTCCAGTTTTTACAAATTAGTTTTATGGGTGCTATTTCTGTTAACTTCTAAAACTATATACCCACTGTTTTATGTGATATTTTGATCATGAAATAGTAGGTTCTTTTCATAGTCATGTAGTTGGCTAACACCCTTGTGTTCCACTGCTTATAATTTCATAGAGAAAAGGCTGGTTCAATCTGGAACAAAATATCCCTTCCATGGCTTTCTTTCATTATATGATGCAAGACGCTTGTATTACAAAATGAATTCAGGATGCCTCTCTCTAAATCTTTAGGACTCAAATCAGAGTTAACTACCAGGTAGAGAAAATTCATGAAATGAAAACTGATCGGCGGTATTCTCCAAGGAACGATTCTAAAGTACCCTTTTGTAAATGATAAGGTCTCTTCTGTACTCTTTTACTCCTATGCCTATTCCCAAATTTCACTTAGAAAACATTATAAATTTATAGCCTGACCACATTATGTCCTAAACACTGAAGGCAAATCATATCGTGGGGATTTCATTTTAACCACAGAGAAGTTGGAAACAGCCCCAAACCATGGGACCAAGTAAGTAGTAGGTCCGGGAATAGAACTGAGAAGGCCCTGATTCCTCCTCACATCCTGTAACCACAAGGCTCTGGGGCTTTGGGACATAATAATAGACCATCTGATGCTGCTGGACCACAGTACATGACACAGCAGGAGCAAAGCATAGGAGCACACGGAAAACAGGCAGCCTGGGCTTTGTGAAGAAGGGCTGCTTGGGAACCAGAAAAGGAGCCATGGGAGGGAGCCACGATGAGCACCAGGCGATGCTTGACTGATAATTATGTTTGGGGTGATCAGTTGCTGCCACAAAGTTTGCGTCTCTGCTAAAGTTGTGTTTTTTTTTTTTTTTTTTTAAGGGTAATGATTTGTAACCTTGGAGATGCTTTTACCCATTCTTAAAATTTTAGTAATTTTTAATCAGGATAGCTAAACAGTTTCCTAGAATGGCATTATATAGCATTATGGTATCAGAATTTGGTACTTTGAAACTTCTTTTTTTTTTAAATAATTTTTGATTGTGCTGGGTCTTCTTTGCTTTGCGGGCTTTTCTCTAGCTGTGGCAAGTGGGGGCGACTCTCTAGTTGCAGTGCACAGGCTTCCGGTTGTGGCGGCTTCTCTTGTTGCAGTGGGGCACAGGCTCCAGCGCACGTGGGCTTCAGTAGTTGCAGCTCCCAGGGCCTAGGTGACATGCTCAGTCGTCGTGGTGCATGGGCTTAGCTGCTCCCTGGCACGTGGGATCCTCCCAGATCAGAGATCGAACTTGTGTCTCCTCCATCGGCAGATGGATTCTTTACCAGTGAGCCACCAGGGAAGCCCTGAGACTGCCTCGGATTTATAGGCCTAATGTTAACAAGAAGCGAAAAACGAGGGACCCTGCCTCAAGGCTGCATTACTGCTTGTTGGCTTTTGCTCTCGTGTCTCTGCATTCCCTCCCTGCCCTGATTAGCCGCTGCTTCCTTTGTGCCCTTAGGAACTCAGGGAAGTTCATGGAGGATGAAGGCTATTCTCCGCAGTCAAGAAACAGGAGACAGACAGACTTGTGTGCCTAGGAATCCCACGGGATCCTCCTTGGTTTCACTAGAGGGACAGTCAGTGCAAAGCTGAAGTAACTTTCTTCAGCACACAGAGGTGAAAGTGGGAAATGAACCTGAAGGGAAGAAAGGACCAAATGAAGAACAGATGGGTGCTGGAGAAGGAGTTGGTGGAAGACTGGGAAGACAGGGCTAAGGGCAGAGTGGAGAGTATTGGAAATTGTATTAATGAGTCTGGCTGTAGAACTTTTAGACCATTAACTTCTTATTAACTCATATCCTATTAGTCTTTTTGCTCATATGGGAATTTTCTAATACTGCTTAGTTGGGCTGAAATATTACTTCTTCTAATGACCTAAAGGACTACTGTAGAAAGTCTTCTGATCAAATAACTAATATTTCCAAAAGGACTCTGATAGAAAGACAAAAGAATAAGGAACAGAATTTTAAAATGCTGATGGAAAAAATAGTTTTGTAGGAATTTATTTTCCTAGGTAACTGTAGAAAATAAGTAGTTTCAAAGGAGGGGCAAATAAATATGAAGAAAAATTATAAGAGTAATTGTGACTTACATAATTTAATGTGATTTAAATTCCTGTTGGTGTTTGGGAATTTATCCAAAAGAGAAAAATGTGTTTACATCTTATAAGACTAAATGAGTTCTTTGAAAAATCTTGGTTTCACTAGACTAACCTTTTTACTTCTGTTAATAGAAACTATTGATACTGAAAACTTCTATAGCCTACTTAGTGCCAATTCTTTTTTAAAAAGTGACATGAATTTGATTTAGTTTCTTGTTAAATAGTAGAGAAAGTCTAAATTGAGTCATGTCTATTTAATAGAAAGATTACGCTTTTTTTGAACTAGTGTGAAAAATGCTAAACTCTAAAACTTCTGGAATTTGGGCAAGTAAAGGGAAAACCTACTCTGATGCAGTATCCTTGCCTGGAAAAGTCCATGTCCAGAGGAGTCTGGTGGGCTGCAGTCCTTGAGGTCACAAGGAGCCAGACTCGACTAAGTGAGCACAATCCCACGACTGACACTACTCCGACTACACTACATTCAGAACAACTGATATTCATAGTATTCGGTTTAGGTCAGTTCAGTCACTCAGTCGTGTCCGACTCTTGAATCGCAGCACGCCGGGCCTCCCTGTCCATCACCAACTCCCGGAGTTCACTCAGATTCACGCCCATCGAGTCTGTGATGCCATCCAGCCATCTCATCCTCTGTCGTCCCCTTCTCCTCCTGCCCCCAATCCCTCCCAGCACCAGAGTCTTTTCCAATGAGTCAGCTCTTCTCATGAGGTGTCCAAAGTACTGGAGCTTCAGCTTTAGCATCATTCCTTCCAAAGAAACCCCAGGACTGATCTCCTTCAGAATGGACTGGTTGGATCTCCTTGCAGTCCACGGGACTCTCAAGAGTCTTCTCCAACACCACAGTTCAAAAGCATCAATTCTTTGGCACTCAGCCTTCTTCACAGTCCAACTCCGGACCTTAGTCTGCAAAGTAATGTCCCTGCTTTTGAATATGCTGTCCAGGTTGGTCATAACCTTTCTTCCAAGGAGTAACTGTTTTTTAATTTCATGGCTGCAGTCACCATCTGCAGTGATTTGGGAGCCCCAAGAAATAAAGTCTGACACTGTTTCCACTGTTTCCTCATCTATTTCCCATGAAGTGATGGGACCAGATGCCATGATCTTC